>BSQZ01000019.1:122500-257500 GCA_033239005.1 Lamellibrachia satsuma
TTAGATAAATAGAAAGTATGTCAATAATCATTAACCCAGCCCAGTTTATGGAGAAGATGTGCTGTTATTGTTGTTAGTATTGACAAATCGAACCTAATGATCAGAGGTGCGTGAGTACTGCGACTAGCTGAGATATGATTTAAAACAAAATTATTTATAGTTATTCATAACTGAGTGAACGGAGATATACTATTTGTTCGCGTGCTTTATACATGCGAGCAAATTGTTTGTATCCATCAGTCCGCGCGCAAGTGTTCTTCCACGTTAGTGCCCGGGAAGCTCGGTCTAGTCCACCAATCTCGGTCGCTACACCTGTAGTGCGCCTGGCCAGGAGAACAAAGGACTTGCAAACCTGACCCGGTCAGGCGTCAGTGATCGCGCCGCTGACAGCTCGGGTCGGCGTCAATGGACTCGTAACTGCCTCGGCCCCTGCACTCGACCAGGCCATTAACAGTGGCTGTTACACACTGAGATGTCCTCAACGGTGTTTACTCTGTCCGTGTGATCAGCTGCTATCGAGTGGAACGCTGTCATATTCAGATACCAAACATACAAATACTGGGTATCGTCGGGCGGTATGAGTTGGCAGGCGTGTTTTAAGGTGAGTGAGAAACAGGACACCCTAGCAGAGGTACGAGTCACAAGCGCCAGTATGTTGTAGTGAATTGCCAACTCCGCCTAATATCGCGACCACATTACACCTGTATTCTGCTGCTTGCCTGCCGATCGAATGTGTGACCACTCATAGTCGTCGTGTCTCATAACAGTTCTCGTTGGTTATCAGTAGAAGCATGTCGAGTATGTGTCGGTCTGTACGTGTAATTGAACATCCGTGCATGGCCAGGTGGTAGCGTAGCGTCGTAGTAGAGGCGTATGAAATGTAGCACAACATAAACATAAGCGCTGTTTTCGAAACTTAATTGGGACTGCTTGTTAGTACACAAGATACACGTGAACACACCACGCATGGCCCTTCCACTAAAGTATAACGACCGCCCTTCCACTAAAGTATAACGACCGACAGACATGTTGATTAACTAATTGAAATGACATGCTGTGGGAATTAATTGCGTATCGTCAGTTCTGACCTAGAAAGTGTTTTCGGCGAACTACCAAGTCACAGGCGTGACCAGTGCAATAATGAAATGTTGCCTAATTAAAGCAATCAAACCTGTTTACAAATTGATTCATATGTTGTCAAGGTGACAGGTATGTTATATGTATGTTTTGCAAAATGCATTGTATCTTCATCGTTGTGAATATGAGGTGGGCCCGGATTGTAGACAAGTACCCAATATTTATTTAATATAGAATCATATATACAGTGAATATATATATAAAAGACATAGGCGTATTCCACAGTGTTCGCAAAAGTTTATGGAACACAAATTCCTCTAAACATGTACACCAAAACATCTACATCAACCACGCCCCCATGTTCCTGTCACGGTTGGCTGCTCCTCCAACTGGGTCGCCTATTATTCGAGTACGGCGGTAACGTCTGTATAATGAATAGCAATATGCCTACCATAGTTAAAGGGTGGTTATCGGACAGTAAATTCAAGCAAGTATTGTAACGTCAATGTAGGTGTAAAAACTAAGGACAACGTATTTTAAACAACCATTCAACAAAGAATAATGACACCAATTAGTACAGCCTTGTCATGACATCTTGTAAAATATGTTGTCACTTTACTGCCAATATCATCAAGTATTCTTATCCACGAGTACATACCTATGTGTAGCTAATAGCAATGGTTAATAATACGATCACAGCACAAAATAACATACACCCGTGACGAAATACTGTTCTGTTGTAGACCATTACCTATGGATAACATCTAAGACTCCGGATACCCCTGATACACAACACGACATTACCCCTCTCTCCGACCACACAGCGCCAACAATGACGGAGCAGAGACCGTGGTCGCCGTCCTCTGTCAACAGCGCGGCGTCGACCCTGGCCGAGATAAGGCGACGAGACGAGGGCCGGGACGGTATGCACCTGAAGAAGAAGGTCGGCCTCATCAGTGGGATCGCCCTCATCGTTGGCACAATGATAGGTGAGTCAGCTGCCACACGAGTGGCGTTCTTCCCAAAGTTGAGCTATGTTCTTAGAGTCTAACTAGGAGTAAATTAAACATAATATTTCTTTCTTTAAACAAATGTGTTAACCGCATCTAATTGAGGACTATTACAAAGGATGTGCAGCGGAAAAAAACTATATTTCATTATAGAACTGGGAGATCCGCCAGTCGAGACATATTTATCCCCAATGTGAGGGCCTGTCCCACCTCTGTGGGGAGATTATTCCAGTTTACTATAGTTTTGGAAATTACTGACATTCTGTATGAATTGGTTTAGTAATTTTTTTAATATAGTCATGTGTGTGTGTGTGTGTGTGTGTGTGTGTGTGTGTGTGTGTGTGTGTTTGTGCGTGCGTGCGTGCGTGCGTGCGTGCGTGTGTGTGTGTGTGTGTGCGTGCGTGCGTGTGTGCGTCTGGAGCAACTGGAGAGCAGTACTCGGTCAAGCGTCCTCAATCATTGCATAACAAGTATGTTAACCAGTCTTAAACCACCAAATCATTATCTGTCAAAAACAACAGTGTTGGTGATCTCCCGAGCATCAGCTCGCTTTGCGTTTGAATAAGAGAAAATCTACTCATGATGGCGGCTTAATATTGCTGTCCTTCTGCACAGTTCCGAATATGACGTGATTATCAGGAAAGTAAGAAGCGCCGCGAACGTTAAATGGGCAAGCTATATGCATGAATGTGCAGTGCTATTACATGGACACACTGGAAACATGAAGTGATACAGTATTGCCACGCAATACGTGATACAGTATTGCCACATGAAGTGCTACAGTATTGCCACGTGAAGTGATACAGTAGTGCCCTGCCCCAACAACTCGTTGTTGTGTACTGAGTCCTGCAATGCATCCAAAACCAACACGGACCAGTAATCACACAGACGACTCTGTCGAAATGCTTGCGCTACGAATTATTGAACTATTAAATGACGACGCAGTAGTTGCAAAGTTTAAAAACTCTGTACCCATGTGATCTAGCGAACAAAATCGATTCGCTGAACGAACACATCGAAAACCTGACCAAACAGGTGAAGGCAAAGGACACACGTATCGCTGAGGTAGAGAAGAAGATACATGCACTCGAAGAAAGCAGCGACAACCTAGAACGATACACCCGTCGGTCCAACTTACGAATTCACGGGGTTCCTGAGACAGTCGAGGGCGAGGACACCGACGCCGCAGTACTGGCAGTGATCAACGATAAGATGGGTGTCACCCTCCACTCTCACCGCACGACCCAGAGAGGACCCACCGCTTAGGTGGAAAGTGTACCGATGTAACAGTATATCCCTCCCTGGATAGCTTACCCCTGGGGGGAAGATGCTCTAGGATATCTTATCCAAGTTGTCTTGACTCCAAACTATTTTCCCTAAAAAATAAAATCAAGAACATGGTGCAATGAAATCAGTATTTATTAAAAATGTCATCCTTTAATAACTTACAATTATCACGAGTTCGCATGTCATAAATCACAAAATCAGTATTTCATTACTTGCAATTATCACAACAAAATCTCATTCACCAACTTGAATACATTAATACATTTAGTGTCTATTCTTATCACACAAATTGCACGTCCACAAGAATAAAAAAAATATTACACGAAGTGTCTACAGCCCATATTGTTTCATGGTAATTAAAGTCATGGGGTGTCTGCTATCACTTTCATCGTGTAATAACGTTTTCTTTCTGCGATGCATTACAGGTGATGACTCGAACATCTTCACCTGTATTGCAGTTACGGTTCCATTGTATGTTTCCTCTTCAAGGTGGCTAGCTAAACAGTTCTTTAAAGTCAAAGTTTTGGTGCATAGTAGTTCATATGTCTATTTAAATTAAAGTGGCGTTCATATAACATATTTACAACACACATACATGTTCTGGTTAATATTCAATAACGTGATAAAAAGCAACATTTATTCCAAAAATTAATTGAAAAGCTTGGGATCAAACGATATTTTTTCTGTGAAGTGGGTGAAAGGATTTAGTTATTGTGCATTGTGTGTGGTTACCCAACAAAACAAAAAAATAATAAACTATACTGCGAGGACACATTGGCAACGTGTCAAAGCCACTAAACAAAGGTGGGTCCTTGACACTTGCAATGTTTGCTCAGTGCCTTGACAAAAGAGCTGTGTATTTTGTTGTTGAGGTGGCCGATCATGATTAACCCAGTGCCTCGATGAGAGACTTATCATGATTAACCCAGTGCCTCGATGAGAGACTTATCATGATTAACTCGGGAATCACTTCATATTATTAATTCATTCATACATGTATAACGATTTTTTTGCATAATAACATATAGTAGACATTATTCTGACTCATATTTGCTAATTATGAACGTTCTTGCATAAGAACAGACATACACCCACATTTATAAAGGGGGTAAGATATCCAGGGTGAGGGAGAAAGACATCTTCCCCCGGGGGAAGATATCCTAGAGGAGAAGATATCCAGGGGGAAGATACCCTGTCACACCGGCGAATTCGGGATGATGTGTATCGCGCCGGTTCACATTAAAGAAACATAACACACAACAACGAAACGCACAACTCTTCCTGAACGAGGACTTGACTGCGCGACGATCGAAACTAGCGTTTGAAACGAATAAGCTATAGAAACTAAAGAAGCTGACGGACTGTTGGACGTTCAACGGGTCAGTCACGGTGAAGGACCTGGCAAATAAGGTACATGGAATAACATCAGATGACGACCTTCGTCTATATTAAGACAACAACACTTTAGTCGATGGCGTGTTTCCTCATACAATAACATGTGACTGGATACCAGTGACCGTTGATTGATTCATTGTCAACACGGAGTGCTTCACTAGGCATTACTCGGCCAAGCGTCCCCACATACCAGAAGTACTGCTCGGTTTAGCCCAGGGGTTTTAGTTGCAGTGGAAAAACAATTCTTTGTTGAGATATGGGGAAAAGAAGAACTGACTGATGACTGGACACATGGGAGGATAATCAAATTACCAAAGAAAGGGAACTTGGCAGACTGCAGGAACTGGAGGAGAATTACTCTACTTTCCATACCAAATAAAATGTTCTCAAAAATCACCATGACCCGATTGAAAACAGCAGTAGCCAAGCTTCTCCGTCCAGAACACGCAGTCTTCAGAGATAAACTTTACAAACAAATAAAATTAACAAATCCTGATTCTCCAGAATATGAAACGTTACTGATTAATCTAAAACATACGACGTTATATTGAAAAGGAGCTTTCGTATCGCAAAGCAATCATTTTTTGAAACATGTTTAAGGCAGTTCAAATTTGACATAAAATACATACTTGGAAAACTATCAATGAAATCCTGTCTAAAAGTAAAACTAACAAGTCGTAGGAACTACATATTTTAAAGAATCAATTTCTATTATGACAGATAAATTGGAAATTGCTAAAAAATTTAATGCATTTTTTTTACTAATATAGGGAATCATCTAGCAAACAATATTAAATACAAAGGCTTCCATGATCATTCGTGTTGTCTAAATAAAAAAGTAAACTCTGTCTTTCCATTTAATAAAATTGAAGAATATACTGTAAAGAGAATAATAAATAATCTACCCAACAAAATAATTGTGGATTTGATGTTTTTTTCACCAAACTACTAAAATTAATTGACCTGTAATAAGTAAATCTTTAACATTATTAACTAATCAAGTATTAACCACAGGAGTATTCCCTGATAAACCAAAAATTGCTAAGGTATTTACAATTTATAAAAAAAGGCGAGCCAACAATATTTTATAATTATATACCAATATCTCTTCTACCAGCTATCTCAAAAGAACTGGAATTTTTTTGTCATCAGTTGTCATCTTATTTAAAAGACTCCAAACTTTTCTTTGAACATCAATATGGTTTACGACCCAAGCATTCAACGGAATATGCTGCACTGGAATTAATAGATAGGATTATAACACAAATGGATCAAGATGAAATACCCTTTCATACCATTGACAATTTAATTTTAATTGAAAATAAAAATATCATAGTATAAATGATACAAATCTGAACTTATACAGTTGCTACATAAATAATCGTAAACTATATACTGGAATTGATCATATAAAATCAAACTTGTTACCAGTAACAACTGGCATACCACATGGCTCAATCCTAGAACCTCTGTTATTTATGATATATATCATTGATTTTGCAAAAGCCAGTAACATTTTTAATTTCATCATTTATGCTGATGACACAACCCTACTTTAAAATATTTTAATGATAACATACACGACGACAATTTAGAATCTTTAACAAATGACAAACTTTTAAAACTAAATGAATGGCTCAAGATAAATAAGTTGTCAATAAACATTGCAAAATAAAAATATATGACATTGCAAATGACGAATGCAAATATACAGACGCTTACTCTGAAGACAGATAACATAAATATTGAACAAGTTAAGGTATTCAATTTCTTAGGTTTAATTATTGATACAAATTTGAACTGGAAATGACATACTGAAAAAATGTTCTAAAAAAATTGGTATTTTAATTAAATTAAAACATATGTTATCACAATAAATTAAAACGTTATTATAATTCATTAATCGTACCACACATTAATTATTACATTATGGCTTGGGGTTTTCAAACAAATAGAGTAATAAAACTTCAAAAGGAAGCTTTGAGAATTATTACCTTAAGTAATTATAATTCCTACACAGAGCCACTCCATAAAAAAGTAGATGACATTCTTAAATTACAAAAATTAAAATTTTATCATAAATATTTACATAACAATTTACCAGTTTATTTACAAAACTGGAGAAGAATTAATTATATACTTATAAAACTAAACACGAATTTGCAAAGAAATGCCTTCGGCATAATTTACCATTTTTACTTAATAATATTCCCACTATAGTTAAAAAAAAATTTAGTACACACAGCTTACAGGGGTTTGTTCAGTACGTAAACCTTAATTAAAAAAAAAATATCAAGATTCATACAAGGCAAAATTGCTATATATGTATGCAACATTAAAAAAGACAACCACCTGTCATCCTTATACTAAAATGCGCCTTAACAACAAACACATATAATCAAGCGAGAATATTAATACACGAACACGCACATGCGCACGCACGCGCACACACGCGCGCGCACACACACACACACACACACACAAACACACACAATCAGAGATGGTATTATTATTATGGTTTTTTACTTTCTTCTTCTCTTCTCGGAAGAATTATATATGTTTGTGCAACTGATTTAGTAAAATTTTATTTTGTAAGGTGGCTCCTCGATAGCGACTATCAAAGTCTTAGAGGAGTCTCCTGACCCTATTTGTTTGTTTACCTTAATATATACCATGTTTACTTACAACCATATATTGATACATTCTTTGTATTAGTTAAAATTATAATTCAACATGGATATATATATATATATGTATTATGTGAAATGTATGATGGGTCAAATAAAAAAACAATTTCCTTCTTGTTCATGACAATCGGTCGACCTGACATGTGATTCTGTTGAGCAGGCTCTGGTATATTCATCTCGCCGAAGGGCGTGGCTGAAGGTGGGGGGAGCGTCGGCCTCAGTCTCATCATCTGGATCATCTGCGGCGTCATTGCCATGTGTGGTGAGTCGATTTGTTCGATCTCACAGCCGTTAGATGCTTACATTAAGTGACAACTGCACTTATAACGGGAGCAGTGAAACTGTTTCGATTTCACGTTCAATGTGTCCTTTGGTGGTTATGTTAGTTTGTTGAACGATCGGTCACGCTGGTCCATTGTGAGTTCATATACACCCGCTCTCGTACTGGCACTGCCTCATAATTGATTAAGTTCTCTTTTGTTACGCAAGAATACCAACTGTTAACACCACTTTAATAATAAGTTTTATCAGCGCAACAACATGGCGATATGGACGTGAACACAGGACAGACCACCATCCACGCGAAGGAACAGAAATACATCGAAAACAAAAGCCTGTTTGTCTACGTCTTTAGACCCGGTCCATGCTTGTGGTTCTAGGGGCTATGGCGTATGCAGAACTAGGTACGATGATCAACAAGTCGGGCGCAGAGTATTCATATCTCCTCGAGGCGTTCGAACCGCTACACAGCAGTGTCGGCGCCATACCCGCCTTCCTCATGGTCTGGACGAACACCATGCTGCTGAAGCCGGCCAGCGTCGCCATTATCATGCTCACGTTCGCCACGTACGCCACCGAGCCGTTCTACGATACTTGCAGCGCCTCTGTCGGCGCCCAGAAATGTTTGGCAGCGCTGGGCATCAGTAAGTGGCCATCCGATTCTAGCATTACTTAACGTCGTCGTCCAAATAATGTAAATAGTTTTCGACACAGTAAAATTGCGATTTTGCTATTTTATGATATCCACTGTGAAGTTCTGGTGCAGTTGAGCTGCTGTTATTATCGGTCTGATGTAAGTTGGTGTATGGACATTAATTATTATACACACAACCTTATGATGCATAATCATTAAGTGTTCGCTTCTTTAAATCGATGAATTTGCTATTTTTAAATGCCAATTTCATTGCGCTATGCATTTTGATATATTCTTTGTTGCATATTCTCTTACGCACACTTTTCCATTTCAGTAATACTAACCATGGTCAATTGCCTGAGTGTGCGACTAGCGACAGGTCTACAGAACGTATTGACTGGCGCCAAGCTTGTCGCTGTCGTCATCATCATCATCGCGTGCTTCGTAAAACTAGGTCAAGGTAACGTACTGGAACCGAGACGAAACGTTGCTGATCGACTTAAGCAATCATAACCAATCAAAGCTTCAGATCTTCGCTTTGTTCGTTCCTCTAACACATTTTACCATGAGAAATTGATGCAGTTGGAAATTTACAAATGCTCGTAAATCACCAATTACATAATTAAATTAATATTCGACTAATTGCATACTGAAACATAATTTTTATTTGGGTTTTTCGTAAGTGTTACGCAACATCAAAAAACTGCAATATATGTTGTTTCAAGATGTAAAGTGCATTTAGTAATGTGTGGCCATGCATGCAAAATACCAAGTAATTACATTGGTGTGCGTGCGTGCGTGCGTGCGTGCGTGCGTGCGTGCGTGCGTGCGTGCGTGCGTGCGTGCGTGCGTGCGTGCAGCTTATACTTACAGTTTTTTATTGAGTACAGTAAAATCATCTAACGCTAGGTTTCAGCACAACATTACATGTTCGTGGTCGATGTCGCTCAGTTAGGCTTCCTGGCGCTCATTGCAGGCAGCACAGCCTACCATGTTCGTTGTCGATGTCGCTCAGTTACGCTTCCTGGCGCTCATTGCAGGTAGCACAGCCTACCTTGCGAGTGGCTTCGCCGGAACCAAGGGCAATATCGGACAGCTAGCAATCGGAATATACAAAGGAATGTGGGCTTACGATGGATGGTGAGTAGCCGCTGATAAATATCTTGTAATGTCAACAAAGAACGACGGAAACTTCTCGTTAAAGAGAGTGGTGGAAAACAGTTCTATCAATTCGAGTTACATTCATGTGTTAGGCTAAGTTTTTACATGAACGATTTCTAGGTGGTATGTAATAGACAGTAACATGGTGATCAATATTGTTCTGAAACTAGTTCAGAAGTATAATTTTACAGAATTTGAACTTCTGTACAACTCTAAAATTTAACTGCCTCTGTATTTCCAACCATTCGGTATTCCGTTCTTTCTTTTTATAATTTCAGGAACAATCTTAATTATGTTACGGAGGAGCTCATCAATCCGTTTGTGTAAGTATTTGTATATGCATATATGTATTTACCTTTGGACAGAAATAGTATATCTTAGCTAAATAAACGATTGACATGGCAATAAATTATATAAACAACACTACTATTCAATATATCTTAGCAAAATATTAATATTTGCACGCATGCATCTATATGTATGCAATTTTGAACATAGCTATAATATCATTACTATAAAGAATTGTCGACATGCCCAGAAATTATATAAACAACACTATCATATTATTCAATATACCTTATTACAACAACAGTAAGAAGTGAGTAAGTAGTAAAAGCTTTATTTCACCATGGTGACCATGTCACGTATATAGCGTGATTTTCAATGGGCCATAGATGCACCGGTTTTAAAATTTCCACACTCACATTGCAACTATTATTTCCTTTCAAATCTGAATTAAAATTTAAATGTTATGCTACGGAATCAGGACGTCAAACCACCAACGTTTAATGTTTATATATTACATAAAAAAAAAATGAATGCATTAATATTGTGTTTGTGTCTTTTAAGAAATTTGCCGCGGGCAGTGATGATAGGTGTCCCGCTGGTGACCCTGTGCTACCTGCTGATCAACATATCTTACTTCACGGTCATGTCCGTCCCTGAACTGATCGACTCTCCAGCCGTCGCAATGGTGAGTAGTTTCACACAGAACCGACGTCACAACATCGTCACGTCAAAGAAAGGCGTCTACAGTTCATATAGCATCTACTCGCTAGGCTTGTGTCGAGACGTTGTTGGCATTATATATTATATAAATGATGATTGGCCACATACGATGAAAATAAAATTAAAATACTATGTCACGTATTCGTACCACTGTAAGCAAATAATATAACGCGAAGTCACGTCTTGGCACGAAAGGTGAATAATTGTTATTGGTTTGCATTTAATAAATCAATTATTAACTTTTCCATCAAAGGTGCATATTGTATCACAATCTGGCAAGCCACATGTTACCTAACACACACTGTGATTGACATTATTATTATGATGAAGGAGAGGTAGACAACATGGCGCTACAGAAAGTATACGATCGTGTCACATGTTAAGTGTTATCAATGTAAACACATCTTTCAACGTCAGGGATGGTGATTGCTTGTTTAAAAAAGGCATCGTCATACTTCTCTATGTATATGCGCAACAATAGTCTTAAACACACCTGGACGTTACTTTTTCACATAATCTCTTGTTAATCCATTCTAACTAGACATGGTCCGCGCATGTGCTGCCGAGCGCCAAGTGGGTCGTTCCGTTGTTCGTTGCCTTGGCGACGTTCGGTTCTCTCAACGGAAGGCTTTTTAACGGAGGAAGGTAATCTACTGAAGACACGGAAAGTCGCGTTCTTCGTGTCACTCCGACTAGTGTAAACATACAAGCTTCGACAATGTGACACTCTCACATTAACACATTGATACCGCGCTCCCTGTTCGTTGCTTGTTATCGTCTTTCCGTTGTTGCCAACCCGTTTTGCTTCACCGTAATTTTACAGCGGTCTAACTGTAAAATACGAGCATTCTAAATGTGTGTGTACTGCATATACACACGTGACGTAATACAGTACAAACATATGTAGCAGCACGGACATATGATGTATGTGTTCTGTGTTCGTAGAGTGTGTGTCCCACCGTGTGTACGTCGACTGTGACGTGTGTGAGTTGTATTGTGTGTGTCCCACCGTGTGGCGTCGACTGTGACATGTGTGAGTGGTGTTGTGTGCGTCCCACCTTGTGGCGTTGGTTGTGACATGCATGAGTGGTGTTGTGTGTGTCCCATCGTGTGGCTTCGGTTTTGACGTGTGTGAGTGGTGTTGTGTGTGTCCCACCGTCCGTGTGTCGGCTGTGACGTGTGTGAGTGGTGTTGTGTGTGTCCCACCGCGTGTGTGTCGGCTGTGACGTGTGTGAGTGGTGTTGTGTGTGTCCCACTGTGTGTGTGTGTGTGTGTGTGTGTGTGTGTGTGTGTGTGTGTGTGTGTGTGTGTGTGTGTGTGTGTGTGTGTGTGTGTGTGTGTGTGTGTGTGTGTGTGTCGGTTGTGACGTGTGTGAGTGGTGTTGAGTGTGTCCCACCGTGTGTGTCGGTTGTGACACGTGTGAATGGTGTTGTGTGTGTCCCACCGTGCGTATATCGGCCGTGACGTGTGTGAGTGGTGTTGTGTGTCCCACCGCGTGTGTGTGTGTGTGTGTGTGTGTGTGTGTGTGTGTGTGTGTGTGTGTGTGTGTGTGTGTGTGTGTGTGTGTGTGTGTGTGTGTGTGTGTGTGTGTGTGTGTGTCGGTTTTGACATATGTGAGTGGTGTTGTGTGTCCCACAGTGCGTGTGTCGGCTGTGACATGTGTGAGTGGTGTTGTGTGTGTCCCACCATGTGGCGTCGGCTGTGACATGTGTGAGTGGTGTTATGTGTGTCCCACCATGTGGCGTCGGCTGTGACATGTGTGAGTGGTGTTGTACAGTGCCGACGACATGTTCATTGTTCTACATTCTAAATAAGGGAGGATGTAAACCTTCATAACACAGCTGTTGCATAGAACAGATGATTGTACTACTACCATTCTGCAACTCACTAAACACCATTTAACATCTAACACTGGAAGGACTCTAAGTTTAGACCGTTAACAAGCGAACCGGACAATGAGTCTGGTCGTTTCATTTCCCAGAGATCGAATGTCAAGACAAAATACTCTTGAGTGGGACATTGAACGTTCGAAACATCACAGAATAGGTTCTGACACGTGTACATTTCAGACATGGGGAAGACGCGCATTGGGAGTCGTGTCGTGGATAATTCCGCTCTCCATCGTCTGCTCGACGTTTGGGGCAGCTAATGGAACCTTGTTTTCGACTGGAAGGTACTGCGTGACGCTAGGACTAACCACTAGCTACAGGCAGGCTCAACCAGCGGCCTCTGTCGTGATACCGTCTGTTAACACGTAGTGTTCTTACATCTTCCTGCTTCATAATATCAACTAACATGGCTCACATGACAATGAGCTACATTCATTATTATTGGTGTTTAAAACAAACTCTCACGTATAGCTGCTCTCACTTTCTCTCTATTAGTGGAGGCGCGCCCTACCGCTGGTTTGAGGAACTATTGTTTGTAAAGTCTGCATCCGGTGGAGGTGTTCATGTAGCTGGTGTTCGTGTAGGTGGTGTGCACGCTGATAATTTCTATCCTGCTGTTTTGCATCATCAGTTGAACAATTAGTATAGATTATATGCTGCGTGTATATCCAATAATTCAATTATATTACTTATAATTACACAGTTAATAAATTAATTAACTCAAATATTATGTTTTCTTTATTAGAGATGAATTCTAATAGTTACATTAAGCAGATAATAAATAAACAAAAGTTATTCGCCATACAGTCTGCATACATAATACAATATGTGTTGTTACAGTATGCACATCATATCAGATAGCTTTGACGGATGGAGCTGCTGAATGCAGTTCGAATAGTGTTGATTTTTAGCGTCGCTGCTACTCGCTGTGTCATATACTCTAACTATATCAAACACATTACATAAACACTGTTTGATGGTAGAAGTACGAAATATCCGAAATTAGAAATGTCCAAAACAGAACACCAACGAAAGTAGGAGAACATCATTCCATACTCACTAAACGTTATATTTGTCAAGAGGTTGAGGCATATATAATTCATACAGTACTCATTTATGCGCACTGTCTGATGCCTGCAGGTTAAGTTACGCAGCCGGGAGAGAGGGGCACATGATTGAACTCCTGTCGATGATTCACGTCCGCAAGCATACGCCGATGCCATCGCTCATACTGACAGTGAGTAGATGTACATGTCGGTCGGTCGGTCGGTCGGTCGGTCGGTCGGTCGGTCGGTCGGTCGGTCGGTCGGTCGGTCGGTCGGTCGGTCGGTCGGTCGGTCGGTCGGTCGGTCGGTCGGTCGGTCGGTCGGTCGGTCGGTCGGTCGGTCGGTCGGTCGGTCGGTCGGTCGGTCGGTCGGTCGGTCGGTCGGTCGGTCGGTCGGTCGGTCGGTCGGTCGGTCGGTCGGTCGGTCGGTCGGTCGGTCGGTCGGTCGGTCGGTCGGTCGGTCGGTCGGTCGGTCGGTCGGTCGGTCGGTCGGTCGGTCGGTCGGTCGGTCGGTCGGTCGGTCGGTCGGTCGGTCGGTCGGTCGGTCGGTCGGTCGGTCGGTCGGTCGGTCGGTCGGTCGGTCGGTCGGTCGGTCGGTCGGTCGGTCGGTCGGTCGGTCGGTCGGTCGGTCGGTCGGTCGGTCGGTCGGTCGGTCGGTCGGTCGGTCGGTCGGTCGGTCGGTCGGTCGGTCGGTCTCACACTATGTCTCTCTTCTCTCTTCTCTGGCATGAAACATATTAATTATATCTACTTTCGTTACGAAACAGGTTTTAATGGAATCTTATATCTTATTTTAGGTTTCCGGTATAAATTTATTCTGTTTGTCGGTTTCTTACAATACGATAGGTGGCAGGGCATACTTCATATCTTCTATAATTGCAATGTAAATGGCGCTGTTGCAACAACACTATAGTTGTAGACGGTACGGTTTATACACGGGCTTGTGTATATTTAATTATTCGGCAGAAATCTTCAAATGCATGTATTAAGAATATATCTACTGTTTACTGGTTTTCATATTGTATACGCATAGCTCTCAAAATGATATCCTGGCTCTGTATTATATCTATATTAATAACATGTTTTATCTGTGTATTGTGCCGGTTTAAAATAAGCTTGTCTGCTAATAGGCAATGCATGCACGGTGAGTTTTACTTTTATCTCTAATGCAATTAATGTATAGCATATCAAACGTATGTTTTCAATATACCATGTCATGTCAACATGCCTGACTTGCTAACTGCTGGCTGTGTGACAGGCGGTGCTGTCGCTGTTCTACATCATCCCCGCAGACATCAGCAGTCTCATCGACTTCTTCAACTTCGCCGTCTGGTTCTTCTACGGCGGCACCATGGCAGCACTGCTCGTGCTGCGGTACACGCAGCCGGACCTGGCGCGTCCCTACAAGGTACACTCAACCTTACTTTGATGGCCGCATTGTGTTTCTTCTGTTGCCTTCGTGGGATGTATGGACACTCACATAAGACACATTTACCTGTTTCTCTGTATAGCTTAGACATTCAAATATCACAGTAAGATCATCGTCGATTTGTTATCGCGCAGCATGAGTAACCAAACAATATTCTGTACGCAAACTGTTGTGATGATTGATATTCCCTCACAAGTGTGTCAGTACAATAAAATATTTTGTTGACGTCTTGTGATAGAACATATAATGAAGAGAGACGAGCACATACGTGAGCTATATAGTTGTCTTTCGAGTAGCTGCTTAATTTTGACGGAAATACACGCCCGAAAGCTGGTATAGATGATAACGCGCAATTAAATTGTTTGTGCGCTTAGACGAGCGACATGTCAAAACAATTGCGATGTAGGTTTTGAATCACGCCACACCCGGTTGTTCAACCTCGATGAGAGGCCACAACGGGTGCAACTCCTGTTTATCGCTGATTGGTCACTGCTTCAACATCGGGATTGGAAGTAGTCCCAATTCTCACCGACACAATCGTTTAATTGACGCAATCTCGCGCGGCTGGTTACACGGCCGCAGTCACACCGCGATATCACGCGATACCGTGTCTGCCAACAAATTTTACATAAATCGTTCGTGTAAACCTGGTTTTAGACGTCTGATTGATTGCGTCGATTCCTTGCAGGTGCCCATCGTCATCCCAATCGTCGTGCTCATCGTCGCCGTCCTACTCGTCATCGTCCCCATCGCCGCTAAGCCGGGCGTAGAATTCCTCTACGCCTTTCTCTTCATCATCAGCGGCTTCATCTTCTACATCCCGTTCGTTCACTTCCTAAAGTACCCAGCTTTCATGGGTGAGTAGTCCTGCCAGAATCTCACACGAGCAGAAGCTCTATTTATAAAACATACAAGATTTAACAATATTTAACAAGATTGCCATCCAGAGCAAACACCACATGTGGCAAATGGAGAAGAAAGACATTGGCTTATTGAGGATCCCTAGATTGTTCATCTATGGGTATCCATATATTTTTCAACTGTGTTTTAAGTACATTCACACTGTTAGCTTTTACACAATCAGTAGACTTAAATACGGAAATAATATATCACTGATAATAGAAAAATATGCGCTTGGAGTATTGATTATAAATTCAAATGTACTGACGGCTTGTTTCATGCATGTCTGGTAATTGTGATTTGCTACCGACGCTCTGCAATAATCGCCTAGACATAACACTATATTAACGATGTGGTTTAGAGTGGCCAAGTTAAAGAATCAGGAGGAAGGTTATTCTTCTGCTGGAGATGATTTAAAGGACAGTTTTTTCCATTATGAAGCCACTTTTATAGAAAATTAAATTAAACGCATGATATCAGTTGTGCCTGAAAATGGCATATATTCAAAAAGTAGGAGCCTATTTGAAGCAGGTCTCTTGGTACCTATCACAGTATGCATGTGATGTGATATTCGCAGAAGCCTAAATGCTCAATTGGAAGGACAGCTACTGAGTTTTATTAGAATGTCATTCTTGTAATAGGCTAAATCGTCATTTCTGTTGTTTTTGTTCCAGAACCTTTAACAGCTTTCTTTCAGCTGTTGATGGAAGTGACGCCACCGAACGGGGAGCCAGCGAGTTAAACTTTGGACTGACGTATCTGTATTGAACATTTCAAGCAGCAGCTGCACCGACAACGTCTTATTTTCCTCGCACAACACAGCGAATGGCGTGAACTTGCCAAAAACAATAATTATAGATCGCATCTACGTTGAAAACACGTCGTTTGTCGCAAGTTGTCTGACATTCGGTCCTGAAAACACCAAACCATTGTTCATGTCACTATTAGGCGAATTTGTATAATTGTTCATAATAATGCACGTACACAGTCTGGTGTGATTTCAGTGTCACTGCCCGGTGGACTCGGTAACTGAAGTGTAAAAGTAATAACTGTATCATATTTATCGAATTGCATAGTGTTATGATAACCATTAAGCTAGGTGATGCAACATGTTATGATAACCATTAAGTTAGGTGATGCAACATGTTGCTATTAATTTATTATTTAAATAGGTTAACAAATCGTAGCTTCACAAATCATATCGTTCCACTCGTGCATTAAAAACCAGCGAGTTAGGTTTTTTATACTGTATTTGTTGCATTTGCTTCCAACTTTATTAAAACGGTACGATTTCATGCAATATCATTGACGTTGGATGTTTAACCTACAGCAACATATTACATGTTATATCGCTGCACGTAGCATTACCAAGCTCTGATGTATTCCCAAATACAGTCCGGACTAAATGGTATCTGCTGTGTATGCTAAGGCTTTGCCCCCAGTTGCTCGGTCGACACCGTGTCGCATAGTAAAGCACAGCAATTTTGTGTGCATGTGTTTGATTGAGCAACATGTCTACACACTGCGACATAGATCTTGACTCGCGCAACTCTCGATTTAAGCTTTGATGAAAGGTCACGAGTGCCCATGATGTCGGTCGCTGATTGGTCACTGCTATAAAATCGCAGCCGACTCTCGTCTAAACTGGGATCTGCCACAATTTGACCGACACAATCGTAGCCACACATTGGTCTCGCTAATCGGTCTCGCGGGGGTTTCTACACGACCGATTGTTGCACCGTGATATCACACGATGTTGTGTCGGGCCGACCAATTGGACAACCGATCACTGGTGTAAACCGGCTCTACAATGCTTTTTAGTTCGAGCAAATTTTCAAGAATAAGTTCTGATCAAACTGAATTCAAACTATTTTGAACGTAAGCATTTTAATTATCTACGTTCATACAAGTGTTATAATACAATACAATAAAACTAATGTAACAGTATATAGTGGAAACAACGTACCCATAATATTTTTGCATCAAAACCATATCAACGCAAACTAAACGGACTATTTGAAGCGAATGTTCATCGATAAAACATGATGTTGGTCGTGGTGTATATGTTGGTCGTGGTGTGTATGTTGGTCGTGGTGTGTATGGTACTTGATAAATGCAAGAATTATGCGCCAAAACAAACACATCAAGCTATATGGCTCTGTTTAATTGAACCATGACGACCAAGATTAAACATCATTAATTGCTACCCAGCTTCAGTTTCTTTTCATGCCAACTATACGTATATTATTCAAGTAACTACGTATTAATCTACCATGGATGTCGTTATGTTCAACTGTTACTAATGCGTCCTGGCTTCAGCGTTTTAACGTAAGACTTGGTCGCCAGATGGCACCAGTAGCAACGGAAACAGTCGGTCGTGTTCAGCAATGGAGATATTCGGTGACGGATTTTTTTCCCCAAAAAATTCTAGTTAAATCACTACATACTTCACCAAACCACATAATAGTAATATCTATGATTTCCACAGATTTTCGACTCAATGCAACGGCAATAAAACACCGCACGAAGCAAACACGAACCAGGTAAGATCCGGAGTTACAGACACAAGAACACAAGTGAAGAAGTTGATAATACAAGGTATCTTATTCGAAAACAACATTTGTGTGTTGGCAGTTTATTGCTAGTTTGATACGATACGATACGAGTTTACTGTCCAATAAAATATTGGTTTTGCTAGTAAACCTCTCGTAGATGGTACCGCGTGTTGTACGTCTGCTAACACAGCTAGTGGGCCGGACTGAGCAAACACAGAGACACTGAACCCATTACGACGTCGTCGTGCTCGACTGAACACGACTGCTCATATCTATACATGCGTATCACATGCACAGAATGCGCACAGCGCGTTCCTCGGCATTTCTTTTACCGTCGTAATGTCTGGTTGTCTGGGTGGCGTACTAAGAACGGCAAATATGCGCCTCACATAAATCTCGTCGCTGTCTCCCTACACACGCACGCGCGCACGCACGCACACACACTCTGCCCCCCTCTCTGTCTGTCAGACTGTCTGACTATCTGTCTGTCTGTCTGTCTCTCTCTTGCGTGCGTGCGTCCATGCATGCCAGCGTATGTGCTTGTGTGCGCGCGTGCGTGCGTGCGTGCGTGCGTGTTTGCTGCTTGTAGTCGAGATTTAACAAGATTGCCATCCAAGCCAAAGGCCCAGATGGCAAGTGGACAAGGAAGTCATTGGCTTATTGAGAGTCCAACATTTTTAATCTATGTGTAACCCGCCCTCCTGAGATATGTGTCAACCTTGTTTTTAAACATATTCACGCTGCTAACAATTACACAATCTGTAGATAATATGTTCCATTCATTGATTATCCTCTGTGAGAAGAGTACTTCTTGATATCCAATCTACACTGATCCTTTACTAATGTTACCTCATGTCCTCTAGTTCGATTATCTTTCTTGAGTGAGAAACACCAAATAGCTTCATCGCAGTTTGCTTCCATTTCTAATTTTATTTCGTAAGCCTGAATAGATTATTTAATATTTAAAATAACCCCCCTTCTTCCTTTTCGATTTCTCCTAAACATTACGTATACCATGGCACCTCTAGCTTAAACAATGTTAACTACAAAAAAAAAACATTTTTATGCTTCCCATGCCACGGTCGACTGCTGCTGATAGTTCACTAGCAAACACTGCTGCACCCTTACCACTAACTTGAAGCCCATCCTTCATGTACATATCAGCCCTCCCAACAAAACATTCCCACAAATCCAACTTCCTCTTCCCTGCACAGCTGCTGAACCAAGGTGTTAATTGCCTTCCTCTGGCAATTTCGATATCCCTGTCCCTTGCTTCCCATTACTGGTAGAATCCCTGACAGAATTATCTGCTCAATCCGTGTCTGCTGAGCTCTTCTAATTAAATGCTTGTATTTCCTAACTATGGCAGCTGTCCCATCCATCTCCGCGTTGTTAGTCCCTACGTGTATTCAAATAGAACTTCCCTTTCCCGGACCCACGATTTGCCACCCTTTCTGTGGTAGCCTATATTTTTTTGCCCTTGGAAAGTAAACAACCGTTTTGCCCCCCTTGTTTAGCTCTCGTTCAGTCTTCCTGACTATAGAATCCACCCCAAACACCCTCGCACTCATCCTCACCCCCTCTGTCACTGCCTCAGAGTAGCTCTTGCCTCGGATCCCTTCCGTCGCATTTTCCCCGCAGTCGTGTCACCAGGCAGCATGTTGTCCACCTTCCTCTCGCCCATCAACACGTCACCTTTCCCTCCCGTCTCCTGGCTATCTTGTGCTACTGGTGCCTTCGTTCCCGTCTCCTTCCCTCGCATCTCCTTTGTTCCCGTCGTCTTCCCTCCCGTTTCCTTCCGCCCCGTCTCCTTACGTCCTCTCTCTCACCTTACCTCCTATCAGCCTCACCCCCAGGCTGAGGTGAGCAATCTCCACCTCTAGTCCCTTCATCTTCGCACACCCCTTACACTCTAAGCTAAAACTATCCGCCTGACCCTCAGCCCAGGTTGTTGTTTTGTTGTTGCTACGACTGCCGCATACTAAATGCCTGGTGCCTTTACCTGCCGCTTGGACGGCGCCATCACAGAATTTAGATTTTGCTAGATTAATGTTGTTTATAGTGTTTTCACCTTGCTACGTTAGCCTTGAATAAGACTGTTTTGTGTTCAAAAGAACACTTTGTTATTAAATAAGTAAATAACTGGATTATTTAGGTTTTAATGTTGACAATAATATACTTACTAACTGTGTTCTATCTACTAAACCCGCATGAACCAAAAAACGCCTGCCACCTAGCGAATACGCAGAACACTGAACACTGTGTGAACAAAGTCACAAGATTAAGACTCATCTGCTCCCCAAATATTTCCTGTATTTGAAATTTCTCTACCATCCGTGCATGCCTACTTGAAAACTGTTCACATTATATGCATCCAGTATGCTATTCCATGGTGGAGTAAAGGCTTGATTAATGATTCCAGAACTGAGAGACCTTAGTTATGAAGAACGCCTGAAAGAATGTGATTTAACAACTCTAGAGACAAGGAGGTTAAGAGGAGATCAGATTGAAGTTTTTAAGATATTGAATGGGTATGAAAATATTGATAGAAATATGTTTTTCTCACTCAAGAAGGATAGCAGAACTAGAGGACATGAAGTAAAATTAGTAAAGGATCAATGTAGATTGGACATCAGGAAGCACTCGTTCTCACAGAGGACAATAAATGAATGGAACAAACTGTCTACAGATTGTGTAACTGTTAGCAGCGTGAATATGTTTAAAAACAAGGTTGACACATATATCAGGAGGGCGGGTTATAAGTAGATGAACATTGTTGGACTCTCGATAAGCCAATGGCTTCCTTGTCCACTTGCCATCTGGGCCTTTGGCTTGGATGGCAAATCTTGTTAAATCTTGATTCTGAATACATTGTACGCGACCATTGTGCTGCATTGTCCGCGTGGCTGTCCTCTCGCAACCATAGTTTTCCATCGTCTCACCCGTCACAGTTATACACTTACTTGGCACTGGTTGTCTGACAAAAAAGCAGCATGTATCTTGAATTCGTACACAGCCAACTGTATATGACAAATCGTACACAGCCAACTGTACATTACAATTCGTACACAGCCAACTGCATTAAAGGTTTCTGTACTTATTTCGTGGTGTTGCAAAAAATTTTTTTTGCTTCGACAGCGCGGGGTAGTATTTTGTTTAATGTTTCATAAAACGAACAATTGTTAGGTATTTTAATACGTCACGTGCGTGACCATGACAACGAAATACTGCATGTTTAGATAGGGCGAAAGACGATCCTCGGTGCATGTTCAGATGGGGCGAAAGACGATCCTCGGTGCATGTTCAGATGGGGCGAAAGACGATCCTCGGTGCATGTTCAGATGGGGCGAAAGACGATCCTCGGTGCATGTTCAGATGGGGCGAAAGACGATCCTCGGTGCATGTTCAGATGGGGCGAAAGACGATCCTCGGTGCATGTTCAGATGGGACGAAAGACGATCCTCGGTGCATGTTCAGATGGGGCGAAAGACGATCCTCGGTGCATGTTCAGATGGGGCGAAAGACGATCCTCAGTGCATGTTTAGATGGGTGGGGCGAAAGACGATCCTCGGTGCATGTTCAGATAGGGCGAAAGACGATGCTCGGTGCATGTTTAGATGGGGCGAAAGACGATCCTCGGTGCATGTTCAGATAGGGCGAAAGACGATGCTCGGTGCATGTTTAGATGGGGCGAAAGACGATCCTCGGTGCATGTTTAGATAGGGCGAAAGACGATCCTCAGTGCATGTTCAGATGGGGCGAAAGACGATCCTCGGTGCATGTTCAGATGGGGCGAAAGACGATCCTCGGTGCATGTTCAGATGGGGCGAAAGACAATCCTCGGTGCATGTTCAGATGGGGCGAAAGACGATCCTCGGTGCATGTTCAGATGGGGCGAAAGACGATCCTCGGTGCATGTTCAGATGGGGCGAAAGACGATCCTCGGTGCATGTTCAGATAGGGCGAAAGACGATCCTCGGTGCATGTTCAGATGGGGCGAAAGACGACCCTCAGTGCATGTTCAGATAGGGCGAAAGACGATCCTCGGTGCATGTTTAGATAGGGTTCGATGTAATATAATGAGAAAGTTACCAATTTAGACCATGAAAGTGGAACAGTCATAACTTCAGCTTACAACACTAATTTCATTGCTGTAAATAGCATAGTGTATAAAAAAATAGTTCCATGTTAAATCTAATCAATCTAAACCTTGCTTAAAATTTGACCAGAGTAACTTCAACTTCAAGCCAAGCGCGTTTGTGGAAATAGCATGCTGTCTTCCTATGCAAACATTCGGCATTCGTTGTTATATATGTTAAAGTTTATGTTGTTTTTAAAAGTGGAGCCTTCATAAAAGCTTCATTCTAATCGGTCTCAAGCACTTTGCTCTCCGTTCGTTGAAGTTCGTCACAGCGACAAATGTCTGGTTCAAGTACTAGTCTGGTATGCGAACCTTGCTATGATCGCTGTCATGCGAGACGTTTCACCCCCTCCATTCGGCTGAGTTTACGGCATTCCGCTCTGCTGTCACCTCTTCCTCTCGTCCGCTGTCTTTTTTGAAATAATGTGTGTATGCTTGCATAACGATGTTATCCATTAGCATACGGCAAACGTGTCCAAACCACCGGACGTTTGTGTGTCTGACATCTGCGATGGATTCAAGGTTGACAAGTGATCTCTCCGATCTTGACACGTTTTGTAATCTGTCTGCCCTGGTAGCACCTCTGATAGACAGCAAACAGGCAGCGCATCTAAAACGACCCAAAAGAGTGTCTCTTGTGATCACACCGCCCAAGCTGCTCACCATAGATCGCTATTAGCAGTACATACGATGACTGCAGTAGCTAACGACGCGATGCTCGTGTTTCCAACATGTGGCACCACAGCAGTCACCCAGACATTTCCCTCGGACACATCCATCAACACTTCCCATGGAATGTCTAGTCTGGAGTATTTCCCACGATCATTTCTCACTCGTAATGTTTCTGCTTGATCGACGTGACATCCAACACGGGCACGTGTAAAAGTACCAATTAGTAAAAATAGCTCTTGTTATTAGAAATCATATTTTTAAAAGTTTATTCTCCAAACATTTAGGTCACTGGTAGGACTACGGCAATAGTTAAAACATTTACAATTCTTACTAATTATCATACCATCCATGTAGAGAGCAACTGATCGTGTAGCCTGGTCTGGTCCATTGTTTTCATCGACTGTCAAACATAACAGTTTATTGTTAAATAATACTACACGTTTATGTACAAAACATAAACATGTGGAGGGCTATCGTGATTTACAATAGTCAACTTGTGATACCTCTTATATGTCAGTCATAGTGTAAATGTTAAATCTGTGATGTGGAATGATCATTACTTGGTAGATATTATGCCTGAATGACATTTGTGATATTGGCAACGACACCATGAAAGCATGTTTAAAAAATAAACATTCCAGAACAATTTGGCCGACAGAAAAATCGCTTGTGTTTGTTCTTGAAGTGTTGCGTGGCGAATGCACTATCCAGGGAAGATATTTGATATATCCAAGGACACCCATTCGACCTTGTGGTTTATTAGCGCTGCGATGCATCGATAAGTAGCTTCATATTAACGAACAGCAGGAACCGGATATATTTAGAACCAACTCTGCTCCGGCGATATGTTTACATGTAACTGCCAGATTCACGGCACTTCACGTGACCCCGACGCTTTCTCAGAAACTGGTTTAATAACGCATTCATAATTAGTAAAAAAATCTATACTAGCATCACTTGTTTCTATGGGTGTCGCGCTGAACCCCATCCACACGATATCACTAACCGATCACCTTACGCCTTGGCACAGACGCCACGGGTGTGATTTATGTTAACGTTGATATTCAGCTACAAGAATGGCAACTTCGAGATACCCAGCGTTGCACGTGACAAAGAGGCAGCCACTGCAATGCCTTAAGACTCCTTTCACTGCCCAGTCATGTTTTGGTATGACACTATTATTGACAATGATGGAGAAGACTTCAAGCCTTCAAAAGAAACAACTACTGCCGGTTTCACGAAGCGTTCGAACGAAAGAACAGATGTGGACGTTTTACGTAGATCACGTAACTCGAAACAATCGTAGAAAACACGCACACCGTTGGAAGCAAATTTACGTACGAACTACTATTGTTCCCAGTTACGTAATCTACGTTTTTCAATGTACGAATCACCCCCCGCTTGCAAAATGTCAGCCATACATTCGAAATTGAAGGAGCTGTGAGGGAACAGACAAACAAACAAACACTGCCACTAACTACTTCATAGCATAGACGTGTGTATTGTTGAAGTGACACAATGAAGACGTGTGTATTGTTGAAGTGACACAATGAAGACGTGTGTATTGTTGAAGTGACACAATGAAGACGTGTGTATTGTTGAAGTGACACAATGAAGACGTGTGTATTGTTGAAGTGACACAATGAAGACGTGTGTATTGTTGAAGTGACACAATGAAGACGTGTGTATTGTTGAAGTGACACAATGAAGACGTGTGTATTGTTGAAGTGACACAATGAAGACGTGTGTATTGTTGAAGTGACACAATGAAGACGTGTGTATTGTTGAAGTGACACAATGAAGACGTGTGTATTGTTGAAGTGACACAATGAAGACGTGTGTATTGTTGAAGTGACACAATGAAGACGTGTGTATTGTTGAAGTGACACAATGAAGACGTGTGTATTGTTGAAGTGACACAATGAAGACGTGTGTATTGTTGAAGTGACACAATGAAGACGTGTGTATTGTTGAAGTGACACAATGAAGACGTGTGTATTGTTGAAGTGACACAATGAAGACGTGTGCATTGTTGAAGTGACACAATGAAGACGTGTGTATTGTTGAAGTGACACAATGAAGACGTGTGTATTGTTGAAGTGACACAATGAAGACGTGTGTATTGTTGAAGTGACACAATGAAGACGTGTGTATTGTTGAAGTGACACAATGAAGACGTGTGTATTGTTGAAGTGACACAATGAACTTTCCTTAATACGTGAAATAAATGAATGTGTCATAAACAGTCATGACAATGTTCGCTCGCCAAATGAAATGATATTCGTATACACCTATTCCTATTCTTGCCAATAGGATATGGCCATGCTATATATGTAACATATTTTAACCTATGTTTACTGAACTAGTCGTCTTTCTGACAATATAACACGTTTGTTTGAGACTTTGCATTGGTTCTGTGTATGCCGGCCTCCCTTAATACGTTACTTTAGTCTAGGTCACCCCGATTTTATAGAACTGCGCATGCGCTTATCAATCGCGCTGGTTAAAATGTTAGTCCTGGGTCATTCGGAGAAATGAATTGATTCTCCAACTTTTAGAATGCATTCTGAGTAAACCACTGGCGTGATATTCTGGATTTTAGTTGCATGTTGTTAGTTTTGTATTATATATTTTAGGAGCATAGCCCCAAAACCATGACTTTTGTTTCGCTTTTAAATCTCTCCGAATTCAAGAAATATGTTCTCAGATTTAATAATTTATTATTCTCGTCGACAACAAGACACTTGTCCGACACTTGTCCGACATGCTGGTTCAACAAATCGGCCTGGGTTTTAGTCAATAGCCTCTTACGTTCATTCACCGCCAGTGAAACAGATCTTAGCAAAGAAGCCTTGCGTAGCGTATTTTTGCATTTGTTCATCTAGGCTGAGATGACTCCATAGATCGACGAGGTGTTCCTATAGTGGTCGCGCACGCCAATTTGCCTGAAATGCATAGTGTGTATTTCACAACACCCCATGCAGGAGCTGAAGCGGCTGGGCACCTAGAAAGCCCCTACACATCTAGTCTAACGCTTGTCGTTGGTTGCGGCGCTTTATTGTTCAGAACTTGGCAGGTGTAACTTTACATGACGTAATGGGCGATGGAACTGTTATGCCGGTCCTGACAAAGTTAATAATTATATTGTTGCTACGTTGCTGCATCGCAGAACACCCACGGCTGCTCGTGTTATTCCTGTCCATCTTTAACAATAACCCACGCCAATCGCGTGTTGTAACCGTAGACGACGTTATGCCAAGTCTACGCCAGGTGCCGCACGAGGCTGGACGAATACTCTACTTGTTCAGCTGCATCGCGAGTTTGGCCAATCTGCTAGACTGAGAAAGTCAACATTGACACACGTGTTTATAACGTGAGTGAAAGGTAAACTTTTGCAATATCCGCGTGCTGTTATTTGTTTTAGCGTCATCTCCGCGGTATGTTTACAACATTGAGGATTACGAATGTCAAATAATCGTGACATTAAGGAGCGTGTTATTTCTTGAATCACGAGCTAAAGCAAAGCGGCTGACTAGAAATAAATACGCCTACTTACACGTTATTGAGGTCATAGTTATTGTTTGCCAGACGCCCCCAGGGAAATGTTCCTGTTGTATAACGAAGTCAGAGTAGCCTACTGTAGGACTGTCCATATGGGAGTAAGACTACGGTAGGACTATCCATATGGGAGTAAGACTACTGTAAGACTGTCCATATGGGAGTAAGACTACTGTATGACTGTCCATATGGGAGTAAGACTACTGTAGGACTGTCCATATGGGAGTAAGACTACTCCATATGGGAGTAAGACTACTGTAAGACTGTCCATATGGGAGTAAGACTACTGTAAGACTGTTCATATGGGAGCAAGACTACTGTAGGACTGTCCATATGGGAGTAAGACTACTCCATATGGGAGTAAGACTACTGTAGGACTGTCCATGTGGGAGTAAGACTACTGTAAGACTGTTCATATGGGAGCAAGACTACTGTAGGACTGTCCATATGGGAGTAAGACTATTCCATATGGGAGTAAGACTACTGCAGGACTGTCCATATGGGAGAAAGACTACTGTAGGACTGTCCATATGGGAGTAAGACTACTGCAGGACTGTCCATATAGGAGTAAGACTACTGCAGGACTGTCCATATGGGAGTAAGACTACTGCAGGACTGTCCATATGGGAGAAAGACTACTGTAGGACTGTCCATATGGGAGAAAGACTACTGTAGGACTGTCCATATAGGAGTAAGACTACTGCAGGACTGTCCATATAGGAGTAAGACTACTGTAAGACTGTCCATATAGGAGTAAGACTACTGCAGGACTGTCCATATAGGAGTAAGACTACTGCAGGACTGTCCATATAGGAGTAAGACTACTGTAGGACTGTCCATATAGGAGTAAGACTACTGCAGGACTGTCCATATAGGAGTAAGACTACTGTAGGACTGTCCATATAGGAGTAAGACTACTGCGCATACAGAACACATCTAAACGAGTGTAATTGTTGCACTGCTCCGAGCCATCAGTGACCTGTGAACTCTTTAGTTTATACACAACATGAAAGCGAAGATTAAGCCGCTAGTTTATCACAGAAAACATTCTTTAGAAACAACACCGAAACAGTTGCACTCGCCTTGAGTTTAGACCTGCGCTTCCAGATAGTTGATGAAATCGACATTATTTGAATCAGATATGATCTAGAACACGTGTTGTTAGATGGAACGAAAACACGTCATCATTGGATATGACCTTCAGAGCAACTACACGAGACATAGCATCATTTTACTTTCGGGTTCACGATATACGAATAGACTGCCAGTGATTTTGACAAGATACCCGTTTGACTGATATTTTTTATCCTGACAAAATAGTTATGAACAGGGGAAAAGGGCACATTTGCGAAGTTGGCCACATGTTATATGCACATATTTTTTGGCTGTTGGTTCGCAGCATATGCCCGGTTTCCCGGATGTCCGGATGCCCAGTGCACAAAGAGGAATCCGGTTTATTTGGGCGACAAATGACGGGGAAGCATCTGCCATGTTGATTTTCTCGAAAACACACTTGTAGGATTTGACAAAAACATTAGTGCAAGTCGGTAACAAGATACAATTTAAGAGAACGGTTATTTTTAATAAAACTGAATCCTAATTTTGCGCGCAATGTCGAATTAGTTGACTTTAGCATTCGACGCAGCACGACAGGGTCGCAGCCAGTTTGATCATGATGTCGTCTCATGATGTCGTCATTTCGTCACTACCATTAAATGACCGCGATGATTTTATACTTGGGGAAAATGCGATCGATGCCATGTTGCTCGACTTTTGGAATTCGGATAACAGAACCACGCGAATCTCCATTAATGGAGATCTAATCGATCGTCCACTACACAACGTTAATTTGGCTTCTGCTCTAGATGTTACGTCGAACGTACGATGAAGTAGCCTCACCCGTGGAACATTCGTCGCACTTCAACGAAACGCGAGCAGCGGCGTGACAGCTTCAAAGAACCACTCTCGAATATGGTTCGAACGCCTGGTGACTAAATGCACAGAGTGACACAGGATTTATAGAAAACGTGCAGAATTATCCGAATAATAATGTACTAAATGCCGTCATAGCAGCCATTGTCAATGGTTCGTAGAAACGCCATGGTGCATTCGTATACATAACATGAATGTTCTTGAAACTGCAATCACCCAATCTTCTTGCTGCCGTTTCGAAGCTTAGATAATTTCGTTCATCCCACGTTGCCACAGTTCACTCAGTTGTATAGACAAGTATCTGGCTACAGCCAGTTCACTCAGCTGTATAAATGGGTATCTGGCTACAGACAGTTCATTAAGCTGTATAAATGAGTATCTGGATACATACAGATGTGGATATTTGAACGAATAGTCTTCGCGCAGTAATTGCAGCATGGCTGAATGCTTCCATGATAAGTCGAAACGGCACAGGAATGAACAGGTCTGCCAGTGGTGAAATGGAAAGCGCTTTGAACAGTCCCAAGGCCTGGATGCCGCGCTAGATAAGAACGTACCTTTTACCTGTATTCCAGTTGACATATTTAACGGGATCTCTTCCATGTCAGTGGACACTGTGATCCGTGTAGTTATTGTTAACGTGTGCTACTGAGTGATTAGTATTGCAAAAATGTTCGATGACGGTCGTTACCAATAAAAGAAAGAGTAAAACGCCTTAGTGAAACTACCATAATATAGCATATCGTGTTTGCACAACCAGTAAGAGATTTTTGGATCTGGATAATTACTCGAGCGGAGAGAAGCACAGCTATGAATGCTAGTTTTTTCGTTTACACATAAGCTAGTCTACCTTGTATTAATTGTAAATTTAACAGAATTATACGCTCTACGTAGGTCCAGGTCCAACACATTGATTTACTCCACCATGTTGACTTGGCTTGATCATTTTACAACTTGTCATCTCCACACGCTTGTCAGAGAACCTAAGAAAGGCTTGTTGCATTACAATCCAAATACCCATTCGGCAAGAGTAAATTCATAGGACAGATTATTAAATAACGATATTAAATATAAACTTTTAATTGAAATGTGTAGTTTGTTTCATAACTAAAGTAATTAGCCCACGTTGTTTGCAATGCTAGTATAAATACGTTTCGTATTATCTGCGCAATTAACAGTTTAAAATACAAATTCTGGAAGGGCGCGATATTTGTGCGGTGCGAGAACTTCGTAAAAGCGGCATCAGGTGACAGCGATGAAACAATATTCCCCGTCTAACTTTTTCACATCTATAACAGGTCACGTCTGCGTGCATAGAAACGATGTATTATGTGAAAATCTATGCTGTGCTTGTTTTAGTAAGATAACATTTCTCGTATTTATGCAGGACTACCAGGACACATTATACTATTAATTTCCAATTGAAGCAACTGCTAAAGGTGAGTCAGGCAATTTCAGAATGTTCGCAAAATACGATTTGGTTTTAATAAGAAATGTACACTATGTTTTCTACCATCAACATAATGATCTGACCCCTCCTACTCCGCCCAGTTACACTTCCGATGTTCGAGGCCCGCTAATCTGACCGGCTGTTATACGTAGAAGCCCGGTAACAGACGCGTTAGAATTCCGCGCGGAGCGACGAGCTGGCACTTGAAGGCTCCGATCGATTCCGCCTGCTCCGCGTCACGGGAACAGCGCGTGTCTGCAGCACTCGTCTGACCAATCCCGTTCAACGCACACGCCTAACATTCACACGGGTCCAGCATACTCACGCGCTACGGAGTAAATGAGTCATTAAACCGTAAACAGTAGCAGTGTTCCCGCCTTAACTGGTGGACGATCGTTGGACTGTGTTTCTTTTTTACGTTACAATGATGGAGTGACGTTGTAGTCGGAATGTGGGATTACAAGGTTAGACGTAATCAATGTGCGTCTTTGGTGGCTAGTGAATAAACAACGCTGCCTGAAAATAATTAGTTTCGTATCGACTGCGACTATATATAACGCACCTACCGGGCGCAACTGCATGAATCTGAATTCGGATAGCGTCGCAGCAACATAGAGCAAAGATGGTTATGCCAACAGCAGGACGGGCCGCAAGGGTCATCGGATTTCATGAGTTTAAGAAGGGATTTTTCTATCGGGATCTGGTGAGCGAACTGGTCGGGACCATGATCCTCGTGTTTGTCAGCTGCGCCTTGAGCGCTCACTGGGACGGGAAGCATCCGAGCATCGTGCAGATCTCGCTTGCTGCCGGGATCTGTATCGCGACGATAGTGTGGTGTCTGGCGAACGCGAGTGGTAGTCACATCAACCCGGCCATCAGCATCGCCTTCGCCGTCGCAGGCCACATCACTCCAGTCAGGGCCTTGTGTTACAGCATCAGTCAATGCATCGGGGCCCTCCTCGCTGTGGTTTTCGCCAAGGCCCTCACGCCCGTCTCTCTCATCGGGCCCTACTTCGCAGTCAACCGCCTTAACCCGCTACTGACTCCCGGTCAAGGGGTCGGGATGGAGGCTGTCTGCACCTTCCTGCTCACCTTCACCGTGTTCGCGACGATTGACCAGAGTCGCCGCGACCTGCACGGATCAGGACCGCTCGCCATCGGATTCTCTGTCTTGCTCACTCATCTGTTCGGCGTAAGTACTGCCTGTCGCCGTAAGTACTGTCTGTCGCCGTAAGTACTGTCTGTCGCCGTAAGTACTGCCTGTCACCGTAAGCAGCCTGACATCACAGCCGTCAAAGCAACTTTATCACAACGTAATGTATATTATTGTTTAGCAAGCAAAACATTATCTGCCCACATTTTAAATGAACAACAAATTTATATTTCTCTGACTGTTTTACACATTGTAATGTTTGCAACATTGTTTAATTTTATATTATATTTTCCATTGACAAATAATGCACTGATATATTGCACATCCCATATCATTTCATTTCAAATAATTTTACAGTTAAAAACTGAATAGCCTTTAATTTAGAAATGTCCATACACCTTCATAGGCAACGCCGCAACGGACTATGTCGAAAGGCAGTTGTTTGGCTGCCCGCTGTGGAGATGATATTATACACATGAGTATTCCATATTAAATCATAGCAATAATATTGTTAGGCATTGAAAATAATATTGCTTAGAAACGAAATAGCATCAATGGCGTTTAATTGGCGTTTAGTTTGTGGCAATCTAGTTTTCGCTTGTCCGTTTGTCCGTTTGGTCGCTTCACAGGCAGACGTTTAAGTCTAAGGCGTCACGGAACATGCTTGTCAGTAAAAGGTGAACAAATATAGTTTAAGGTTTGCTGCATATTTAGCGAAGACCCCCTTAACATCACTCGCCCGCTACCAGATATATAAAGGCAACATACAGCCAGCCTGTCATTCACTGCTATGCATAATTATAATTTACCTGGTTTGCGTGAAGAGCTGCCGAGAATTGATTGCTGCACGCTCATGAATTACTAGCCGTTGTATTGACAGTGGCGTACGATCGATAGTAACATTACTTACAGTGACGCTTCGTTCTGTAATATGCCATACATGTTTACACTGATCAACACGTTTTACCTGGCGCACACCGTGTCTGCAAGAATACTGTTGGGGATTGAGCTGACGCATTAAAACATGAAAGCTGAGGTGACTAAGATTGGCCTTATTTTGCCACAGATTAACGCAAGACCAAATACTTGGGTAGGAATCTATCTATAATAGTGTACATTTGGCTGTGCACAAAAACAGAAACACGCATAAACAAACAACAAAATGTTGTGGAAACCATGGCAACAGTGCAAGTGACGGTGGATAGTGCACATCCAGCAATTCCCACAAATACCATTGCGACACGGGCTTACAACCAACCGGCGGCCAAGTCAATATGATCACTTTGTTTTCGCTTTACATGGTCCGGTCTGAAGAGATTAGCGCTGGTAATCGAGTTGGGAGCAGGAATTGTGTGTTTCTGCTGTTTCACATCTTTATTGATAGGACCGTGGCATCAGCTTCAGTGGCGTATATAGGATCTCTCAAAGGGGAGGCCGAGGGGGAGGGGGAGGCCGAGGGGATCATGACCCAATGGCCCCCTTAAATACGCCACTGATCAGATCATTACGCTGATTTCATCAGTGTTTTTCACCAATATCCTCACATGAATTGCATTTCATAGTAATCTATTACAGTGATTTTTACAACATCATTGAATTGTCCACGCCACCGCAAACATATTTTGTTTAATGTATTTTCTCTGTCCAGATATCCTATGAGCAAATACGCGTTTTAGAACCACGTCTAGATGAATACTTTCGAACCCTAATTCCAATCAAATACCAAATCCGCAATTCCCGAACACCTAATTCACGTAAAAACGTGTTTTCATTTAGTCGTTTCTGTCTTGCCTTCGTTCGTCACCTCAATGTTACAGTCGCCAGAGGACGCGTAAGAAAGATATTTTGTCGGTGACCTTTCAACATCTTAATACATACTGCTGAATGACATCGATATGTACTATGAAATCCATTTACCGTGTTGTCAACACCAGGATGGTCCAACGTCGGTAAAACGTCGCGAAATAACGTATCTATGTTCCGTTGCAGTTCCAGTATACTGGGTCAGCGATGAACCCTGCGCGGACCCTCGGACCTGCCATCATAGCGAACAAGTGGGAGGACCACTGGGTAAGTGTCTGCCGGACCTATACGGCTGAGTAATAAATGTTTTGATCGTGCTCATATTTATATTACAATTTGATGACATTTTACTTTCAAATTTTTAACAATTCTAATATTTTCTTGGTTATCAACATAATTTGGAAACAAAATGTCCTTTTACCATGTAATCAAATATAGATAAATCCTTTCCACCGACTATGATTGATGGTGATGATGGTGATGGTGATGATGGTTATGGTAATAGTGATGGTGATCATGCTGATGGCAATAAAGAAATGCTCTTATATAACGCGGTATCCAGTCCTTGGGACTGCTCAAAGCGCTTTACACTTCACCCCCTGGCAGACCTGTTCGACAGACCTGAGAAGTATTCAGCAACGCTGCAATTACTGCTCAAAGATTTTTTGTTCACATATCCACCACTGTCTATTTATTGATTTATATAGCTGAGTGAACTGAAGCAACGTGGTGTAAACGATGATGATTATTACCATCCTTACCATTATCATCATTATCACCACCACCATCATCATCATCAACAATATCATCATTATCACCACCACCATCATCATCATCATCAACAATATCATCATTATCACCACATCCATCATCATCATCAACAATATCATCATTATCACCACCACCATCATCATCATCAACAATATCATTATTATCACCACCACCATCATCATCATCAACAATATCATCATTATCACCACCACCATTATCATCATTAACAATATCATCATTATCACCACCACCATCATCATCATCAACAATATCATCATTATCACCACCACCATCATCATCATCAACAATATCATCATTATCACCACATCCATCATCATCATCAACAATATCATCATTATCACCACCACCATCATCATCATCAACAATATCATCATTATCACCACCACCATCATCATCATCAACAATATCATCATTATCACCACCACCATCATCATCATCAACAATATCATCATTACCACCACCAAACAAACGAACAACGGAAGTGGCCTTTGTTCAGCAACGAGTCAAACAAGAGAAGAAGAAATTGCGATATCGTAGAATGTTCTACTGACGTGTGTAACACATTTTTGGGGTAGTACGACTCATTGCACCCGCCACCCCAGTCAACCGAAGGTCAATCTGCCTTTCAAGAACATTTCTGCCCGGTCTTCATAAAACAGCTACAATTCACTAACGTAAAATAGTTGCATAACTGTTGTTCGATTAACAATGTGCACTGCTCGTCAGACACAACCATAGTATAATACTAAGACTGCCATTAACCGAAATAATAGGAATTGAAAAGTCACGTGTCTCGTAACTCGCACGTGATCACAGATAGGGAAGGGATTGAGATGCCAGCGGGTAGATAAGGATCAGCACCCATGGCCGTTCAAACACTTTACCTCGCATTCTTATAATATACTGCCAACCACCAGGACCTGGCGCCAGACTCAATTCATGACGCTGCCTGCGCGATTAGACCAACCTTGTTCGTATAATGGACGGACCTACTAAATTGTACACCGGGTACAACGTGTCGACTTGTCTACGATCTCGTTCATAGGCAGGAAACTGAACATGTATTTAATATAACCCAAGTGCTTGCTATCTGCTTTGAATGTCGACAGGAGAAATACCTTGCCCAACACCGGCAGGTGCTCATTGGGTAACCAGGTGTAGATTCTTTGGATGGTTAGTTGTTTTATCCCTCCCTCCCTTCCCCTATCCCCCTCCCTCCTTCCCTTCCTCCCCCTCCCTCCTTCCCTTCCTCCCTCTCCCTCCCTTTCCGGACCTTTCCTTTCTCTCTCTCCCCCTCTTCCTAGTGTGTTTGTTTCTCCGTTTGCCTGACGTGACGGGTGACTACTTTTGACAGTTTCGGAGGGGCACATTTAAAGTACCCGATTCGGCCTAGGTTTGAGCACGTGTTCCAGATGTGGACGTCGAGCTGCAGACACCACTGATTCACCGAGTTAATGTCATCATATGTGTCTTCTGCAGGTCTACTGGGTCGGTCCGATTCTCGGCAGTCTGGTGGGGGTTCTCTTCTACCAATACGTCATCGCTGGTGACGCAACGCTGACAAAGGTGAAGGCCGCTGTTTTCTGCAAGGAAGGCTACGTTGCCACCAAACACGATGAACGGTTGTCCAAAAAGCGAGTGAGGAAACCGAGTCTGATGGCCCACTTCGAAGACTTACATTATGCAGAGAGGAAAGATAACGACACGTTTTATCCGCTGAAACACGACGAATCTGACGGGAAATGCGACGGAATCGTCGAGGAACTGACCGAGCTTGGGTCCAACTGTGCATAGAATGGCCGATGGCACCGCACATCTGGTAATCCTTCAACGTCCTTAACCATAACCAAGACCTCTTTGGTTTGGTTCATCTCAAGGGATGACGTATATGAACTTTCAAATTGTCATTTACAATTGACTTAAAAGCAGCTATATGGACGTTTGGACAAACAGCTTAAAATGTGTAAGACATTATAAAACAACGTATATGATTCTGCTATATGGAGTTCAGCAATACACGGTTTTCGTGTTGAAGTTGTTAGCTCCAGCATCTACGTAGGCCGATGCATTCCTTGTCAACTTGTTGTATGAAACATGATTCATTGTGTGGCTGTTAATTCTTGTACATTGGTATCGAACTACTTGCTTGGATTCGGCATCGGTCTGTCGAACCTGGTGTAAGGAACCTTTACGTGACACACAGGGCTGGTCCCGCCGTTCACCGGGGCACGACTTTATTGGTTCGTGTCAAGGGTTAGCGAACCAATTATGGAACCTGGTTGCTGTGAAAACACAGCACGTTGAGGATGATACCATCTGGCTCGTGGCACTCGGTTATTTTGTCAAGTGTGTGTGTCTTAGTAGCTGGCGTAAGTCGTGTATGGGACAATAATCATTGCATTCGGTTACGCATGTGGCATTCGGCTTGGAATTTATATCCCAACATCATTATTAATAATTATTATATTAAAATGAATTTCTATTTCACTTGAAGTGCTTGTCCATAACACTGTCCAAAGGCAGCACTGGCTACAAAGAGAATTAACTCACTGACGTAGATGTGACTATAAACTGGTTATATCAATATGATAGATTTACCATCCTTAGCATTTAGGGTATGTGCTGGTGTTTCGTATACGAAGCAACATTCAGCTTACTTGTCTGTGTCGTTAATGTGTGTTAGTGTGTGTTAGTGTGTGTTAGTGTGCCGCCGCTACGATTGCGAGTCTGGGGTTGTGGAGTTACGACACTCATTAATGCCCGCGTTGCCAAATCAGAGTTACGTGACTGAGCGAACGTTCTAGATGTAGGCCTTCTGTTTAAATATAGGTTATTGGCGTGCAGTTTACACAATTATATGCATGGTGTATGCGTGACGATACATTATTATAGGTTGGCTTTATTCGTACGATTGTATTAGAAACGCTAATTACTTGTAGATTAAGAACAGTGAAGAGTAAGAATGAGAGAACGTTGTATTTAGGGTGTACGACGGCTAACCTTACTGTGTACGGGGGACGCTGTTGTTGAAGGTTTACATTTATGGATCGTCAGATCAATTTGCCTTGATCATCGGCGATCACATTGTTGCTGTTATTGATATTAAATTTGTTGTTATGTTTCTGTTGGTATTAATGCTGGTTATGTATAGTAAACAGTTAGTATATCTACTGTCTTGTGACCCGTTATTTAAAAAGCCTATAAACTCGCTTTATGTAAGATTCTAAATTTCGAAGAATGTGTATATGAATTAATGAAAGCAATTAAACCTACATTCATATACGTACGAACATACATGCTAGCATACATACATATAGCACAGCTGCGTTATAACACGCACGCACGCACGCACGCACGCACGCACAATGTTGGACTTTAATGTTACATCAGACAACCGCATTGACATGCAAGAGCCTAGCACTAAGCGCGTGGACTTAGCACTCTGCCAATCCGCGGAAAGTACACGAGACGTTTGCTCGCTCACAAGCCGTACATCCAAGGACGTTCTCGACAGGTCGGGGCACAGCACAACATTGCGTTGGTTGCCATGTTAATGTGTTTTCTGATTATAAGAAAGCCTAACCATTTTTTTTCACAGCAACTGCCATCATGTCATTGACATGCTGACCAAGTTTTGTCAACATCACGTACCTCCAGCTCTTTTAAAACGCCTCCACGTGCGATGTTCTTCGAGATTTACAAAAATAGTCATGTACTCATTCCCATAAATCCATCAGCCTGTTAAACTCTAAAAAATACACTATTGCACAGCCAATAGCTTCTACAAACAAACAGGCCGCTGTTCGTGCCTTGATTCTACAAACAATCTGAATATGCCGGCACAACTGCACTTACGTCACATCATATGAATTACAACATGTGGTAGTCACACCGAGTGCTGTCAGCGAAAAACAATCAGGCCGCTGTTCGTGCCTTGCACTGACACTATTGCACAGCCAATAGCTTCTACAAACAATCAGGCCGCTGTTCGTGCCTTGCACTGACACTATTGCACAGCTGTGTAGACGCAATGAATCCGGTCCTGCCGGCGAGTGAGAGGTCGAGTTACACCCGAGGTTCAGCCGGTCACGGACCACAGTCAGAATCCGTCCTCCATTACATAGATAAAGAATCCCAAGGAAAAAAAATAATTGTGCAGTTAGGGTTTATTTGTGAGAGCAGAAATTGTATGGATGAGTGAATGGAAGTGATGGTTTTGTGCACAGTAGCATCTAAGCTTTGAAATTATGCCATTTGTGAGTTGGTATACCAGTTGCGTAAGGTTACAGTGACCATCAGGCAGGGTGTGCTCATATTTTGTAAACCTGGGAATTTCATGGCAGAAATGCAGGGGTGTCATGCATTGAAGCAATTTGTGCGAAAAGGAGGTATGTCATTTTTACGAATTTCACACACCAGGTGTCTTAGTGGGTCTGTCATTTGCTGTGAACTAAAAAAAAATTGTACGATAAATTTTCAATGTAGGCGCAAGAACGTTATAATGGTCGTCTATGGGAAAAGTGACTGTGGTCTGTGCCCAGCCATAGCTCTGGGCAAGAGATGTGTCGATTCCGTGTATTACTGTAAAGCCCTTTATCTATTGCTTCGAATAGCTCTCAACCTCGTACGATGATGACACATACATTCACAATGTAATTAACGCTGCTTACATAAACTGATACTTTTTCAATTAATTACCATCACACATCAGTGATCAGCCATGTTTGCATATGATGCAGGTTTCAAAATTAATGCCCTGGTCGGCATATCCTGTGATATGGTAGAAATCGAAGCTACCAAATTCCACAAGTCTGTAAAGTGATACTGACCAATAAGTCTTCTGATACTGACCAATAAATATTTTGATACTGACTAATAAGAATTCTGAGAATCTGAGTAACAGAAGAATATCTTGTTTCAGCATTATGTTGAAGGTGATCCCTCTTGGTTGGTTAAAATGGATGCCGCGTTTTGTATTTCTGAACGGTGGCCATTGACACTTGTTTTAATGTGTGTTTACTTCATAGCCTATATATGTAGCAGCGTGCGGCTAAATTATGTTAAGGTACACTATATTGCCTACGAAGTATAACATTAAGTAGCCATCCCTCTCTCCCCGGTTATGCTTCATTTTGTTAAAAATTTCAACTGAACGAGTCCCGTGTTCTCTGTCGCGTATTTGGGCAGGTATGTAAAACATGATTTTGTACTTTAAGAACAATATAAGTGCTTAAAATTAGGACTTTATTCTCAGTCGAGACAGGAGCTAGTAGGGGAGACCGGAGCTAGTAGGGGAGACAGGAGCTAGTAGGGGAGACCGCAGCAAGTAGAGGAGACCGCAGCTAGTAGCGGAGACCGGAGCTAGTAGGGGAGACTGGAGCTAGTAGGGGAGACAGGAGCTAGTAGGGGAGATCGGAGCTAGTAGGGGGACCGCAGCAAGTAGAGGAGACCGCAGCTAGTAGGGGAGACCGGAGCTAGTAGAGGAGACCGGAGCTAGTAGGGGAGACCAGAGCTAGTAGGGGGACCGCAGCAATTAGAGGAGACCGCAGCTAGTAGGGGAGACCGGAGCTAGTAGAGGAGACCGGAGCTAGTAGGGGAGACCAGAGCTAGTAGGGGGACCGCAGCAATTAGAGGAGACCGCAGCTAGTAGGGGAGACCGGAGCTAGTAGAGGAGACCGGAGCTAGTAGGGGAGACAGGAGCTAGTAGGGGAGACCGGAGCTAGTGGCGGAGACCGGAGCTAGTAGGGAGACCGGAGCTAGTAGGGGAGACCGGAGCTAGTAGGGAGACCGCAGCAAGTAGAGGAGACCGCAGCTAGTAGCGGAGGGAGCCGGAGCAGTAGGCGGAGACCGGAGCTAGTAGGGAGACCGGAGCTAGTAGGGAGACCGGAGCTAGTAGGGAGACCGGAGCTAGTAGGGGAGACCGGAGCTAGTAGGGGAGACCGGAGCTAGTAGCGGGGGACCGGAGCTAGTAGGGAGACCGGAGCTAGTGGGGAGACCGGAGCTAGTAGGGGAGACCGGAGCTAGTACGGGAGACCGCAGCTAGTAGGGGAGATAGGAGCTAGTAGGGGAGACCGGAGTTAGTAGGGGAGACCGGAGTTAGTAGGGGAGACCAGAGTTAGTAGGGGAGACCGCAGCTAGTAGGGGAGACCAGAGCTAGTAGGGGAGACAGGAGCTAGTAGGGGAGACCAGAGCTAGTAGGAGAGACAGGAGCTAGTAGGGGAGACCGGAGCTAGTAGGGGGACTGGAGCTAGTAGGGGGGACCGGAGCTAGTAGGGGAGACAGAAGCTAGTAGGGGAGACAGGAGCTAGAGACAGGAGCTAGTAGGGGAGACCGCAGCAAGTAGAGGAGACCACAGCTAGTAGCGGAGACCGGAGCTAGTAGGGGAGACCGGAGCTAGTAGGGGAGACCGGAGCTAGTAGCAGAGACCGGAGCTAGTAGGGGAGACCGGAGCTAGTAGGGGGGACCGGAGCTAGTAAAGGAGACCGGAGCTAGTAGAAGAGACCACAGCTAGTAGGGGAGACAGGAGCTAGTAGGGGAGACAGGAGCTAGTAGGGGAGACCGGAGCTAGTAGCGGAGACCGGAGCTAGTAGGGGAGACCGGAGCTAGTAGGGGAGACCGGAGCTAGTAGGGGAGACCGGAGCTAGTAGGGGAGACCGGAGCTAGTAGGGGAGACCGGAGCTAGTAGCGGAGACCGGAGCTAGTAGGGGAGACAGGAGCTAGTAGGGGAGACCGGAGCTAGTAGCAGAGACCGGAGCTAGTAGGGGAGACCGGAGCTAGTAGGGGAGACCGGAGCTAGTAGGGGGGACCGGAGCTAGTAAAGGAGACCGGAGCTAGTAGAAGAGACCACAGCTAGTAGGGGAGACAGGAGCTAGTAGGGGAGACAGGAGCTAGTAGGGGAGACCGGAGCTAGTAGCGGAGACCGGAGCTAGTAGGGGAGACCGGAGCTGGTAGGGGGGGCCGGAGTTAGTAGAGGAGACCGGAGCTAGTAGAGGAGACCACAGCTAGTAGGGGAGACAGGAGCTAGCAGGGAGACAGGAGCTAGTAGGGGAGACCGGAGCTAGTAGGGAGACTGGAGCTGGTAGCGGAGACCGGAGCTAGTAGGGGAGACTGGAGCTAGTAGGGGAGACAGGAGCTAGTAGAGGAGACCGGAGCTAGTAGAGGAGACCGGAGCTAATAGAGGAGACCACAGCTAGTAGGGGAGACAGGAGCTAGCAGGGGAGACAGGAGCTAGTAGGGGAGGCCGGAGCTAGTAGGGGAGGCCGGAGCTAGTAGAGGAGACCACAGCTAGTAGGGGAGACAGGAGGTAGTCAGGAAGACCGGAGCTAGTAGGGAGACCGGAGCTAGTAAGGGAGGCAGGAGCTAGTAGGGGAGACCGGAGCTAGTAGGGGAGACCGGAGCTAGTCGGGGAGACCGGAGCTAGTAGGGGAGACCGGAGCTAGTAGGGGAGACCGGAGCTAGTAGCGGAGAGACCGGAGCTAGTAGGGGAGACCGGAGCTAGTAGGGGGGACCAGAGCTAGTAGAGGAGACCGGAGCTAGTAGAGGAGACCACAGCTAGTAGGGGAGACAGGAGCTACCAGGGGAGACAGGAGCTAGTAGGGGAGACCGGAGCTAGTAGGGGAGACCGGAGCTGGTAGCGGAGACCGGAGCTAGTAGGGGAGACCGGAGCTAGTAGGGGAGACTGGAGCTAGTAGGGGAGACTGGAGCTAGTAGGGGAGACAGGAGCTAGTAGGGGAGACCAGAGCTAGTAGAGGAGGCCGGAGCTAGTACAGGAGACCACAGCTAGTAGGGGAGACAGGAGGTAGTCGGGAAGACCGGAGCTAGTAGGGGAGACCGGAGCTAGTAGGGGGGACCAGAGCTAGTAGAGGAGACCGGAGCTAGTAGAGGAGACCACAGCTAGTAGGGGAGACAGGAGCTACCAGGGGAGACAGGAGCTAGTAGGGGAGACCGGAGCTAGTAGGGGAGACCGGAGCTGGTAGCGGAGACCGGAGCTAGTAGGGGAGACCGGAGCTAGTAGGGGAGACTGGAGCTAGTAGGGGAGACTGGAGCTAGTAGGGGAGACCGGAGCTAGTAGGGGAGACCAGAGCTAGTAGAGGAGGCCGGAGCTAGTAGAGGAGACCACAGCTAGTAGGGGAGACAGGAGGTAGTCGGGAAGACCGGAGCTAGTAGGGGAGACCGGAGCTAGTAGGGGAGGCAGGAGCTAGTAGGGGAGACCGGAGCTAGTAGGGGAGACCGGAGCTAGTTGTTACAATTTTCAGTTATAGTAACTTTTTTTGTGAAAAGTATGTTGTATGCATTATTTCTGTAAACGTATGCATTAGATTTATTATTCGTGTTAATGGAATGCACCACACCAATGATATTCCGCATTGTAGTTAGGTAGATATGTGAAGTTTCCCAGGCCCGATGGACTGTAACAAATAGCCCCGTAAACGGGCCACGTTGTTACATCATACTCGTACATGTTACGGTTATTACATTAACTGAATTATACACATATATACATCGCATACAAATTGTGCATAACAATGCAGGTGTTCATAGTTTCATATATATTAAGCTTTCTATTTTTAGTTACAAAGGACATTCATTCCCCGGATTCTTACATAACAATCAATAGTGAATGGAATATATTGAATTGACAATGAAACAGCGACTGCCCAGTGGACAAGGAAACAATGGTTTATCGAGAGTCCAATTGTTTCGTCTATGTGTAACCGGCCCTTCTGAGATATTTGTTAATTTTGTTTGACGCTACTAACATGTGCATCACTGGTTATAAACCAGTACTCGAGGCTTCACAAGTAATTAGAGCGTTCACACGTCGTGGTTAAATCAATTTAGTTCTTTCAGTCATTGTCAGCACCCGACTGGCTGGCGGAGCCGTCAGTCCGAGCCGCCCGAGCGTTGTTACAGTTGTAACAACTTACCACAATACAATTGTAACAACTTGCCACAATACAATTTTAACAACTTGCCCCAAACACAATATTTGTAGCTGAACGCACGTGGACAATAACAAATCCAGAATTTCAGTTTAACTTCTACTTGGCATAACCCCTCATACTATATAGTAGACGTGTTTCAAGTTTCATTCACGAAACATAACAAATGGCTGCGCGAGATGACATTACGTTGGCATGCCAAACATTGTTTAGGTGGTTGAAAAGTTATTTTTTTTTGTCCACACCTCGTAAACTTGGTTTTCTTAACTCCCGATTTTTGGACAGTGTTCGAAAGGGTTGTAATTGTCAGAACAAAATACCTTATACGGGTCATTCCATAATTGCAATACACTTTAAACTACTGCAGTTTTGAAAAATAAATGCTGTCTGGTCATTCTAACTTTGATGGTGCATGTTTGCATGACCTCTTTGTTTACTGTGTGAGTGTTGGTCAGGATAAATATTCATATAGAACAAACTGCGGCCATTTTTGTAAGACCCATGGCGTGATTTTGTCCTTGCGGTTACGGGCCTGTTATGGTTTGAATGTAGCCTAATATATCCAACCCTGTGTGACCATCGCGAACCTAACAGGCCTACTGTTGATCGTTCGTTTGGATTGCGTCATAGTTACATTCTGCAGCTAGACAGTAGTGGTGCTATTTAAAACTGCTCCAGCAGCTAAACAAGATAAATGGACCTGGATCTAAAAAACAAGCATTACTCCGAGTCCTGGACAGCGTTGCTGTCAGCAGGCGGTGTTTGTACGCCCTGGTTTTTCAAAGTAGTTCAGTGTTGTGTGTCGATAGCAATATATATTTATATATATATATATATATAGCTGAGGCCAAACAAAACAAAACACGAAGTACAGACTGCCAGACTGTGAAATATCCCGGTCGACGTATATTCGACCAAATCAGATACTGTTTTGATTTCAATCTTCCTTCTGCGTTTAATGAATCAATAATGTTCCAAACAGTGTGTTTTATGCAAGCCTTAAACACAACCATGCAGTTTAAACAGCGGCCAAAATTATATAGAATCAACCAGTGTTGTAGTGTAAAAAAACACATGCAAACCTATTGATTTATTCGTAGGACGATACGTCATCTTTTGTGGTTGGCCTATGCAGCCATAAACACCGTACGTAGGCATACATAACGTTACAATGTGTGATTGTTTTATTATGAAATCCTGCTATATAATATTATAACACTTTTATAACACCCAAACGTGTTTTAATGAACCACACTTTAAAACAAGTAACCGCCATCTGCTAAATATGTATGTTTCGCCCCGAATATATCTTGTTTACATTGTTGCACGGTGGTGATTTTACGATAACAATTATTACACTTTGCATGTTTAAAACTGATGCGGTTTTTTGATCATGTTGCCAGCCAGTTCTACTATCACAGAAGACATATCTGCTTAAACATTAATACCATTAAATCAGAAACCCTTTTTCTATAGATGCATCCAGTTGTTTCCTTCATGACAGTTTTATGAAGTTGTTGACCCGGTTTTTACAGTTTTCAATTCCTGCTAAGTCCAACATTGCGAACAGGATCTGCAACTCGTTATTTCGTAACACAAACCTCATTGGCATATCGCGTTTCCAGGGCGTACTTTTAAGCAACACTTAAACAACAAAGAAGGAATCAACAGACGCATAAATCATGGACCAAGGCCGTCTTAAGACGAGGCCACGAAGGTAAATGGGGGTTGGTGTTTAAATATAGGTCAATGTCTTAACGCACATGTTGATCACTGCACAGGTGCTAAGTTGCCAAGCATTACGATTTATACGTAAGTCTTAAGATTTTACTACCAGTGCACAATAGACATGTTGTTCTACGAATTGCTGGCAGTGCCAGCCTAGATTACGCCGCCTACGCGAATCTACATCTTACGTAAGAGGAAGCACGAAGAACAACAGTCACGCCACTAAGACGAACTAGGAAATGAAATCGTCTTCTCTCATTTGTTTTGCGAAATCAGTTTCTTTCTCCAGCTACGCTACCCGCCGCTCTCACCGTTCCGAAGACTCATTCTCCCATCTTTATGGTGGGTTGCGTCCTCTTTTCCCAGCCCTGGGAATCTACCGAGAAAAAAACAGAGGTTGCTATCCGTGTTGACCGTGGGAAAGGCAACACTCACGTAAACTCATCACTGTGTTGGCCGTTTTTAGTCGACAGCAACAAAGTGCACAGTTTTGACAATTGCGCTTGTGGCGTTAATAACATCAGTTGCATTACTTAATATTACACGAACAAATTAGGATTATATAGACATGGCGATGTTCTACATTGTAAGACCCTGTACTTGTAACAACCAATATGATGTTGTTTAACTTAAACTTATATCTGTGTCATTACTAATTATATCAATGTGCATAATTAAAACATGTTATTGTGTTTTGATGAAAGTGACTTATCAGCAGCAGCGGCGGCGGCGGCGGCGGCGGCGGCAGCGGCACCAGCAGCAGTATGTGTAGCTTCCAGTCTTGTAAATATTGGCTGTAGACACATTGAAGACAGGTGGCCAGCAGCCTCGGCGGCTGATCATTACGCGCGCGCGCGCGCGCACACACACATACAAACACCCACCCACACGCACGCACGCACTCGCACGCACGCACGCACGCACACACACACACACACACACAAATTCACAGCATATGGTGCAGACTCAGCCCTGCTCGACGACAGAACACAAAGTTGAATTACTGCTGCAATCAACGCTGCCACAAATACACCTTCCTAAATGAGAGCAATTGGCCGTTGCCTGCCAATCAGTGGCTATTGTCATAGAGATAAAATCTTTCTTCCAATAATATTTTGCCCGTCTGCCTGGTATGCAGCAAATCGTTAGTTAATTTCCGGAGATAACCTTATGGCCAGCTATATGAATGTGGTTGTTGTGGCTGTCATAACACTAAACCGATACATTTAGGATTTTTTAACTTTGTGTCCAAAGAAATTCATCTGCCAACAACAAACCAAAACAATCCTACTTCGTTTAGCTAAATATGCCGTGATAATTCTTAGATGCAAAATACAAATGTTTTAAAAACATACTTTAAGGGAGTAGGTCAACGCTAACGGCTAATGTAGGAACTATTATTATTTAGGATAACATTTTCAGATGAAACTGAATGAATTTGAGAAACAGAGATAGAGACGGCAAATATTATAATAATATTTTTAAAAGGTCGCGATGCCGATATTCTATGTTTGTTTGACCTATGCACAGTTTAACCAAAGTTGAGCGATGGTCTAGTAAGGAGCTAATCAAGATAATCAATAAATCAATCATAATCTGTAATAATTTCCACGCCATTGCTCTAGCCATTGTTAAAAGGAATGTACATGGATTTTCACTATTTTGACTGGTTAACCGAACGACTGTTTGACGGGGCATTGCAGACATTGCAACATGGAATGTATTTATAAAATATCGGTTGTAAAAAATAATATCCTTACAAATCCTTACTCAATGGCGCCATCTATCGCATATACTCGATAAAAACTGCGACTTATATCGGAAAGTGATGTCACTAAGCGGTAATTGTATACAGGCGCGTCCGAACTGTTTCAGGGGTTAGACCACAGTTGACCTTCCTGTTTGTGTAACAAATTTGGACAGAATAGTTGTATTTTGGTTGTGTCACACCCACTGGAAGCACTGCGTAGATCAGCATTTTCAAATCTGGCTGCGACTGGCATCTGGTCATGAGATACCCTTTTATGGTGGCGTATCGAAATCAAGCCGTTCGCCTTGCATCTTATCAACTAGAAGTATGAAAGCAGTCACATAAACAATTAAATTTTACAAACCGGACACATTGTAATTTACCCTAAATCCTGTTAAATCTGAAAATTTTCCAATTTTCGTACAAAGTTATGCCATGTTTGGTTTAAAATCAAGCAATTATATGAATACTAATTTTAAAATAAACTCATTAGTATATTCAAAGGGACAGTAAGCAGGCTTCATTGGTTCGCAGTGCTATGTAAATCTAGTGTACATGATCTATGATTTATCAAGTGTAAAAATTTACCTATAATTAAATTATGTGACTGGTTTTCAGCTAATAATACGGGCAAACCATTGTTTAGACTTGGCTGTCAAACAAATAATAATGACTTGACAAGCAGGAGTGTTCCATAATGTGTCTACATATACACTGTGCCACAACTTGATATAAAATTTTACACTTTCTCAAACAAAAAAATTCCATATTTGGGGTAAGACCACAGTTGACCTTCCTGTTTATTGTTTCACACGAATATAGGGCGTACGAAATTGTAAAATGGGACCTTAATAAATTAATATTATGTGACATGAGTGCCTTTGAGCAGGAATATTCACAGGTTTGTTTGTAGAAGCTATTGGCTGTGAAACAGTGCATTTTTTAAAGAGTTTAACTGGCGGAGGGATTTTTCTGCTATGGGCCACGAGGGCGGATGAATACATGGCTATTTTTGTCAAAATTGATAGGCATCGCACATCGGGGCGATTTAAAAGAGCTGGAGGTATGTGATTTTGATCAAATTTGGTTAGTATATCAATGAGATGATGACAGTTGCTGTGGACAATTTTCAGAATTTTTGATGGTAACATTTTCTTATAATCAGACAAAATGTTAACATGGCCACCAATGCAATTCTCAACTGTGGTCTGACTCCTTCATTATTTACTGTTCTACTTTATTCATTGCTGTTAACTCCACGTCTTTGGTTTGGTTTGCTTACTCCAAACAGCCCCTTCTGGGGCTAACATATGAGTGTACCCACATCACATGTTCGTCTGGTCACTAGGCACATTATAAGTTAATAATAATATAAGTGTCGCCCCGATAAACCTACAGATGCAGCCGTACACATGTACCAATAATGTACCAACAGACAGAACCACTAGCCTGTGACTAGGGGAGCAACTGTTTTTACTCATTGAAAATCCTCAGGCTCACGTATCCAGAAACTGACTGGCACCATTTGGAATATACTATTGTGCCATTGTTCCTATGCTCTAAACAGAGTCGTCTGAACTTGGGTGCAGAAACACACGTCGAAACATCATTGGTTTGGTAATGTCACTGACGTCTGGGGTTGTATAATTATGTGGACCTTAACATACTCGGATGAAGAAATGATCACAATTAAGCAATGGTATTGCGCATATATTATAGACATTCATTCCTTAAATACAATTATATAAATTGTTGACTGCAGAGGACAAATTTCCCCAAAATGTGCCCGTACATATACAGATACATCTGGATGATTGTTATTTACCAAACCTACTGTACAAAGCACATCCGCTTTACATGACCCGGATCAGGCATGGGTATGTTTGGTGTAAACATTTGGCTCTCAACATTAGAGACCCTCAGTGCCAGCATATAAAAAGGTCAGCTTGGCGATAATATTCTGAAAAAGGCTTGCTAGTTGAATGAGGCCTCGTAACACTATACGATTGTAGTAGTCAGTTAATAGAACGTGGCCGAGTGCTGGAAACAACAAACAAATCTGTGTGGATGTTATTTACCCCACACACTGTACAAAACTATACATCTGGGTGGATGTTATTTACCCCACTCACTGTACAAAACTATACATCTGAGTGGAAGTTATTTACCCCACTCACTGTACAAAACTATACATCTGGGTGGATGTTATTTACCCCACTCACTGTACAAAACTATATACATCTGGGTGGATGTTATTTACCCCACTCACTGTACAAAACTATACAAGAATTTTTATTTGACTCATCATCATTTCACATAATACATAATATATCCATGTTGAATTACAATTTTACATAATACAGGTGAATACGTACGTAAGTAAACATGGTATATATTAAGGCAAATAAACAAATAGGGTCACTCATGTGGTTAATACTTTGTTTGTTAATAATGTTAAAGATTTAGTTATTGCAGGTTCAATTAATTTTAGTAGTTTGGTGGAAATACCATCAAATCCATAACTATTTTTGTTGTGTAGATTATTTATTATTCTTTTTACGGTATATTCTTCAATTTTGTTAAATGTAAAAACAGTTTACTTTTTATATAGATAGTACAAATGATCATGAAAGCCTTTGTATTTAATATTGTTTGCCAGATGATTCTTTGGATTAGTAAAAAATGCATTAAATTTTTTTGCAACTTCCAATTTATCTGTCACAATAGAATTTGATTCTTTAAAATATGAAGGAAATGATTTGTTAGTTTTAATTTTAGACAGGATTTCATTTACTGTTTTCCAAGTATTTTTTATGTTAAATTTGCATTGATTAAGACGTGTTTCAAAATATGATTGCTTTGCTATACGAAAGCTCCTTTTTAATATAATATGTTTTTAGATTAATCAGTAGCATTTAATACTCTGAAGAATCAGGATATGTTAATTTTAATCGTTTGTAAAGGTTATCTCTGTGTCGTAATGAGGTTAGCACACCTTGAGTTATCCATGTAGACTTTTTATGTTTATATTTATTAAATTTTAATTAACTCATCATATATTTATTTTTTAGCTTGATTGATTTCATCGAGGATAATGTTATAATTATGGTTTGTGTGTAATATCCATAATCATGAAATATGGTTGATGATCAGAGATTTTTTTTTATTAATAATCCTGCTGTACTCTCTAACATATAGTCTGTTAAATTGCAAAAGAAATTATCAATTAGTGTGCCATTACAGATTGTAAACCTGGTAGGAAGAGTGATTTTGGGGAAGAGACTAAATGAAGTTAACATGTTAAAGAACCTGCTACAATGTTCTTGTTCATTTATATTTGGCATATTTATATTATAGTTCCCTGCTTGAATAAGATTATTTTTTTGATGATTTATGATATGATCATTGTAAATTCATTTAGAAATTCATTATAATTTTCATTTAATGGCCTTGGAGGTCAGTAAATATTTCCTATAGTGATCGTCTGTGATAAGCCTCCTCCATTTACTTGTATTATTTGCCCCTACCAATGTTTATTCATGTTTAATTTCACGTTTAATTCATAATTAAATTGTTGATCTATATATGTTATTAGTCCACCTTTATTGCTGCAGCTTTTTCCTTGGGATATACAGTCATATCCACTTAATTGTATTAATGATAAGTCATCCGTATCAGATAACCAGCTCTCTTGGACACATATTATACTACATTCAAAATTTATGGAAGATAAGTCATTTACAAATGCCTAAAGTTCACTAAACTTTGCATTAATTGATTGTATGTTAGAGCTTAGAATACTGAAATGTTTACTGTTGTTTTTGGATACTGAATAAAATTGTTCAAAATCATAATATGAAGATTGGCGTATAATAGGCAGTTCATTATTTTCATTATTATTATTATTGATATCTAAAATATGATTTAGAATTTTTTTTCAATACCACCTGTATACAAGAGAAAGGTTTCATCAGTTATCATTTATTTGCATTTATAATTTGGTTGACAACAATATATTTTATTGTGCAATAATGCTTTAATAAAGTCGGACATAACTTAAGGCAGCCAAACCACTATACACATGTGAAGTATTTTGCAAATGGGTGTGTTTGTGTGTATATATATATCCTGTGCATGTATCAATGTTACAGAATGCTCAGTGTAAATCAGTGTGTAATTTAATTTTTTTGTGGCGGAAGTATTACGAATGGAACTGCCATATGTGAGGTATAGTGGAAGTGCCAAGTTTAAAATAGGTATATTGCAATCCGATTGTGCTACAGCTGTCCAAGCAAGTGCAACAGATCTGATAGAATTCATTGAAAAGTAAAAAAAATAATAAGAAAAAATTAACAAAGCAATATGCTCTTGCATAAGCGTTACCTGTACGCCTAAGAAGATAAGAGGCAAATTCACTGTTATCAAAAATATGATATTTCGCCTTATTGAAACCATAATGCAAAGAACGATAATTGGCATAATATCTATTATAATAGATATTATGCCAATTATCGTTCTTTCAGTGGATGTTATTTATCCCTCTCACTGTACAAAACTATATATCTCGGTGGATGATATTTACCTCACTCACTGTATATAAAACTATACATCTGGGTGGACGTTATTTACCCCTCTCACTGTACAAAACTATACATCTGGGTGGATGATATTTACCCCACTCACTGTATACAAAACTATACATCTGGGTGGATGTTATTTACCTCACTCACTGTACAAAACTATACATCTGTGTGGATGTTATTTACCCCTCTCACTGTACAAAACTACACATCTGGGTGGATGATATTTACCCCACTCACTGTATACAAAACTATACATCTGGGTGGATGTTATTTACCCCTCTCACTGTACAAAACCTAACATTCCAAGAAGTATTTACGACATACCAATAGCAGCGACAGATGTGTGACGTTACCGTGACATGGGCCTGTTGAGATGTCTGCGATTGCATGCTATGAATGCAGTCACCTCAATTACAACAGGCATAAAGGCAAGACCTACATTACAGTCACTGACCTTAAAATAGAACTGGGCCTTAGTACCATGGTGGCTGTCATTCAGTTGAACTTTACTCACGTCAGTGGAATATATAAATTATTTAAAAGACAATATAATACTGGATTCGAGTAGTCAATATTGTCAAACAAAATATTCACACAAAATGTGAATTTTCCATATTCATACTGGAAATGAAAACATGCCATTATAATATTGTGCTAAATTTGGAATTAACATATGAGCAGGATAGCAGCAGTTTGTATATAAATGTACCACGACGCAGTAAACAGAACGCTTGAGACCAGATCAGAACACTGGAAGACCGTCTTGGAAAATACTATCGGAAGGGTTTTAGATGGTATAAGACCTGAAAGGTACTTCACCTCAACTTAATGTTTAACTTACTATGGAACCTGTAAATGCTGATGTGAAAGTCACTGAGTCAGTATAAGTGTGGTACAAAAAAAAGTACAACTTTCTACTTAGATAGCAAGTGATGCTGGCAGACCCGACAGAGCTCAGTTATAGATAACCCTTACAACATAGGTTGAAAGCAAACTTAACCCAATAAAAAAATAAAATGACTACAAAGATATTGATAGAAATTGATTTAAACTGGAGGCCTAAAGGACTTCAAGTAGCTTCCGTATAAAAACAATGCTTGCTTGGAGTAACTTGTACCCAAATAGTGCAAGTGAATGAGTGTTTAAACCTTTACTGAAAATTACCTATCTGATAGGGTGGGCCTCAAATAAATGAAAAATGCATGACAGGCATGCGGGCACTAGTTGTTATTGGCGCTTGTTAAATATAGCACCAGCATGGCCTTGACAACAAACATGGCACAAATACAATCGTTGACCTTTTCGACTCGCCTAACCGTCTGGGTCATTCAGGTTATCAAGTAACACACCCGTCTGCAATTAGTGTTATGTGCAAGGGTAGAACTTGCTGCTCTCACCCGAGGCGAGTAGAAATGACTGAGTAACATTTGGCTAGCACTGCCAGGCGAGTAGCTACTTTCCAATCGTTTTTTTATCCAAAGGCAAGTCATTTTATTTACACCTACATATTTAAATGTAACACAATCTATCAGTAAATAAAATATCAAATCTTCGCTTCTCAACTCTAGTTTTATTCTCTAATACCCTATAATAGTGTATGAAATAAATATACATTACCCAGAGTACTTGCAAGTACTCAAAACATAAACAAAAATAATAAGAACAGTCAATGTTAGTTAAACTACTGTATTCAGCACGCTGGCGTTAGTTTTGAAAATAGACATCCTACCACTATTAGATACAATGAAAATTGTTACCTGATAGAGGAATCATGCACAAACATGAAAAGTGTACCTATAAAATTATTGAGGCGTTCGTTGTGATAGTTATGCATTTAGGAACTTTGTAATGCTCAGATATATATATATATATATATATATATATATATATATATATATATATATATATATATATATATATCTATATATATATATCAGACATGGGATCAATTCCATTCCGGAATTGACCCCTCAATTCCAATTCCAGAATAGGAATTGATTTCCGAAAGTCAGTCAGGATTGGAATTTATTTTTGGGGGGAATTGGAATTGATTTTGTTGGAATTATTAACTTGATACTGTTAATCTTTTCCCCCTAAATGTAATGGTGATTAGGATGTTGAAGACTCAAAGTTTACAGTAAATTGGAGGAAACTGTTCAAAACTCAGATTAATGACCCAACTGTCCAGGGCTGTCCACAATGTCTGGTTAGCAAAAATCCAGGAGAGGTGTCACAGCAGAAAGCACACACACGCATGCACGCACGCATGCACGCATGCACGCACGCACGCACGCACGCACGCACACACACACACATACATAGATAGACAGATAGATGTTGAATGAACAATAGTTCATTTGTTAATCACATCTGATTAAATATGATTGTGCAGACATGATTTCAAGTACAAATAAAACTGTGGTGAAATGAATTGGATTTGAAGTTTTCATTAACGTAGGATTTGAAAAGTTGGAATTGACAATTTGGAATTGGAACAGATTTTTTGGAATGTGTATATATTTATATACATTTATATATATATGTATGTATGTATGTATGTATGTATGTATGTATGTATGTATGTATGTATGTATGTATGTATGTATGTATGTATGTATGCATATATATATATATATATATACATTCGTAGTCAATATCAAATGCAACACCGGCTTGGCAATAACACTGTCACTGTTTAATTTTAACGTCTTCACAAATAATATTTAAAAAAATACTATATCAATTTTGAAACCTTTTCACATTTCATTTTCTCATACCATATCATAAAACTATTTTTAAAACTAGGTTTGCAATTTGAATTTGTTATTAACATCTCAGTCAATATAAAATGCAACACAGACTCGGCATATAACGTTTGTAAAATGTTGACTTCTTTACAAAATCATATCTCGAAAAGTACTTTATTGATTTTGAAACTTCTTTCACATCTAAGTTTTTATGGATACTATCATCTCATAAAACTATTTTAACAACCAGATCTACAATTTAATATTTTTTATTGACATCCCAATAAATGTCAAATGCACTAGGATCTAGTCCTTGACCTTGCCCTTGGTCTAGAGTCAGACTCGGCTATCACTATGCCTATGCAATTTATTAAAAGTTGACGTCTTCTAAAACCCATATCTCGAAAAGTTTTTCACATTTTAGTTTCTCATGGCTTCTGTCAAACCGTGAACATATTAAAAAACAGTTGTGCAATTTGAATTTTTTAACGACATCCCAAAACCTAGTCAATCTGAAACACATCATCGTGACGTGAGGCGTGACACGGACTCGGCTGATTTTCTTACTAATTTTCTGAATATCACATATGCAGTCAGTTTTTACCAGTATAATAATATTTTCTAGCTACATTTGCGTAAATATGCTGTTTTCAACGAGAAAACACGCGCACTGGTGACGTACCTTTGACACATCCAGTGTTTGAAGCGGCCTTGACATTGCCTCAACTTCCTTATAAGCCTAAGCTGCAACCTCTTGTATGTACTTTGCCGAATAACATAAAACATTTAATATTACAAGTTGTAAACTGATTAGAAACAAAACTAACATTTTATTAGTATTTATACGTGGTGTCGTATTGCTTATATGCGTTGGGGCTATCATTTGATAACAGTTACGAAGCGAATGACAATTTTATCAAAGCCAAGGCAAAGGTGTCAATCCACAAAAGAAAATTGAGTACGGAGGATATCATTACGCACAATATAGAAAACGGGAATTTCAGCCGCACTGGCTATAACAGTTCTCGTGGTTAGAGTACAACCACAAGAGTTCGTCCGCTGGCGATGGTGCTGGCGCAGCCACTGGCTCTGACCGGTGTGACGACGAGGTTGTTGGTGGGATTGGAGGGAATGATGCGGTATGGCCGAGAACTTTGACAATGAATCATGTATGAGGATGTTTTGCAAATTATGTTGCAAGTATGAGAAAGCCAGCAGTTTTGTCGTCGGCACCACAATGTTCAAATTAGAGAGCATTAAGGCCCACAATAGCTCAGCAAGCCATACAAAATGGGCCTTAACTTAAGGAGTCAGACCACAGTTGAGAATTGCATTGGTGGCCATGTTAACGTTTTGTCTGATTATAAGAAATCGTGACCATCAAAAATTCTGAAAATTGTACACAGCAATTGCCATCATCTCATTGATATACTGACAAAATGTTATCAAAATCACATACCTCCAGCTCTTTTAAATCGCCCCGACGTGCGATGCCTATCAATTTTGACAAAAATAGCCATGTATTCATGCGCCCACGTGGCCCATAGCAGAAAAATTCCCATAAATCCCTCCGCCAGTTAAACTCTTTAAAAAATGCACTGTTTCACAGCCAATAGCTTCTACAAACAAACCTGTGAATATCCCTGCTCAAAGGCACTCATGTCACATAATATTAATTTATTAAGTTACCATTTTACAATTTCATGCGCCCTACATAAACAGGAAGGTCAACTGTGGTCTTACCCCTTAAGAGAGAATGCAGAGAGCAACCCAGGGTCAAGTGTGGCGGACAAGATGATTGACCAACTTCAGGAACGCGCATGCCGTTGCTAGGCACTCAAGACCATATACTGATTCCGTGTGGATGTGTACCCTGGGCGGCATGAAAGGGGTGCAGATTGGCAACACCTACAGAAACGATAAGCAATGTGCAACATTTATCCATCACAAAGGGATGAAATCAAAGAGATGGATGCTGAGGGTTTGTGTCCCTCACCTGGGATGGCCGAATGAAAGCAGTCATACAGAGGCTGAACTGGCACAATCACCACGTTGTTGGGGTGAAAAATGTTGCCAAGGGGTATGCACGAGTGATAGAAGCGGCAGTGTCAACACTCCTCACTGATATCTTTGCTGAACCCTCGTGGGAAAAGAAGATAGTAGGACTGGGACTGGTGGAGCAAGCAACCATATTGACGATATATATATATATATATATATATATATATATATATATATATATATATATATATATATATATATATATATATATATATATATATATATATATATATATATATATATAGTAACTTAGTACACTTTTAATGCATGTGTTTGTGATACAACGCATCGACAAATGTTACGTAGATTAATAGTTTAATGTACATAATGCAGTGACTTATTAACATAAAACATAAAAACAGCTTCACCTACAGGCAGCAGCAGCAACACGACGGCGGCCGCCAGCGACAAATATTTCATAATAGTCAGAATAAATGCACAGATGATCACATCTAAAATAGCACAGCCCGTGATTTGGGTACGTAGGCCTAGATACATAATGTAATATCATATTACAACGTTGCCATAGGCAAGATAGATATAGAACAGTTGTTCAGCGACATAATTCTTAATATGAAACAGCAACACTACTCTCATTATCCAGGAGGCATTCATCATGCTAGCAGTAGTCATGCCATGAGCAAGTGCTATGTAGAGCTGTGCCATCGTTCATGCTCCTAAACACGCCACTAAACAGAATGTAATAGTTACTTATTGTAACTACAAATGAAATGAGATATAGTGTAGTGTATTTGCTCTCAGCTATACCCGCAATGTCTGTATTTAAACAAATGTGCAGATGAACACATTTCCGGCCATTAGTATTTTAAGTAGTAAAACCAAGACCTCTACATGGTCTTCGTAGAACTTACCAAGGATTTTGATTCAGTCAACAGAACAGGGCTCTGGAAACTGTTACCAAAAGTTGCCTGTCCAGACACGTTTGTTGACGTAATACAGTCCTTCCACGATGGCATGGCGGTCAGAGTGCAAGACCAAGGGACAAAATCAGATGCGTTTACTGTATCAAATAGCACCAAACAGGGTTGCGTGATGGCGCCAATGCTGTTCTCAATTATATTTTCCATCATGCTCCAAGATGCTTTCTGCGATAACGATCTAGTCATTTACATCCAATTTCTCACCAACGGAAACATATCGAATCTACAGCGCCTGAAAGCCAAGACCAAGATTACATAACTACTTGTCCGAGACCTGCTATTTGCTGATGACTGTGCAGTTATTGCACACTCAGTCAACGACAAAGAGAATCACCGAATCTTTTGCTAGAGCAGCCGATATAGACGCACAATCAGTCTAAAGAAAACGGAAGTTATGTTCCGACCAAAGCCTGGCACCAACCATGTACCTATCTGGAAAGAACGTTGTCCGTAAATGAAATGATTGACGATGACATATCTGCCCGTCTTGGAAAGGCCAGTGCTTCTTTCGACAGACTAACCAAGCGCCTCTGGAATGAACGTGTCGTGTGCCTGAGCACGAAAATCAACGTTTACTCTGCCGTGGTACTTACAACACTGCTCTACGGATGTGAGGCGTGGACCCCATACCGACGACATATCAGACGAATAGACAGACAGTAGGCATCAAATGGCAAGATATGGTGTCAAACACTGAAGTAATAGACCAATGCGGAACATATGGAATCGAGTTCCACATCAAACGAGCACAACTCCGATAGTCTGGTCACCTGGTCCGTATGACTGATGACCGCACAGCCAAGGCGCTGTTCTGTGGCCAACTGAACGGGACGAGATCCGCAAATCGACGGCTCACTCCATATGATTTCAAGTGGTAATATATTTTACTACTTATAAATGTAAAATATTTGACAAATAAGTGACGTCAACACAACCATGCAGTCCGCAGCCACTATGACCCTGCAATAAATGCGACATTTATCCTACGTTTTTAAACATATAACTACGCCATCTTATTATTTGTTCACGACGATAAAGCGACCATTGCGTTGACCATAAAGTAGGCAAGCGTAATGTAAACACTAAGATGTTCGCATGTTTTAGTTATATAGCCTGTAATGTCATATTTAACGGTTGGCCTTTGGGCAAAGCTGTAAATACGTCGATGGTCTCGCCCTAGCATTCTGTCCCAAATCAGTCTTATCTTTTAACATTCCATGGCCGTGGCTTTGCAGTATTTTTTCTGTTTCTCTACGCGCCTGCCATATTATGCATCAGTAGTCGCCATCTCGGCTAATTCAGCGTCGCCGTGAAATCTGTCGTTTTTCAAAGACTGGTATTCTTCGTCAAAAGAAGCAATCAAACTTGGCTTGCTTCCCTTGTATATGCTAGATGCAGCTGGCTTTGCGATTCCATCGAGGTCGTGGTCGTCGTGTTGGTTGGCGCGCTCGGTGCTGCAACAACAGGCGGCCACAACTTTGCCAACTGTTGCGTCGCCGGCGATGACGTATTGATAGAAAACAACGGCGACGATGCTGCCGAGAATGGGGCCGACCCAGTAGACCTGAAGAAGAGAAGAGACACCGTAGTGACACGAGGTCTACTGTTTCAGCGAGCTGAGTAGTAACTCATTCTTGTTTTAGGTTATGTAAAATTACCAAAGACAGATGTGATAACATTATTATCAAAGACAAATTTATTAATAACATTTATTAATGTAATATCGAAGAAGCATAACTTATCATATACTGGTTCAACATTTTATACCATTATATCAACATGCTAAACACGCATTAATGCGCACAATGTGCCTAGTAATTCTTTTATGTAATATATAATTATATTGATTTTTTATTGATTGATTGAATATACTCAGAAGTTTTAGACAAGGAGCTAAACATCATAACCGCTCAATTTAACAAGATTTGCCATCCAAGCTAAAGGCCCAGATGGCAAGTGGACAATAAAGCCATTGGCTTATCGAGAGTCCAACAATGTTCACTTACGTGTAACCCGCCCTCCTGAGATATATGTCAACCTTGTTTTGAAACATATTCACGCTGCTAGCAGTTGCACAATCCGTAGACAATTTGTTCCATTCTTTTATTGTCCTGTGTCAGAAAGAGTACTTCCTGATGTCCAATCTACACTGATCCGCTTCAAATGTTACCTCATGTCCTCAAGTTCTACTATCTTTCTTGAGTGACACAAACATCATTTTAGTTGCTCTCCTCTGTATTCGTTCAAGCGTATCTATATCCTTACGATGTGGTCTCCACGCTTGTATACAGTATTCTAAATGAGGTCTAACTATTGCTTTATACAGAGGTATAAGTAGTCTGTTGTCCTTGCATGTTACATTTCTCCTAATCAATCCAACGAGTACAAAATTGTCTGGCACGTGTGGTTCTCAGGGCACCTCGGTTTTCACCATCACTACCACTACTTAAACAGTTACACTGGCTTCCTGTTTCTCATCGAATTAATTTTAAGCTGTCCACTCTTACATATCGTGCTCTATCTACGCAACAACCACCCTAAATGGCTAGTATCCCGCATCTTTCAAATATCCCTAGGTAGCTCAGATCATCAATTTCACTTATTTTGCCTAAAACAAAACTTAACGTAGATAAACGTGCTTTCTCTTACGCTGCGCCTAGGGTCTGGAATGAACTCCATATCACTTTGAAAACATCTGAAACTATAGCTATTTTCCGAAAAAAACCTCAAGACAAATTTATTCCAAATTGCATTTCCACCACCTCGATCTGATAATGACTTTTCCGCGTCCCTGTTCATGACTATGCTTAATGACTCTGTTTTGTTGCGCCTCTGCGCTCATGTTCCTGAGGATATGGGCGCCATAGAAGTTGATTATTATTATTATTATCATTTGAAGCTGCAACACCACACTGCTCTGAAACTTTCATATCAGCACTTATTGTTATTCCAAAGTCCTTTTCTTTTACAGTTGTACCTATAATATTATCTCCCATATTATAGTTTATATCCAAGTTCCCGTGTCCTTTATGTAGGGATTTACATTTCCCAAAATTAATTAACATCTGCCATTTTTCAGACCCTTTAATTAATTTGTATAGAATGTTTTGTAGATGTCATTTATCACCATCAATGTTAACCTTTCTAAACACGTTTGTGCCATCCGCAAATTTAAGTACGTTGCTTGTTATATTGTCGTCCAAGTTATTGATATATATTAAGAATAATAGAGGCCCTAATACTGATCCTTGTGGTACCCCACTCAAAACTGATTTCCTGTTTGAAACCTCCCCATCTACTACAACATGTTGTCTTCTGTCAGTCATCCCGATACCTTAGGCTTTTAAATAAGTAGTAATCTTTGTAGTAATCTTTGATGTGGCACTTTGTCAAAAGCTTTCTGAAAATCTATAAGTAGATAATATCAAAGTGATTACGGAATCACAAAATGTGATATACTTGTATATGTGTATGCGTGTAATTGTTTACGAGATCGCGGAACGTGATATACTTGGACGAATGTCGCAAATCACGTCAGTTCGTTGACATGTTAAAAAACAATTGCTGCCTGTAAATAAATAACATCCGCTTTAGCCACCCGGACCTGACCGTCGTCGCGTGGTACAAAAAGACGCGTACATCAGGCAAGTTACGTCATAATGTGGTGCGACTTCTGTGCAAGGTTCTAACCCTGGTTGTAATTTAAACTGCAGTAACTTTAGCCGTTGTCATTCACTTTGCATATAAGATCTGCATCAACGAGCTACCCAGACAGAACCCTAGTTTGAACAATACGATCAAACCGTGTCGTAATGACGACAGGCGAAAGCCGGACATCGGCAATTAGTGACATTGCCACAACTAAAAGTTGTTTAAGTGTCAAAACTCAGCTACTGTTCCGTCCGTTGCCCTACTGCCGAGTGTGTGGAGACTGAGTCACAATACAATATCAATAGTCACAGCAATCTTTCTTAATCATGTATACATTGTGTAACTCTACCGAACATAGCGGCATATAGTGAAACATGGAGTTTATATAATACAGCATTGATGTATCACAAGATTTTTAACAAGATTTAACAAGATTTGCCATCCATGCCAAAGGCCCAGATGGCAAGTGGACAAGGAAGCCATTGGCTTATCGAAAGTCCAACAATGTTCATATACTTAAAACCCGCCCTCCTGAGATTTGTGTCAACCTTGTTTTTAAACATATTCATGCTGCTAGCAGTTACACAATCTGTAGACAATTTGTTCCATTCATTTATTGTTCTCTGTGAGAACGAGTGCTTCCTGATGTCCAATCTACATTGATCCTTTACTAATTTTACCTCATGTCCTCTAGTTCTGCTATCCTTCTTGAGTGAGAAAAACATATTTCTATAAATATTTTCATACCCATTCAATATCTTAAAAACTTCAATCTGATCTCCTCTTAACCTCCTTGTCTCTAGAGTTGTTAAACCACATTCTTTCAGGCGTTCTTCATAACTAAGGTCTCTAAGTTCTTGAATCATTTTAGTTGCTCTCCTTTGTATGCGTTCAAGCGTATCTATATCCTTCTTACGATATGGTCTCCATGCTTGTATACAGTATTCTAAATGAGGTCTAACTATTGCTTTATAAAGAGGTATAATTAACTTTTTCCCTTGTATGTTATGTTTCTTCTAATCAATCCAAGAATTTGATTATCCTTTGAAGCTGCAATACCACACTGCTCTGAAACTTTCATATCAGCGCTTATTGTAACTCCTAAGTCCTTTTCTTTTACAGTAGTACCCAGAACAGTATCTCCGATTTTATAGTTTACATTCAAGTTCCCATGTCCTGTATGTAGGCATTTACATTTCCCAAAATTGAACAGCATCTGCCATTTCTCAGACCATTTCACTAATCTGTCTAGATCGTTTTGTAAATGTTGTTTATCACCATCAGTATTAACCTTTCTAAACAGTTTTGTGTCATCCGCAAATTTCAGTACGTTACTTGTTATACTGTCGTCCAAGTCATTGATATAAATTAAGAATAATATAGGTCCTAATACTGATCCTTGAGGTACCCCACTCAAAACCGATTTCCAATTTGAAACTTCTCCATCTACTACAATTCGTTGTCTTCTGTCAGTCAGCCATTGTTCTATCCAGTCAGTTATGCTATCCCCGATACCGTGGGCTTTTAATTTTAGTAGTAATCTTTGATGTGGCACTTTGTCAAAAGCTTTCTGAAAATCTAAGTAGATAATATCTACTGGCGATCCCACGTCTATCCACTTAGTGATTTCTTCCAAAAAACATAACATATTTGTTAAGCATGACCTCGCTTTAAGGAATCCATGTTGAGATGAATTTAATAATTTATGCTTAACGAGGAAGTCCACATATGGTGTTTAATTAACCTTTCTAATAATTTACAAATCACTGACGTTAAACTCACTAGTCTGTAATTCTCTGACTTATTTCTCGAACACTTTTTAAATAATGGTATGATGTTTGCTTCTTTCCATTCAAACGGAACAACTCCCTCTTTTAATAACAAGTTGAATACACTTGGTATATGTGAATCAATTTATTGACTGATGTTAAGAAATGCTGACAACTGGCACTAATGCAGTAGCTGCAAAATAATAGCAGTTCATTGTCGTCTACAGAAGTGTCACTGCTAATGTCTCACTTATACTAATTGTTAATAAGGCGCCTACTATTTCAATCTCCATTTATAGACAAACAGTACCAGGCAGATCACGATCACTTAGCAGGCGAATGATCTGAGGGAGCAAACGTTAAGAGAAAATTCGGAGTAGAGTCCCCAAAGGCTGTCTTTGCCATATTCCCGTCAGCTCCTGCAGCCGGCTCGGTGCAATATGTACTTCCGACGAATCCTGCGCCCTTTTGGCAGTAGGTTGGACATGCCATACACCCGACTATATAGATGCAATAACACTATCGACCACAGCGACCAGCGACAACGCCACTGTGAAGACTACTATTTAGTGCTACTATGACAACGACCCCTACAGCTAGTGTCCACGCCCTCCCCAGATACCTACCCAATGGTCTTCCCACTTGTTCGCTATGATGGCAGGTCCGAGTGTCCGAGCCGGATTTATTGCCGATCCAGTATATTCGAACTGAAGCAAAACGTCTACACATTAGCTCCATTTATTTTACACATAACATAACATAATACTTGTTTCCTTGCAAACGTAGGACTATGTCTCAACCAACATTGACATCAAATGGATAATTGTATTACCAATGTGGTGTCGAGTGCACCAAAATGCTGAATTGTACGACTTTTAGCAAGCAAATGTCTTACAAACAAGACAAGACGTGTCACTGCGAAATGTTTTTTTCGTGTGAATGCAGCTTCGTGGACATCATGTAGGATTTGAATAAGTCAGTCACCAATTATTTTGGCATTTTCTACACACCTCGGCAGTTTTCTTTATTCTGTTGCACATAAAGTGCACACAAAAACAATGTCACCATATGTTGCTCGTCAACCGGGCCAATAACTCCAGAAAGTTACTGACCTGACTGAATAGTTATTTGCCTCTGGCACACGGGCCAAAGTGAATAACGAACTCTGGTTGTATTGCTGGTATTTCACTAATTTTAATTAATCATGCACCTACATATCTGCATGCGACTGTTTTTGCTTACACTGATACAGTTGATTATGTGAGAAAACTATGTCAATTTATTATTTTGGTTTGACAAAGGTTACGGGACAAGATTAACTACTTTAACACGTACGCCGTGAACTCTAGTTGGACGGACGCCGCATGACCTGTTTTGTTAGCGGTGTAACGGTTGAACAGACGATACTAAGATACTTGATGACATGTGATATGTAGTATAATTATTCAGATATTCATCGAACTCTTTACTAGTATATGCACGACTCTTATGCTGCGGAAATTAACCTTAATAAAACGGGCACCATTTGTAGCGACAGCTGTGTTGCTGTATGTATGTGCTAGTGTGGTCTTTCTGCCTATGATCAGCGGTGGCATGTGGGTAGACCGTTTAATGTCTGCTCATGTGCGTGTGTGCGTGCGTGCGTGCGTGCGTGGGTGCGTGCGTGCGTCCGTCTCTGTGTGTCATGTGTGTTATTTTATTAATACAAAATAAACTTACGCCGAAGAGATGTGTGAGTGAAACAGACAGTCCGATGGCGAGTGGTCCTGATCCGTGCAGGTCGCGGCGACTCTGGTCAACCGTCGCGAACACGGTGAAAGTGAGCAGGAAGGTGCAGACAGCCTCCATCCCGACCCCTTGACCGGGAGTCACCAACGGGTTAAGGCGGTTGACGGCGAAGTATGGCCCGATGAGAGAGACGGGCGTGAGGGCCTTGGCGAAGACCACAGCGAGGAGGGCCCCGAAGCATTGACTGATGCTGTAGCAGAAGGCCCTGGCCGGAGTAATGTGGCCGGCGACGGCGAAGGCGATGCTGATGGCCGGGTTGATATGACTACCACTCGCGTTCGCCAGACACCACACTATCGTCGCGATACAGATCCCGGCAGCGAGCGAGATCTGCACGATGCTCGGATGCTTCCCCTCCCAGTGAGCGCTCAGGGCGCAGCTGACAAACACGAGGATCATGGTCCCGACCAGTTCGCTCACCAGGTCCCGATAGAATCGTCCATTTCTAAACTCGTGAAGCCCGAGGGTTCGGGCTACGCTCCTCGGCGATTGTAATACCATTTCTGTCTAGCGTTTAAGCACTGCTTTCCCGAATGTTGAATTACTGTCTTCGAGTTGATCATTCGTGTTGAATGTAACCATCCTGTGCTGTCAGACGGCATTTATATGCCCACCTTGACAAAAAATTGATCACGCCGGGACCATGCGTGCTCGGTTCATTCATCAGTAGTGTAAACAAGGCTATTATGTCTTTGTGCGAATCGTTTGCAACACAGTTGACGAGTGCTGTTTACGTTACGCAGAAACACGTTATCGCACTGACTCACTTTTCGCCGTGAATGCGTTGGCGCCTCGGCTGGGGACGAAGCGGAACGAATATTATAATACTCTGCAACCTTTGCGCGACATTGGACCGCTTCTTTGGAAGGTGACCCGGAATTTTGACGCGTTTCGTCATACGATTACTAGAAAGTGCTGCTCAGTCAAGTTCGTCGCGTTCGTTCAATAGTGGGACACCTCACACAGACGCGGCAAGTGTCAGCCAGGTTGTATTCATTCGTTTTATAGACATTTTAGTAACGTCTTTCGGACGATGTAGCCACCATTCAGACAGTGCGGTGTTGTGTGACTCCAGACGGTACTCATTTGTTGGGCTCCAGACGGCCCCCCTCGCATCGTCAGTTGTCATGGTTGTTATTCCTCAACGTTGCCTTTATAGAGGGACGAGGCCGACTAGCTGGTGCACTGCTTTGATTGTTTTAATTTCCACTGCTCCCTGCCACCAGCCTCCCTACCACCAGCCTCCCTACCACCAGCCTCCCTACCACCAGCCTCTTGCATTCACCTTTTACCTCCTCCGTATTCGCATGCCTATTATTATTATAACATACATTTAATCGCTTGATCTCGCTCTTTTGGTTTTATTACGACAATAGCCGCTAGGTGAATATGTAGAGTGTCTCCTTTTTGTGGAATGACCTTCTTTAGAAATGAATATTGTTGCAACGGTGTGGTTTCGCTCCTATGTACGTCCCTCAAAGTTCTAACAATGGATGTTTAATTCGTTTTTCTTCTGGAGTACTATTACTATTAATACTGGGGATTCGCGCAGGCAGAAATGATGCAATTCATTTCCAGCTCAGAGGAATATGTGTCCAGAAATGTCCCATTTTTTTAAGTTAACGTACCCGAAGTATCTACTCATAGTAAAATATGTTTCGAAACTTTACGCAATTTAAATATATATATATATTAATAATCATCTACCTGTAGGAGTAGCGGGGCAGCTGTAGTGTTTACCATATTATTGGTCATCGACCAAGGTGGTCACCAAGAACTGACCAGTTCAACACAAAACTTCTTTGCATTAACCTGCATTCCTTGAGCGTGATCCACATAGTCCTGCTTTTCTTTATCTTCGATTGTTGGCAAATGGCTGTAACCATTGTTGTGTCCGTTTCCAGATGAACAAACGCAAACATTAGCATGATTCCTTATTTGGTATATTTTGGTGCTTCAAACGTTGAACTATCACGCTACAGACTTGGGTGCAAATAGCGCTCACTGTTACATCGAGGTTGGCTTCATTTATATATCCAAATTGTATCAGTTTGTTCAGCTGCATGATTAAGTACATGGTCATAAACATAGCTTGGATCACGTGGCTGTATAATATGCGTACTTTCACTGCATGGTTGAATAACGTCCCAAAATAGGTCGAGATTGTTGAAAAGAAATGTATAGGGGTCTGAACTAGGTGGCATGAAAATGATCTGCCTCATATCCTATGTACAAGAATACAGCGTAATTGAATATTGGACGATGGAGGCAGGGTTAAACGAAGGCGGCAGGGTTGGACGATGAAGGCAAGGTTGGACGAAGGCGGCAGGGTTGGACGATGGAGGCTGGGTTCGACGATGGGGGATGGGTTGGACGATGGTGGTAGAGTTGGACGACAGAGGTTGGGTTGTAAGGTGGAGGCTGGTTTGGACTATGGAGGTAGGTTAGACGACTGAGGTAGGGTTGGACGATGGAGGATGGTTTAGACGACCGAAGCGGGGTTGGTTGGTGGTACGAAACAGTGTGTGAGAATTTTTTCTACATGTCTCTGGTAACCCGAATCGCGAAAGTCACCGTAGACTTTCCAAGGACATCAGCTACGCTGTATCGTCGCCTCACCCGACTTGACGGCCATATGGCGGCTAAGACCCGCACAATGAAACCATGTGTATGCGTGGGCTAACGAACTGTGTCCGTGTACGATGACAGGGTACGTCAACACGTTAGCTCAACCGCAACGAACATACTTCAAGTCATCATTGTCTGATAGCTTGTAGGTGGCAGTTTCCTGGTAGATACTGAAATGTAATTTGCAGCATGCCCCGATCACGTGAAGCCAACGTGACACCCCTCTACTGAACGTTGGACGTTCGCTTACATTATATTCATGCAGGTCGACGTCGATGCCGCTACTAGTTCACTGCTCTCGGAGAAAATAAAAACGTTCCTTACAGCTCCAGTAGCACGTGCGGCCATGTTAAGTCTTGGGTTTTTATCACGTGCTATTTATTAGTCGGGAAGAACTAGGTCGTACGATTATTAAGGCGCCATACATCTGCCAGATCTTGTTCACGTACTGTTCTCGTTGAAGCAACTTTGCCATTTGTTTTTGTCGCAAAGATAAATGTTTGCGCCAGAAATTCAACGAAATATACGATGGAATGTCCGACAACTTTACATATGTGGCGGCCATGTTTTTTTATCTTGTCCGACCTGGTTGCTAGGCAAAAAGTCACCTAGATCGTAATAATTTTTATAATTGCACGTGGGGGTTGCATGTTGCACCTGAGGCATTGTATTGGTTTTTTTACAACCGACCGATTTATTTATACACAACACAACGAAAGTAAGATATACAATGCAACATGTAATCGTAATACAGTTGTTAGCAACACATCAACAAAGGCGCCCTCATCAACATCGACATCAAACAACCCTGCTCATTTCGATTTGTTTTCTCTCGTGGCGTATTTAGGATCTCGCAACGGGGGAAGACAAAGGGGCGAGTCAAGCCTATTCCCCCAAGATACAATGTAGCGGTGCAACGGAAATATACGGGGAAACATATAATAAATAAACAAATGGTCTCCCCCCCAAAAAAATACGCACTGAAACTATGAAATTATTTTTACCGGATCCGGTCAAAATAATTCGGCAGAAACACTTCAAAAGTGGTCCGGCTACGTATACAATAGCATAAGGTTATTCCCACAGTCGGACGTCCACTCTTTCGATGTTTTTTTTTTAAAATACGACCTTTGTGTTTTAAGCCGACTGCATACATTACTTAAGGTATTCACACACTATACGGTTTTACATCAACGAACCTTTTAAATATAAAATTATAAACAAAACGTTGCCGCACTGTCTTGTTCGAAGGTTCGACTCTCTCCCGATGGTATTGTAGTACTACCGCCGATGTTATTATAGTACTACTGCCGATGTTATAATAGTACTACTGCCGATGTTATCATAGTACTACTGCCCGATGTTATCATAGTACTACTCTCGATGTTATCATAGTACTACTCCCGATGTTATCATAGTACTACTCCCGATGTTATTATATAACTACTGCCGATGTTATTATAGTACTACTGCCGGTGAACATGGAGCAGATTACCTCGTGGCTCCGCAAACAGTTGGCAAGGTCGCATGTAAAATTAATTATTTGGTAAATTATTTTGAACCCTAAAACAAAAACTGTGCACAGCTGTTGTGAAAGACTGTTACTGGCACATGTCATTTGAACCATGTGTGTAAGACGAATGCACTCTTCTGCAAAGACTACACGAGATGCTACGTTCCATAATAAAAACAAGTGTTGGCAAAGTCTCAATCGGTATACTCCAAACCAGGGGTGTGCCAGGGGTGTGCCAGGGCTGTCTAGGAATATTTCCATATAATTTCGCCCAGACATTTATACACTTACCAAAATATCCACATTCATTGAACAGTAATGATAAAATTGTATGTAATTAATTAAAAAATGTACTAGATAATAGTTTTAACACAACTAGTTAACAATCTAATCACTGTGAAATACCTATGTTTTAAGAAAATCCAGATCCAATGGGGCATGTGCCCCTTGCAACCTCCGCATGTCCATCCTCCAAACAGCCCATTATTGGGCTAAAACAGGAGTTTGGGTGGTTTGTCTGCAAGCACTGGGGATAATTGATTATGAAAGTTTAATGTGGTATGTGAAAATTTCTATGGTATGCGAAGGTTACTACGAGGTTACCAAAAGCTTACATTAGCAGGAGTTTTGGTGTTTTTATGTGCATGCTTTGGAGGTAATTGATTATCAAAGTTTCATGTGGTATGTGAAAACTTCCCCGGTATACGTAGGTTACCACGAGGTTACCAAAAGGTTACTACGAGGTTACCAAAAGCTTACATTACTTCTTTGTTGTATTTGGATGTTTTTTTATGGATGGCCGCGATGAATGTCCTGGTTATGAGTAAAAGCTTCACAGTGGCTTTCTTTTTACATGTTGGTTTGTTATTTATTCCAAGTGAACGTATTTTATCTGCATTCACAAAATAATCCTTGGCGAAGTGGTTTTGGCATACACGTGTCTTGTTTATAAATGCTTATACATTTTGAAAAAAAATATTTTTATATACATCCGGTCATTCACTCATATAACACAGGCCTTTGTATACATCCACATATACGCTATATCCACTCAACACATTATAAATCAAATAGGATGCACAACGATTAATTAATTAATAGCAACTCACCTTTCAAATTATTTTTGGGAAGCTAAAGTAATGTAGGCCTACCACTTTTTGTTGCCGACCATCGATTACGACAATTGAGTGCTATATGATGCGTAACACTTTTCGTTGGACACAAAAACGATATGTAATATAATATCACAATAAAATCTGTCAAATCACTTGCATTGTGTTTGTGTCTTTTTTTTATTGGATTTCGCAAAGGGGGGCCAAGGGGATCAAACTCAGTCACCCATTAGTGTACCATGCTATTACGTATCCAAATCGAAATATTAAGCCAAGCGAGGGACATACCCCAATGCCCCAATGCCCCAATACCCCAATGCCCCTCTAAAGGGAGACCATTGCTGACCTGCAGCTCAGACTCACAGAGCTATAAACCGTCAGAGGAAGTCTTACAGAAAACAAAGACTGCCACCATCGACTATAAAGCCCGTATACCGGTATTCACATAACGATTCTTCAGTTGCCAACATGTTGCCGACTACTTTTCAGTTGGCAACTAAAATGTAGGTAAGACCGGAGCTAGTTGTTACAATTTTCAGTTAAAGTAACTTTTTGTGAAAATTATGTTAGATGCATAATTTCTATCAACGTATACATTAAGTTTATTATTCGTGTTAATAAATTGTACCATACCATTGGTATTCCGAATTGTAGTTAGGTAGATATTTGAAGTTTGCCAGGCGCGTTCGACTATAACAACTAGCCCCGTAAATAGGGCAAGTTGTTACATCATGCGGGGCACATTTTTATATCAAAGAACATGTGGATCGGAAAGCTTTGTTTAATGTCACTCGTACAAGTTAATGTTATTACATTATTATTATTATATATACTTATACATGTTATACACAGTGTGCACAGTGTGCACAGTGTTCACAGCTTCATATATTAAGCTTTTAATTTTTAGTTATCAAAGGGGATTCATTCCCCGGATTCTTACATAACAAAAAACATTGTGAATGGAATATGGATTATTTAATGGAGTAGGAAATAGTGAATGGAAACATATATATATATATATATATATATATATATATATATATATATATATATATATATATATATATATATATATATATATATATATATATATATATATATAATGTGACTTCTACTTGATTGAATGATACACGCACGTACGCACTCACGCACACGCGCACAAACATCCACATTTCAATTAATAGTGCAATCGTTATTAATTGCTCAAATATTTTTGAGCAAACATTTTACAAGATTTAACAAGAATGCCACCCAAGAAAAACCACACAGATTGCAAGTGGACAAGGAAGCCATTAGCTTGTCGAGAGTCCAACCATTTGTCATCTATGTCTAACCCGCCCTCCTGAGATATGTGTCAACCGTGTTTTGAAACATATTCATGCTGCTAGCAGTTACACAATTGTTATGTCAGTAGATTTAACAAGATTTAACAAGATTTGCCATCCAAGCCAAAGGCCCAGATGGCAAGTGGACAAGGAAGCCATTGGCTTACAGAGAGTCCAACAATGTTCATCTACTTATAACCCGCCCTCCTGAGATATGTGTCAACCTTGTTTTTAAACATATTCACGCTGCTAGCAGTTACACAATCTGTAGACAATTTGTTCCATTCATTTATTGTCCTCTGTGAGAACGAGTGCTTCCTGATGTCCAATCTACATTGATCCTTTACTAATTTTACTTCATGTCCTCTAGTTCTGCTATCCTTCTTGGGTGAGAAAAACATATTTCTATCAATATTTTCATATCCATTCAATATCTTAAAAACTTCAATCTGATCTACTCTTAACCTCCTTGTCTCTAGAGTTGTTAAACCACATTCTTTCAGGCGTTCTTCATAATTAAGGTCTCTAAGTTCTGGAACCATTTTAGTTGCCCTCCTTTGTATGCGTTCAAGCGTATCTATTGTCACGGCTGCATATAGTGACGCCATCTGGCGACTACAGATACACCTTAGTCGGTTACCCTAGTCTATAGGAGTACCTCGGGCTCTGGGGTACGGGGACGCAGACCATGTATTGAGTTATTGAAATATACCTCATGAATATCAATCCCAATAATACCGTGTTGTAATGCTAATGATAAATACATACTACGAGTACTATTACATGGTGGCAGCGGCGTACGAACTACACGCCACACGTCAAGTCTGAGTCACAGACAGGTTGAAAATTGTAAGTTGACGGCAACGCCAGCCGACCTGTACTGTATTGTCGCCCATACGAATTGACACTGAAAATGACAGATCTGTCAGGCATCGATCCGCCTAGGATGGACTGGTCATCGGCCGATCTGCCGAGTACGTTCCGTACGTTCAGACAGTACTGCGAACTGATATTCAAGGGGCCGCTAAGTGCCAAAACCGAGGAAGAGCATGTCACATACGTCCTGCTCTGGATAGGGCAGGACGGCCTAAGCATATACAACACATGGGAAATGACGACAGCCGAACGAAAGCTCCTCGCCCCACTGTGGGACCGGTTCGATAAGCAAGTGGAGCCAAAAAGCAATTTCAGGCTGAATCGGTTCCACTTACAAAAGTTCCGGCAAACGTCATGCGAGTCCGCAGACGATTATATGATCAGGTGCCGGCTCCAAGCCAAGAAATGTAAATTCCGAGACTCGCGTGAAGTCGGCGAAAGACTGCTGGAACAATTGATCGTGGGAGTCCGGCACAAAAAAGTGCAAGAACAGCTGCTAGCCAAACCTGATTCCTACACACTGGACGCAGCTATGGATCTAGCGTGGACCCACGAAGCGATGATCTCCGACATCGAGCAGTTGCACAATGACAAACTGACCGTCGATTATGTATCCCGCCAAAACAACGACAGGCGGTCGACACATCCGTGCGCTTATTGTGGTGGGAGCCATCCACCCAAGCCCAAGAACCGTTGTCCCGCATATGGGTCACAGTGTGACGCGTGTGGGAAGCCCAACCACTGGAAGAAGGTCTGCAGAGCCACAGGTCAGCAGGAACCTGTCCGCTTTCGCCGCAGCAGCAGACCGCGCTTGCTACAGCAGAGGCCACGGTCGCAGTCACGGCATCGTGGACCGACTGCAGAGCGACGACCCACATATCGTCAACGCGACAGCTCGCACACTCGCGTGTACGCGGTTGAACAGTCGCCATCACTCGCAGAGTCATTTGATGCGCTCACCTTCGATATCGTGAATGTTGCGGACACGAGAGACGAAGTGTTCGCCTCCCTGAGTATCACCCTGGCAGACAAGCCTAACGTGCCTGCTACATTGAAGGTCAAGGTCGACACCGGCGCACAGGGGAATATTCTGTCGCTGCGCATTTTTCGCCGTATGTGCCCAGCGAAACTGGACTCGGAGGGGTTCCCTATTCCGGGTAGTCTGTTGCCCAGCGAAGTCCAGCTGACAGCCTACAACGGCACGAGCATACGGCAGTATGGCAAGATGACGGTGCCATGCAGCTACAACAGTGAGTGCATTGACACCGAGTTCTACGTGTCGGACTCGGCGGGACCGGCAATTCTGGGGCTGCCGTCATGCCGACGTCTCCACCTCATAGAGATGAACTGTGAGATCAAGAGTGTGCCGAACAAACGCGTAGACTCGACAAGTGATCTGGTCGCCGCCTACCCGGATCGATTCGAGGGAATCGGCAATGTCAGCGGCGAATTCCACATCACTGTGGACAACTCGGTGACGCCAGTCATTCACGCCCCTCGACGCTGTTCAATCCATCTGAAGGATGAGGTCAAAGACGAACTCGACAACATGGAACGGCTCGGTGTCATCTCCAAGGTGACCGAACCGACTGATTGGGTTTCAAGCCTGGTCTACAGCCGTAAATCCAACAACAAACTGAGGATATGTCTTGATCCAAAAGATTTGAACACTGCCATTAAGCGCCCGCATTATAAGACTCCAACACTTGACGAGCTGACACACCAGCTCGCTGGAGCAACCGTCTTCTCCAAACTCGACGCGCGACACGGGTACTGGAGTGTGTCCTTGGACGAACCATCCAGCTTCCTGACGACATTCAACAGTCCGTTTGGTCGCTACAGGTTCCAACGTCTACCATTTGAACCTGAGCGAAGACGTGTTCCAAGAGCGAATGGACCACATTCTGGAGAACTGTGGAGGCACAATCGGGATAGCGGATGACGTCGCAGTATTCGGCAAGAACGAGGCCGACCACGATGCGAACCTGCACAACTTAATGAAGACAGCGCGTCAGCAGGGCCTAGTCTTCAATGCCGACAAATGCCACATCAAGCAGCCAAGAATGCAGTTCTTCGGGCTTATCTTCGACACTGATGGAGTGCACCCCGACCCAGGGAAGATCACGGCCATCAAGCAAGTACAGGCGCCACAAGACGCCACTCAACTCAAGGAGTTCCTGGGCATCGCAACTTACATGTCTCCCTTCACGCCAAATCTCTCACAGCACACCGCCATACTCAGAGACCTGCTGAAGAAGGACAGTGAGTTTGTGTGGACACCAGCGCACGAGAGCGCATTCCAGCGAACCAAAGACGCAATATGCAGAGAAGCTACGTTGAGCTACTTCGACCCGGCAGTCGAGACGGTCGTGCAAGTCGACGCGTCGAGCCGCGGTCTGGGCGCCGTCCTACTGCAGAAGAACAAGCCTATCGCCTTCGCATCGAAGTCACTCAGTGACTGTGAACGACGATACGTAAACATCGAGCGCGAGATGCTCGCAGTCGTCTTTGGATGTGAGCGCTTTCACACGTTCGTATACGGCAAGCGATTTACTGTAGAGTCCGATCACAAGCCTCTGGAGATGATCCACATGAAGAATCTGGCAGCCGCCCCCCAACATCTACAGCGGATGCTCCTACGCATTCAATCGTACGACATCGTCATCAAATACCGACCTGGTAAAGACGTCGCGGTCGCTGACCTACTCTCACGACAGCCGAGCAGCAACAAGGAAAGTCTCAAGTTTGACATGCAGATCAACCACGTGCAGTTCTCCCCACACCGGCTGCAGCAGCTGCGAGACGAGACAGACAACGACGACGAGATGCTCTCTCTGAAGTCCATCATCATGAGTGGCTGGCCAGAGACAAGGCGACAACTCGCTACTCAGCTCCGCCCCTACTGGCCATTCCGCGATGAGCTGACGGTCGACGATGGCATCATCATGAAGAGCGACCGCATCGTTATCCCACTCAGAGCCCGATCAGGATCCTCGCGAAACTCCACCTGGCGCACCAGGGAGTGGAAAAAACTCGCCTGCGTGCCAGGTCATGTGTATACTGGATAAACATCAACTGTGACATCGAGAATATGATCCAGCGATGCGACATCTGCCAACGCGAGTTGTGCGCACAGCCTTCGGAGCCGCTGATGCAGCACGAAGTGCCATCACGGCCGTGGCAGGTCGTTGGCACCGACTTGTTTTCGATTGGCAGAAATAATTACCTCATTATCGGTGATTATTACTCAAAGTTCCCTTTCGTCGAACTCATCGAGGGACGAGCGACGAGTGACATGATCGTCAAGTTGACAAAGCGTATCTTCAGCGAGCAAGGCGTCCCTGACAGAGTTGTCAGCGACAACGGAGGTCACTTCGACAGTCAGGCGTACAAACTCTTCGCTAAGGCTTGGGGATTTGAACACGTCACCTCCAGCCCGCACTACCCGAGATCAAATGGATTCGTGGAGCGGCAGATACAGACGATAAAGCGCACACTGAAGAAGGCAGCATCGGCCCGAGTCGACACGGACATGGCCATGCTGATTCTGCGGTCGACACCGATCGATCACCACCTCCCTTCACCAGCCGAGATGCTGAACCCGCGAAAGATGAGGGCCAACCTGCCGGTGAAAATCCTGAACGCCCACCCGGAGAAGGGCGCGATATCCGAACGCCTGTTCGAGCGACAGCGTCAACAAAAAGTGTATCACGACCAGGGAGCGATCGCGCAACTCACCCCGCTGGTCCGTGGACAACCCGTTCGCATACAGCACCACGTCACAGGGAAGTGGAACCCGGCAACCATCGAGACCGTGCGTCCGGAACCAAGGTCGTATGACGTCCGCACAGCAAGTGGTGGAGTTCTCCGCCGCAATCGTGTACAGATCCGCAGGTCACACGAGACCCGACCTATTGACGCCGACCCCGTGTCACAAACTGACGATATGCCTAGCACGGCCGCCGCTGAGCCAGTGGAGCGTCCCGACGAGGCACACGACTCCGGCAAGCGAGTCCGCTTCAGCACTCCTGAAGCAGGCTACCAGACCCGCTCTGGACGGCTCAGCAAGCCTCCAGCCAAGTTCAGTTTGTAACTCTATCTTGATCTTGTCCGTTGATAGTATGTTACGGTTGCAAGGCTGCTTATATAACTATGTTAGTGTAGTAAGCCATACTTAGTTGTTCTTGTTCTGATGTTCTTGTTTTATAAGAAGAGGGATGTCACGGCTGCATATAGTGACGCCATCTGGCGACTACAGATACACCTTAATCGGTTACCCTAGTCTATAGGAGTACCTCGGGCTCTGGGGTACGGGGACGCAGACCATGTATTGAGTTATTGAAATACACCTCATGAATATCAATCCCAATAATACCGTGTTGTAATGCTAATGATAAGTACATACTACGAGTACTATTACATCTATATCCTTCTTACGATATGGTCTCCATGCTTGTATACAGTACTCTAAATGAGGTCTAACTATTGCTTTATAAAGAGGTATAATTAAGTTTTTTCCCTTGTATGTTATGTTTCTTCTAATCAATCCAATAATTTGATTACCCTTTGAAGCTGCAATACCACACTGTCCTGAAACGTATATTATGTATTTGACGTATATGTATGGTTGGTGTACTGTACGTATATGTATTGTTGGTGTATTGTACGTATATGTATGGTTGGTGTATTGTACGTTTATGTATTGTTGGTGTATTGTACGTATATGTATGGTTGGTGTATTGTACGTATATGTTTGGTTAGTGTGCATCTATCAGTAGCAGTTCAATGAGCCCTGAGAGGATTAAAGAAATGCATTACTTTTTCGGGTGCTTCCTGTTGTTCTTGTCAATAGTTGCTTTGATGTCGAGTACATGAAGCGAAAAATGCGGAAAAAAATTGGGAACCTGGACCTGGACGTTGCGTTCATTGTTTCCTGTAGATTGTGGAGATCTGTTTCTCTGACAAATGCCATTTTTTTCTTCCACAGTCTGACATCAGCTGACATGAACGCTGGGGATGGCAGCCATGGCAACAGCATTGTTGAAGGTCGGTTATGTTAGCATACCCACGTTATTGGGTAGGCACTTCAGGCCGACCACTGCTTTCCTTGTAATCGCAGTGAATCTCGTGTCAAATTCCTGGAGAAGGTGGTGTGGAAATGGTAGGAATACAAAGCGTCGCCAGTATATTTCTGGGGTGTCTGCCTCCAGGTTGTTTGTCATGGGCTGCCTACCACAGCATCTTGGGGTCGAGATCAATGTCACTGTCCCAGCAATGTTGACTATTTCCGCAGTGGTCTTGTAGATCTCACTCTATTCCGCATCTGCAATTTGTCTGATGTCGATAACGATTTTATTTGCCTGGGTGACTTCTTCGTAGGCCCAGAGAATATCCTGCGTAGAACCCTGGAGCAGCATGCTGAGGCCTACTGTGTACTCAAACATAGAACCCTGGAGTAGCTTGCTGAGGCCTACTGTGTACTCAAACATGCACCGATTCATTTGGAATGCAGCGATGAATGCAGGGCGTGAGATCGCGCACAGAAGGCTACAAGCATCCGTCGTTGTTTTCAATCTCCATTTGTTGCCCTCTTTGTTCGAAATTACAGTCAGACAATCAAGGATGGCTTCATACATTTCACGAAGCACCTCCTGTGTAGTGTGTCGTTCCACCCACATTGTTTCACAATGTCATTTCACCTTTGCACCACCCACTTCCTTCAAACCTTCACGCTTGATCCGGATGTGGATAACTTCTCCAGATTGTTCTAGTCGTCGTTGTCTCTTGGGCGAGTATTTGAAGACTATAGCAAACGTCTCATTTATTGGTAGTGCCAAACTCAGGCTGTGGTTGTGCACAGTGATAATAATGTGCTATCAGCTTAATTAAAGTTAATTATCAAATAAGAGTAAAGCCCCAAAACTTTTTTCGTCCCCCACACCCTCTCTGGATCCCCGCCTGATCATTTTGGCACAGTTTGCATATGATCTACATTATTAAAGTTTCTGTGTGTTTTGCGAGTTTGTGAGAATAAAGTATAATTCTTGGTGATTTCTACATATTAGAACTCGTGTAAGCAATGTAAATATTTAACAAGATTTGCCATCCAAGCCAAAGGCCCAGATGGCAAGTGGATAAGGTAGCCATTGGCTTATCGAGAGTCCAACAATGTTCATCTACTTATAAGTCGCCCTCCTGAGATATGTGTCAACCTTGTTTTTAAACATATTCATGCTGCTAGCAGTTACACAATCTGTAGACAATTTGTTTCATTCATTTATTGTCCTCTGTGAGAACGATTGCTTCCTGATGTCCAATCGACATTGATCCTTTACTAATTTTACCTCATGTCCTCTAGTTCTGCTATCCTTCTTGGGTGAGAAAAACATATTTCTATCAATATTTTCATACCCATTCAATATCTTAAAAACTTCAATCTGATCTCCTCTTAACCTCCTTGTCTCTAGAGTTGTTAAACCACATTCTTTCAGGCGTTCTTCATAACTAAGGTCTCTCAGTTCTGGAATCATTTTAGTTGCTCTCCTTTGTATGCGTTCAAGCGTATCTATATCCGTCTTACGATATGGTCTCCATGCTTCTTCTTCCATTGAAGCTCAGGACTCTATGTTAGCCACATATAAATGTGGCTAGAGTAGTTTGGAGCTGTGATCACTATTGCGTGGGAGCGGGTAATGTAATGCTTGTATACAGTATTCTAAATGAGGTCTAACTATTGCTTTATAAAGAGGTATAATTAACTTTTTTCCCTTGTATGTTATGTTTCTTCTAATCAATCCAAGAATTTGATTACCATTTGAAGCGGCAATACCATACTGTTCTGAAACTTTCATATCAGCGCTTATTGTAATTCCTAAGTCCTTTTCTTTTACAGAAGTACCCAGAACAGTATCTCCCATTTTATAGTTTACATTCAAGTTCCCATGTCCTGTATGTAGGCATTTACATTTCCCAAAATTGAACAGCATCTGCCATTTCTCAGACCATTTCACTAATCTGTCTAGATCGTTTTGTAAATGTTGTTTATCACCATCAGTTTTAACCTTTCTAAACAGTTTTGTGTCATCCGCAAATTTCAGTACGTTACTTGTTATACTGTCGTCCAAGTCATTGATATAAATTAAGAATAATATAGGTCCTAATACTGATCCTTGAGTTACCCCACTCAAAACCGATTTCCAATTTGAAACTTCTCCATCTACTACAACTCGTTGTCTTCTGTCAGTCAGCCATTGTTCTATCCAGTCAGTTATGCTATCCCCGATACCATGGGCTTTTAATTTAAGTAGTAATCTTTGATGTGGCACTTTGTCAAAAGCTTTCTGAAAATCTAAGTAGATAATATCTACTGGCGATCCCACGTCTATCCACTTAGTGATTTCTTCCAAAAACATAACATATTTGTTAAGCATGACCTCGCTTTAAGGAATCCATGTTGAGATGAATTTAATAATTTATGCTTAACGAGGAAGTCCACCATATGGTCTTTAATTAACCTTTCTAATAATTTACAAATCACTGACGTTAAACTCACTGGTCTGTAATTCTCTGACTTATTTCTCGAACCTTTTTTAAATAATGGTATGATGTTTGCTTCTTTCCATTCAAACGGAACAACTCCCTCTTTTAATGACAAGTTGAATACTCTTGCAAGTGGTATACTGATTTGTTCTACTGTTTCCATTAGTAATTTTGGAGGAATCCCATCCACTCCCGGTGATTTTTATCCTTCATTGCCTTTATTTTCTTAGCTACCAATTCTGGAGTTACAACTAACGTACCTAAATAGTCAGATTTAGCCCCTGAAATTTAGCATCAGCAACTGGTAATGAACTAATATCTTCTTTGGTAAACACTGAACTGAAGTAACCATTTAGGTCTTCCGCCATTAAAAACCCCTGTGATATTATATTTCCAGCACTGTCTTCTAGAGGTCCAACCTTGTCTTGTACGTTTTGTTTACTCCTGACATATGCATAAAAACTCTTGCTGTCATTTTTTATGTTACATGCCAGTTTTTGCTCATAGCTTCTTTTAGATTGTCTGATTTCAGTTGTAGCTGCATTAAGTGCCTCTTTGTATTTTGCATAGTCTTCTTCCTTTCTGGTACGCCTATAAACCCTCCACATAGTTTGTTTTAGAATTATTTTTCTAATTGCCTCTTTTGACAAGTGTTTCTTTCTACACCGTTTTCCTTGTTTTTGGAAGGGAACAAATTTATCGATGATACTCTCAATTTCATATTTTAGAATATTCCAACATTCAATTGCGGTCTTATTCATCAGCATGTTATTCCAATCAGTAACTCGCCCTTCTGAGATACTTGTTGATTTTGTTTGACGCTGCTAGCATTAACAGTACTGCTTACGAGTCAGTACGCCAGGCTTCACAAGTGAAACAAAGCGATCACACGTCGTGGTTAAATAAATTTTGTTCTTTCAGTCATTGTCAGCATAAAACTCGCTGGCTGAACTATCGGTGCGAGCCGCCAGAGCGTTGTTACAGTTGTAACAACATGCCCAGTACAATTGTAACAACTTGCCCCAAACACAATGTTTGCAGTTAAACGCACGTGGACGATAACAAATCCTTTTTTATTTTAATTTCTACTTGGCCTAACCCCTTATACTATAGTAGACATGTTTCAAGTTTCATTGACGTGGCTGCCTGAGATGAACATTCGTGGGCATAATTTTGTCCACACCTCGTTAATTCCGTCTTCTTAACTCCCGATTGTTGGACATTGTGTGCACGGGACAACGTGCCCCTGTACACAACTAGCCCCGGTCTCCCCTGGTCGGTAGGTGTATGTTCTCCACCAACAGTTGGCAACGGTTTTGGGGACATATGGCATCTGAAAAATCGGTCGGCCAACGGCCCATGGGTAGTTGCGAAATATATTTATCGGCAGACAAACTGTTAGCTACTAAAAGTCGATATGTGTAGGACGGGTTTAACATTGTGCACAGGCGTCCAACATGACGATTCATTTTCTCTGTAAATAAATACTTTTTTGTATTTCTTTCTTGTGCTTGCTATGCTTGGTTGTAATATGAAGGGGTGGAACAGTCGATCGCGCATGTGCGAGACGACCAGGTGCGACGGAGCGGCGTCGATTGGCTATTAATCTCAGTTATTTTGATCATCATAATTATGTTGACATGTATGATAGCCAAACTCCCATCCGTGGCGCCAGCGAATGAGTGAATGTAGCGTAAGTCACTCAAGATTTCACAACTGCCACCAAACTCCCAACCAGTGGCGCCACACAGTGAATGTAATGTAACACGATTGCCATCCAAGGTAAAGGTCCAGATGGCAAGTGGACAAGGTGGCCACTGGGTTACCGAGAGTCCAACATTTTTCATCTATGTCTAACACGCCCCCCTGAGATATGTGTCAAACTTGTTTTTAAACATATACACGCTGCTAGCAGTTAATTAAACAATTGTTATGTCAGTAACAATGTCCATTTATTGGGTTTCACATACGCAGCACATAATTACTAACTATCTAACCAGTGTCACGTTTAGTTCAACAGCGAATTAATGTCTACGAATACGTACTTTTAATATTGCGATTAACGTATCAACTGAAGATTACTTTTAAAGTCACTGACAATTAAAGTGTCAATATATGATCACTTAAGACAGGTAGTCTTAGAGATTCAGCGTGATGTGACACTGAGCCAGTCGGTCGACCACTAGCTGTAGTCGTTTGTCGTGCTGGTCTTTCGTGCGCCCGTGGATAAGAATGTCATCTAAGAGGTCAATGTCATCTAGGAGGTCAATGTCATCTAGGAGGTCAATGTCATCTAGGAGGTCAATGTCATCTAAGAGGTCAATGCAACCATCTATTCCGCTGAATACAGATATGATCTTCTGGAAGGCACTTGGGCCCGAAGTCAGTCCACACGGCATCCGGCGGTATTGGAAAACCCCCTCATGAATGATGAATGCCGTCAAGTACTTACTATCTCCTGCCATGGGAACTTGATGGTAGCTTTGGTGAAGACAGTGGAGTAGTGGAACTCGACAGACAGTTCCTCAATCGTCGGTAGTAGATATTTATCTGGAATAAAATTGTTCAGGTGATTTCCGAAGTGCGACGACTAGATTCGAAATCCAGGGTGATGAGTCGATCAGTTCGATCATCCCGTCGTCTTGTAAGCGTTTCAATTCATGTTACACTTCCTCACGTACAGAGAATGGAAAGCGACGCAAACCTTGTGACACAGGTGTAACTTCCGGGTTAACTCGAGGACGGTGAACAAATTTGGCAATTTTCTCAAAACCTGTGAACAACGACTGATCTACTATCGTATTTGTTACATTCTTTAAATACGCTGAACGCGAAATTGGCTAGTTTGTACCGTGAACGTGAAATTGGCTAGTTTGCACCGTGAACTTGAAATTGGCTAGTTTGCCTCGCCTTTGGGTGAATAGACGTTACAGGTGAGCTGTGTATTGCATCTGGAGCGCCCTATGCTTGCAAACTGTCGTACGTGTGTGAACGCCAGTGAACTGATATAACACGCTCGACAGCTGCGTGCAATTGGGAACTCCTTGTAGAACTGCCCATAGACATCCTGCGACAATGCCGAAATGCAGAAGTAGCACGAATAGTAATGACAAACAAACAATACCTGAACAGTCTGACGAGATCAATGAATCGAAAAGATCGGTTAACTTCATCAGCGACAAGCTGGAGAAAATCTCAGAAATACTCTCACTTGTGAAATAACTCGAACAAGCAAACGCCGATAATATCAGGACTTCGAACGACACCTGGCGCACACGTTCAACACCCACCTGGAGAGAACGATGCCCTGGAAGACAATGTTCTCGCATTGTTCAACAAACAGCTGGATGTGCCCATAACAAAGAACGATATTTCCGTGTGTCACACGCTAAGACGACGATCAAATTACAGTATCAACGGCAACAACCAGCAGCGCGACATCATCGTCCGTTTCGTCAGTAGATGAAGTAAAACAGCGGTTCTGTGTAATGCCCGTTGTCTCATGGGCACAAAAATATACGTTAACGAACGCTTAACTACGAGAAACGCTTCTCTGGCGAAAACCGGACGCAATCTATAAAAAGAAAACAAGATTGTCTTCACCTGGGAGCGGAACTGCAAAGTGTTTGTTAAGGCTCTCGGCTCGCCAGAAACCGTCAAATCCCGCATCATATTATATCTCGTCAGTGTATGTAAATTGTAATGGTTTATTAATTTTTTTGATAAATGTGAACATGATTTGAAATTACAAAATGTTAAGTTTGATTGTGTAGCTGAAATGTATGCTCAATAACATGTGTATGTTTAAAATAATTAATCCAATAAGGACTATTATGTCATCAATACTATCCTCTCCAGTGATGACTATATATCACCAGAACTGTATACATGTAGTAGTTATATTAGTAATATCAGCATATTTAATATACATTTGTCACTTATTTATATAAATAATGGCGATACCTACTGGAGACTTTCTCGGTTTCAAGGCACATGCACAGTCATCAGCACGATGAAACTTTCCTCTCATACTTAGCAGGAGGTCAAAATAACCTAAGTAATGTTTTTAAGTACAAATAAAAATAATGATGTCAATAACTAGCCTCAACCACTTTTAAAAACTCAAAACACTAAAATAGAAGACTTACCAAAACTAAAATTTCATTTAAAAAATTGACATCAAAATCTTCCTGTCTACTTATTAGAAGAAGAAGAAATGTTTTTATTTTACCCATCATGCATTTCACATAATACATATAAGCTTTATTATTATATTTGCTTGAAAACCCCAAGCCATGATGCAATAATTAATGTGTGGTAAAATTAATGATTGTTATATAATAACGTTTTAATTTGTTGTGATAACACGTTTTAATTTATTAATTTAATCTTTTTAGAACATGCGTTTGAAATTCATTCAGTATGTTTTTTCCAGTTCAAGTTTGTATCAATAATTAAACCTAAGAAATAAAATTCCTTAACTTGTCTAATATTTATATTATCTGTCTTCAGAGTAAGCATCTGTATATTTTTATTTATCCTTTATAATGTCATATATTTAGATTTTGCAATGTTTAATGATAATTTATTTATTTTGAGCCATTCATTTATTTTTAAAAGTTCATCATTTATTACAGATTCTAAATTGTCATTTGGTATGTTATCATTAAAAGTATTTAAAGTACTTGATAATGTTGTGTCATCAGCATAAATGATGAAATTAAACATTTTACTGGCTTGTGCAAAATCATTGATATATATATATATATATATATATATATATATATATATATATATATAATAAATAACAGATCCTAGGATTGAGCCCTGTGGTATGCCAGTTGTTATTGATAACATGTTTGATTTTATATGATAAATTTCAGTATATTGTTTACTGTTATTTAGGTAGCTACTGAATAAGTTAAGATTTGTACCATTTATACCATAATATTTTAATTTGTCAGTTAAAATTAAATGGTCAATGGCATTGAATGCTTTAGAAAGGTCCAAATATATGTTTATGGGTATTTCATCCTGATCCATTTGGGTTATAATCCTATCTATTAATTCCAGTGCAGCACATTCCGTTGAATGCTTGGGTCGAAAACCATATTGATGTTCAAAGAAAAGTTTGGAGTCTTTTAAATAAGTTGACAATTTAGCAAAATTTATTTTTTCAAATACTTTGGAGATAGCTGGTAGAAGAGATATGGGTCTATAATTATTAAATATTGTTGGCTCGCCTTTTTATAAATTGGAATTACCTTAGCAATTTTTTTTTTATTTATCAGGGAATACTCCTGTGGTTAATACTTGATTTGTTAATAATGTTAAATATTTAATTATTGCAGTTTCAATTAATGTTACTAGTTTGGTGGAAAAACCATCAAATCCATACCTATTTTTGTTGGGTAGATTATTTATTATTCTCTTTACGGTATATTCTTCAATTTTGTTAAATGTAAAAACACAGTTTACTTTTTATACAAACAATACGAATGATCATGGAAGCCTTTGTATTTAATATTGTTTGCCAAAATAATTCCCCATATTAGTAAAAAAAATGCATTAAATTTATTTGCAATTTCCAATTTATCTGTCACAATAGAATTTGATTCTTTAAAATATGTAGGAAATGATTTATTAGTTTTACTTTTAGACAGGATTTCATTTATAGTTTTCCAAGTATTTTTTAATGTCAAATTTGAATTGATTAAATCGTGTTTCTCGGTATGATTGCTTTGCTATATGAAAGCTCCTTTTCAATATAACATTGTATGTTTTTAGATTAATCAGTAACATTTCATGTTCTGAAGAATCGTGATTTTTTTATTTTATTTGTTTGTAAAGTTTATCTCTGTGTCGTATTGAGGCTAGCAAACCATGAGTTATCCATGTAGACTTTTTATGTTTATATTTATTAAATTTACTCATCATATATTTATTTTTAGCTTGATTGATTTCATCTAGGATAATGTTATAGTTACAGTTTGTGTCAGCCTTTAGACTTATGTCTAGTTTCTCATATATTTTAGTAGAGATTAAATCCTCTGACTTTTGACATTGCCTTTTTGTTTTGAAAAAAATTAATTTGTATGAATTTTGTAGGATGTTGTTTTTTCAAAGTAGTATCCATAATTATGAAATACTGGTGATGATCAGATAATTGTTTAATTAATATTCCTGCTGTACTCTCTAATATATATTTTGTTAAATGACAAAAGAAATTATCAATTAGTGTGCCATTACAGGTTGTAAACCTGGTGGGAAGAGTGATTTGGGGGAAGAGACTAAATGAAGTTAACATGTCAAAGAACCTGCTACAATATTCTTGCTCATTTATTTTTAGCATATTTATATAAGTCCCCTGCTAGAATAAGATTATTTGTTGATGATTTTGCATAGATGATATGACTTGTAAATTCATTTAGAAATTCATTATAATTTTCATTTAATGGCCTTGGTGGTCGGTAAATATTTCCTATAGTTATCGTCTGTGGTAAGCCTCCTCCATTTACTTGTATTATTTGCCCCTCCCAATGTTTAATTTCATGTTTAATTCATAATTAAATGTGCTATTAAATTGGCAGATAACCCCAATTTTTCTACGATAGCTACCAGTTTTGGTCTTAATAGGAGTCTCCCGTCCCACAGCAAATATTTAGTTTTCTTTTTTTGTTGCATAATGTATTACATTGTTGATTATTTATTAATTGTTATTGAATATTGTACATTTCAATATTTGTATGTATCATATATATCTGTATAATTTACATTGCCCCTTAATGTAATTTATATATGTTTTCTGCTGTTGGGACAAATAAAATTATCCTTATCCTTATTGTCCTCTGCGAGAACGAGAACTTCCTGACTGGTAACTCCTGTTGAACACCGACACTAGTGACTGGATGGCCTCGGGTACAGCGGATGGTAACTCTTGTTGAACACCGACATCAGTGACTGGATGGCCTCGGGTACGGCGGCTGGTAACTCCTGTTGAACCAGCACGGTAATTGATAACAATTCCTTAAAATAAAAATTCAGCGTATACTTTTAATGATGGGCTAATATACAAGTAAGGCAAATAAAATAATTGTTTAATATTATTTTTTTAATAAAAGGTTGGTACCATAGCCATTGACACTGTACTATTGTAATGGGATGGATATAATTAGATGACAAATGATTGACATGAATAATAGTAGCTTTATTCCTGGGCAGCAGATTTTTAAGTAGCGATAGGGAAATGATGCCTAGGAATCTTAGCCTTCGAAGAGTGAAACTCTGTCAGACCTGGATTTGAAACCTAATATTGCACGCATTCTTTCCAGTTTTTATGTGATTGTAGTGCTTATTTTCATTGATTTTATAGTTTTACCTATCCGTGTCTTTCGGAAAACTAAAAAACTTAGTTTTCTACGAGACTTTCTGCTGTTGTTGCATGCAATAGCTGCACAAAAATGGCCCGTGCTCTTCGAACACCACGGCGTCTTATGCCTCGCTGCACCTTCTTCACCACGTGGGGGCGCCACAATCTCAAGCGACACTGCGCTATATAGGAAATGCCGCCTCTTTATATATTACACTCTTGAAAATGTGTGTAAGAACAAAATAACATTCGTTTTCGTTTGAAACTATGTTACGTATACGCAAATGCACTGTTGCAACGACGTAAGCAATAAGTCCAAAAGAACAGACGATTCCGCACTGTCCATTTTGAATGTATAATCATGTTGTGGCAGTGGTGATATGCTAAGTGGCGCCACTCTCGAGGAGTTTGGTATATGCTAGCATGACAACTCAAGGATCGGTTAATCTGACGTTTGAATCATTTTGAACGCGATTAAGCACGCGTTGCCTTATTTTTGCACGATTGTTTCGACGCATGGCAATATCAGAAACAGGCTTATTAACAAATGCATGTCAATGCATTTGTACGCAAATACAAATGTTTCACTTGATGCAAATACGAATGTAAATGCCATTTTCCAGGAACGCATTCAAATACAAATGCAAAGTTTTTGGCCGCATTCAAATGCAAATGTTTTGGTTACATATTTGCAAATGCACACACATTATTAATTTATTAAATAAATACAGTAGTACATTATTATTATATCATACACTGAGTCACACAATCCCAGGCCTGCAGAAGTGGTAGAAATGGGAGGGAGGAATAGACAATTGATAGTTTACTGGGAACCATGGCAGGGTATGAAAGGCTAATCATTCAGGTAGGCCAGAATAGGCCAACACAACACCAGGGAGTCATTTGTCTGCATTGTTTGATTTGTTTCAATGAACAGGTAATCTCTGAAGCCATCAACTTATAGACCAGTTGATCTTTTCATGTTGTATGAATAACAGCTCAGGCATTGACCAGTTGACCTACAGAGCACTTTTTTCAAAGAGCAGGCAATGATTTCATAATCTGCTGAGGGTACTGCTCACTACCGAGCAATTGTTCCAATGGCATGTTGTGAACTTGTGAAAATGAATCTAACAATAATAGTTATTCAAAGAATTACGCATGTATTTGATTACGCATTTGGTTGAACATTTGACAAATCAAATGTCTGTGGGCCGCGTTCAAATGCAAACGCAAATATTTAAGGTATGCATTCAAATGCAAATGCAAACACATTAAAAATGTTATGGAGGAATTTGAATGCGCATTCAAATGCTCAACATTCAAATGCGCATTTAAATGCATTTGCATTTGTTAACTAGCCTGATCGGAAATACTTAGGTGTCTAATTGTTGTTGTATACAAATTATGTCAGCTTTGAACTTGATACCTATATATATATATATATATATATATATATATATATATATATATATATATATATATATATATATATATATATATATATATAACAAATTCAAATGTCATTGCAAACACATACTCAACATGCACACTGTGCTAACTGATGACGCAATAAATTCATTCAAGTGTCCGCCAAAAGTGGCCATCTAGTAAAGGTGTTTTGCTAGTTTCTTTCTTTCAGCGTTGTTTCTTGCATATTGATATAAAAATCGATAGAAACAGCGTTCCGCAATGTTGCTCGTCTCTTTCGTTCGTGTGAAAACGTCAGCAGGCATTTAAACCTAAAACATCGAAACAATAATTATATGGTTTATCTTTATTAAATGCACGACTTGTCAGACAAGATTAGAAAATGTTACTAAATAGCTTAGTACCAAGAGCAGCACGGATAACGTCGGGCATGTTCTCAGCGATAAAGTTAAGCATTAACGCGTATCAGTGTGATGCAAGGGAAGGTCAAACACCAACCAGGCAGTATTGCTTTCAGAGACTCGATCTGGGCGACATTGTAAGTTAACGCAGTGGTAATCGTTGCAAAACAGTGGTGCTACCTATCGCATCAATTAGAAATACATTAGGTGAATAACTTAATTCTTAACAAAATTCATTTGTGCTGTACATTGGAGAATGACGTTCTCGGTTGCGGCACCAACTCTTTGGAATGCACTCCCTGTTAGTTGTAGGTCAGTAGACCACTATTAGCCGTCATCTGAAGCAATCATTCCTTACTTACCATCCTTAGCGTACTCGTCCATCTGTTGACAACTTTAACATGGTATGTCGGTCGATCTTGAGATAGCCTAAAGCCTGCCACACAATTTCAGTCCCCAACAGTTTGTCTGCCTACAAATATTTAGTAATTACCCGTCGGCCGAACGATAATTCAGATGCCAGATGTCAACAAGTGTTGCCAACTGTTGGTGGAGAACATACACATAACGACTATATTTGAGTTGCCAACTGTTGGTAACTGAAGAATCGGTATATGTACGGCAGGCTTTATGCTGTGGTTTTTTTAATGAAATTTGGCGCGATAGAAGAATGGATGCACTCGATGTGGAGGTTTGAAAGAGACTGACATGAGCGGACTCCGTGAAGATAAACCTGGCGGGAATGGGAAGGGAGTGGAGAACACGAGCGAGAGATAGGGGGAGTGGACAGTTGTAGTGGATTACCAGGATACGGCAGTGAACAGTGATTACCAGGATACGGCAGTGAACCGTGATTACCAGGATACGGCAGTGAGCCGTGATTACCAGGATACGGCAGTGAACCGTGATTACCAGGATACGGCAGTGAGCCGTGATTACCAGGATACGGCAGTGAACAGTGATTACCAGGATACGGCAGTGAACCGTGATTACCAGGATACGGCAGTGAACCGTGATTACAAGGATACGGCAGTGAACCGTGATTACCAGGATACGGCAGTGAGCCGTGATTACCAGGATACGGCAGTGAACAGTGATTACCAGGATACGGCAGTGAACCGTGATTACCAGGATACGGCAGTGAACCGTGATTACCAGGATATGGCAGTGAACCGTGATTACCAGGATACTGCAGTGAGCCGTGATTACCAGGATACGGCAGTGAACCGTGATTACCAGGATACGGCAGTGAACCGTGATTACCAGGATACGGCAGTGAACCGTGATTACCAGGATACGGCAGTGAACCGTGATTACCAGGATACGGCAGTGAACCGCGTTCAGTGATAGGTGGAGAAGTATAACAAACGTCGACGACCAGAATCGATGCCAGCCTCACTGCGGACTTCTGGGACAAAGAGCAGAGCAAGCATTAAAGATGTTTTCGTGTTGAATTCATTGTTTGTTCAAAAAAAAAAACATACAAGTAATATGTTGTCACCTTTGTCTGACTACGCTAACTGGCTCTTAACATTGCTAAACATGTTCATGGCGCATTGCCCGGGTTCAACAGATATTGTTCCACGAAACGCCATTAACGTTACATCAGATAGCAGTGGCCATGACACCAGAATGCGATTGTTAGTTACCCCGCAGACAACGTCTCGGTCTGTCAGTTAGGGTTAGGGGTGTACGTCATACGCCAAAGACACAGTGTGTCTGTCGGCCGAGCAAACATATACCTGCGTCATGTTGACACGGGGTCACAAATCGCAAGAAAGAGTGTTTGAAAACCGTAGAGTGCATGGTCATGGTTGATGTCACAAACAGGGGTGACTACTGCAAGGCCCAGACAGCGACCGTTAGTCACAATAGCAGCATCATGGACAGAAGCGCCGTCGTTGTCGTGATTTTGGCAATCGTCATCACAGCAGTGACACTGACAGTGACACTGACGCTTTGTCTTCGCCAACGGACAAGTCAATATGAAGGCCCGGCCAGTGGTGGTGATGATAAAACACTGACAGGTATGTCGAGGGTTGTACCATGCAGTAGTAAAATTTTACTGGTATGTATAGCTTAGCGGTATCGTCTGTCAGACGGGCTGTACACTAGCTATGTGCTTTTATTTAAAATGATTCAAGAGCACAAGACGGGTCCATAAATAGGGGATAATGGGGCTAGTTGATATACAGGATTTGTTAAAACACTGGATAAAACATAATTGTCATCTAAAGCTACACACGTACACCACACATATATATATACACCCACCCACACACGCGAGCAGGCGAACACGCACGCACGCACGCACGCACGCACGCACAAACACACATTCGCACGCGCGCACGCGCGCGCACACACACACGCACACACATACACACATACACACACACACACACCAGCACCACCACCACCAACACCACTACGACTACACGCTAACATATGGACGTACGGTAGCAAGCTTTTGTTTGTTGTCGACACAACGTCACTTTTCACACCTATCTTGTTCATTCATGCGGCTAGCGTTGTTTTTACACGAAGCGATATCGTCGCCGTGACGAGGCAAAGGCGGGCGGCTCACATTGTCTCGCAGCGTGCATATTTGGCTGATGTTGTTCAATTTTGGGAAATGTAAATGCCTACATACAGGACATGGGAACTTGAATGTAAACTATCAAATCGGAGATACTGTTCTGGGTACTACTGTAAAAGAAAAGGACTTAGGAGTTACAATAAGCGCTGATATGAAAGTTTCAGAACAGTGTGGTATTGCAGCTTCAAAGGGTAATCAAATTCTTGGATTGATTAGAAGAAACATAACATACAAGAGAAAAAAGTTAATTATACCTCTTTATAAAGCAATAGTTAGACCTCATTTAGAATACTGTATAAAAGCATGGAGACAATATCGTAAGAAGGATATAGATACGCTTGAACGCATACAAAGGAGAGCAACTAAAATGATTCCAGAACTGAGAGACCTTAGTTATGAAGAACGCCTGAAAGAATGTGGTTTAACAACTCTAGAGACAAAGAGGTTAAGAGGAGATCAGATTGAAGTTTTTTAAGATATTGAATGGGTATGAAAATATTGATAGAAATATGTTTTTCTCACTCAAGAAGGATAGCAGAACTAGAGGACGTGAGGTAAAATTAGTAAAGGATCAATGTAGATTGGACATGAGGAAGCACTCGTTCTCACAGAGGACAATAAATGAATGGAACAAATTGTCTACAGATTGTGTAACCGCTAGCAGCGTGAATATGTTTAAAAACAAGGTTGACACATATCTCAGGAGAGCGGGTTATAAGTAGATGAACATTGTTGGACTCTCGATAAGCCAATGGCTTCCTTGTCCACTTGCCATCTGGGCCTTTGGCTTGGATGGCAAATCTTGTTAAATATTTACATTGCTTACACGAGTTCTAATAGGTAGAAATCACGAAGAATTATACTTTATTCTCACAAACTCGCAAAACACACAGAAACTTTAATAATGTCGATCATATGCAATCTGTGCCAAAATGATCAGGCGAAGATCCAGAGAGGGTGTGGGGGACGCACACCCCCCTGTTTTACTCGAAAAAAGTTTTGGGGCTTTACTCTTATTTGATAATTAACTTTAATTAAGCTGATAGCACATTATTATCACTGTGCACAACCACAGCCTGAATTTGGCACTACCAATAAATGAGACGTTTGCTATAGTCTTCAAATACTCGCCCAAGAGACAACGACGACTAGAGCAATCTGGAGAAGATATCCACATCCGGAGCAAGCGTGAAGGTTTGAAGGAAGTGGGTGGTGCAAAGGTGAAATGACATTGTGAAACAATGTGGGTGGAACGACACACTACACAGGAGGTGCTTCGTGAAATGTATGAAGCCATCCTTGATTGCCTGACTGTAATTTCGAACAAAGAGGGCAACAAATGGAGTTCGAAAACAACGACGGATGCTTGTAGCCTTCTTTGCACGATCTCACGCTCTGTGCGCGATCTCACGCTCTGCATTCCAAATGAATCGGTGCATGTTTGAGTACACAGTAGGCCTCAGGAAGGTGCTCCAGGGCTCTATGTTTGAATACACAGTAGGCCTCAGGAAGCTGCTCCAGGGCTCTATGTTTGAGTACACAGTAGGCCTCAGGAAGCTGCTCCAGGGCTCTATGTTTGAGTACACAGTAGGCCTCAGGAAGCTGCTCCAGGGCTCTATGTTTGAGTACACAGTAGGCCTCAGGAAGCTGCTCCAGGGTTCTATGTTTGAGTACACAGTAGGCCTCAGGAAGCTGCTCCAGGGCTCTATGTTTGAGTACACAGTAGGCCTCAGGAAGCTGCTCCAGGGCTCTATGTTTGAGTACACAGTAGGCCTCAGCAAGCTGCTCCAGGGTTCTATGTTTGAGTACACAGTAGGCCTCAGGAAGCTGCTCCAGGGTTCTATGTTTGAGTACACAGTAGGCCTCAGCAAGCTGCTCCAGGGCTCTATGTTTGAGTACACAGTAGGCCTCAGGAAGCTGCTCCAGGGTTCTATGTTTGAGTACACAGTAGGCCTCAGCAAGCTGCTCCAGGGCTCTATGTTTGAGTACACAGTAGGCCTCAGCAAGCTGCTCCAGGGTTCTATGTTTGAGTACACAGTAGGCCTCAGCAAGCTGCTCCAGGGTTCTACGCAGGATGTTCTCTGGGCCTACGAAGAAGTCACTCAGGCAAAAGAAATCGTTATCGACATCAGACAAATTGCAGATGCGGAGTACAGTGAGATCTACAAGACCACTGCGGAAATAGTCAACATTGCTGGGACAGTGACAGTGATCTCGACCCCAAGATGCTGTGGTAGGCAGCCCAAGACAAACAACCTGGAGGCAGACACCCCAGAAATATACTGGCGACGCTTTGTATTCCTACCATTTCCACAACACCTTCTCCAGGAATTTGACACGAGATTCACTGCGATTACAAGGAAAGCAGTGCTCGGCCTGAAGTGCCTACCCAATAACGTGGGTATGCTAACATAACCGACCTTCAACAATGCTGTTGCCATGGCTGCCATCCCCAGCGTTCATGTCAGCTGATCTCAGACTGTGGAAGAAAAAATGGCATTCGTCAGAGAAACAGATCTCCACAATCTACAGGAAACAATGAACGCAACGTCCAGGTCCAGGTTCCCACATTTTTTTCCGCATTTTTCACTTCATGTACTCGACATCAAAGCAATTATTGACAAGAACAACAGGAATGCATTTCATTAATCCTCTCAGGGCTCATTGAACTGCTACTGATAGATGCACAATAAACCATACATATACGTACAATACACTAACCATACATATACGTACAATACACCAACCATACATATACGTACAAGACACCAACCATACATATACGTACAATGCACCAACCATACATATACGTACAATACACTGATACATTAAATGGTTCATGGGCATGATTGACATGGGAGGACCCTCTGAAGATAAACCTGGCGGGAATGGGAAGGGAGTGGCGAACACGAGCGAGAGATGGGGGAGTGGACAGTTGTAGTGGATTACCAGGATACGGCAGTGAACCGTGGTCAGTGATAGGTGGAGAAGTAAAACAAAAACATCGTCGACCAGAATCGATGCCAGCCTCACTGCGGACTTCTGGGACAAAGAGTAAGCAGTACAAACGTTTTCGTGTTGAATGTTGACTTGATTGTTCAGAAAAAAACATACAAGTAAACTGTTGTCACCGTTGTGTGACTACGCTAACTGGCTCTTAACATTGTTGAACATGTTCATGGCGCATTGCCCGGGTGCAACAGATATTGTTCCACGAAACGCCATTAACGTTACATCAGATAGCAGTGGCCATAACACCAGAATGCGATTGTTAGTTACCCCGCAGACAACGTCTCGGTCTGTCAGTTAGGGTTAGGGGTGTACGTCATACGACAAAGACACAGTGTGTCTGTCGGCCGAACAAACATATACCTGCGTCATGTTGACACGGAGTCATAAATCGCAAGAAAGAGTGTTTGAAAACCGTAGAGTGCATGGACATGGTTGATGTCACAAACAGGGGTGACTACTGCAAGGCCCAGACAGCGACCGTTAGTCACAATAGCAGCATCATGGACAAACGCGCCGTCGTTGTCGTGATTTTGGCAATCGTCATCACAGCAGTGACACTGACAGTGACACTGACGATTTTTCTTCGCCAACGGACAGGTCAATGTGAAGGCACGGCCAGTGGTGGTGATGATAAAACACTGACAGGTATGTCGAGGGTTGTACCATGCAGTAGTAAAGTTTTACTGGTATCGTCTACCAGCGGGCTGTACTCTAGTTCTGTGCTTTTTTATAAAATGATTCAGAAGCACAAGACGGGTCCATGAATAGGGGATACTGGGGCTAGTTGATATACAGGGTTTGCTAAAACATCGGGTAAAACATAATTGTCATCTAAAGCTACACACGTACACCACACATATATACACCCACCCACACACGCGCGCAGGCGCACACGTACGCACGCACGCACAAACACACATACGCACGCACGCACGCACGCACGCGCGCGCGCACACACACACACACACACACATATATACACACACCACCACCACCACTACCACTACACGCTAACATATGAACGTACGTTAGCAAGTTTTTGTTTGTTGTCGACACAACGTGTCATTGTTGTTCATTTATGCGGCTAGCGCTGTTTTTACACGAAGCGATATCGTCGCCGTTACGAGGCGTGCATATTTGCATTGTTTACACGAGTTCCAACAGGTAGAAATCACCAAGAATTATACTTTATTCTCACAAACTCGTAAAACACTCAGAAACTTTAATAATGTAGAGCATACGCAAACTGTGCCATATGATCAGGCGAGGATCCAGAAGGGGTGTGGGGGACGCATGCCCCCCCGTTTTACTCGAAAAAAAGTTTTGGGGCTTAACTCTTATTTGATAATAAACTTTAATTAAGCTGAGAGCACATTATTAGCACTGTACACAACCACAGCCTGAATTTGGCACTATCAATAAATAAGACGTTTGCTATAGTCTTCAAATACTCGCCCAAGAGACAACGACGACTAGAACAATCTGGAGAAGTTATCCACATCCGGAGCAAGCGTGAAGGTTTGGAGGAAGTGGGTGGTGCAAAGGTGACATGACATTGTGAAACAATGTGGGTGGAACGACACACTATACAGTAGGCCTCAGCAAGCTGCTCCAGGGCTCTATGTTTGAGTACACAGTAGGCCTCAGCAAGCTGCTCCAGGGCTCTATGTTTGACTACACAGTAGGCCTCAGCAAGCTGCTCCAGGGTTCTATGTTTGAGTACACAGTAGGTCTCAGCAAGCTGATCCAGGGTTCTATGTTTGAGTACACAGTAGGCCTCAGCAAGCTGCTCCAGGGCTCTATGTTTGAGTACACAGTAGGCCTCAGAAAGCTGCTCCAGGGCTCTATGTTTGACTACACAGTAGGCCTCAGCAAGCTGCTCCAGGGTTCTATGTTTGAGTACACAGTAGGCCTCAGCAAGCTGCTCCAGGGTTCTACGCAGGATGTTCTCTGGGCCTACGAAGAAGTCACTCAGGCAAAGGATATCGTTATCGACATCAGACAAATTGCAGATGCGGAATACAGTGAGATCTACAAGACCACTGCGGAAATAGTAACATTGCTGGGACAGTGACAGTGATCTCGACCCCAAGATGCTGTGGTAGGCAGCCCATGACAAACAACCTGGAGGCAGACACCCCAGAAATATACTGGCGACGCTTTGTATTCCTACCATTTCCACAACACCTTCTCCAGGAATTTGACACGCGATTCACTGCGATTACAAGGAAAGCAGTGGTCGGCCTGAAGTGCCTACCCAATAACGTGGGTATGCTAACATAACCGACCTTCAACAATGCTGTTGCCATGGTTGCCATCCCCAGCGTTCATGTCAGCTGATCTCAGAATGTGGAAGAAAAAATGGCATTCGTCAGAGAAACAGATCTCCACAATCTACAGGAAACAATGAACGCAACGTCCAGGTCCAGGTTCCCAAATTTGTTTCGCATTTTTCACTTCATGTACTCGACATCAAAGCAACAATTGACAAGAACAACAGGAAGCACCCGAAAAAGTAATGCATTTCATTAATCCTCCCAGGGCTCATTGAACTGCTACTGATAGATGCACAATAAACCATACACATACGTACAATACACCAACCATACATATACGTACAATACACCAACCATACATATGCGTACAATACACCAACCATACATATACGTACAATACACCAACCATACATATACGTACAATACACCAACCACACATATACGTACAATACACCAACCATACATATACGTACAATACACCAACCATACATATACGTACAATACACTGATACATTAAATGGTTCATGGGCATGATTGACATGGGAGGACCCTCTGTAGATAAACCTCGCGGGAGTGGGAAGGGAGTGGAGAACACGAGCGAGAGATAGGGGGAGTGGACAGTTGTAGTGGATTACCAGGATACGGCAGTGAACCGTGGTCAGTGATAGGTGGAGAAGTAAAACAAAAACGTCGTCGACCAGAATCGATGCCAGCCTCACTGCGGACTTCTGGGACAAAGAGTAAGCAGTACAGACGTTTTCGTGTTGAATGTTGAATTGTTTGTTCAGAAAAAAAAACATACAGGTAAAATGTTATCACCGTTGTGTGACTACGCTAACTGGCTCTTAATATTGTTGAACATGTTCATGACGCATTGCCCGGATGCACCAGATATTGTTCCACGAAACGCCATTAACGTTACATCAGATAGCAGTGGCCATGACACCAGAACGCGATTGTTAGTTACTCCGCAGACAACGTCTCGGTCTGTCAGTTAGGGTTAGGGGTGTACGTCATACGACAAAGACACAGTGTGTCTGTCGGCCGAGCAAACATATACCTGCGTCATGTTGACACGGGGTCACAAATCGCAAGAAAGAGTGTTTGAAAACCGTAGAGTGCATGGTCATGGTTGATGTCACAAACAGGGGTGACTACTGCAAGGCCCAGACAGCGACCGTTAGTCACAATAGCAGCATCATGGACAAACGCGCCGTCGTTGTCGTGATTTTGGCAATCGTCATCACAGCAGTGACACTGACAGTGACACTGACGATTTGTAGTAATTTGTAGTAGTAAAGTTTTACTGGTATGTATAGCTTAACGGTATCGTCTACCAGCGGGCTGTACTCTAGCTCTGTGCTTTTTTATAAAATGATTCAGGAGCACAAGACGGGTCCATAAATAAGGGATACTGGGGCTAATTGATATACAGGATTTGTTAAAACATCGGATAAAACATAATTGTCATCTAAAGCTACACACGTACACCACACATATATACACCCACCCACACACGCGCGCAGGCGCACACGTACGCACGCACGCTCGCACAAACACACATACGCACGCACGCACGCACACACACACACACACACACACACACACACACACACCAGCACCACCACTACCACTACCACTACACGCTAACATATGGACGTACGCTAGCAAGCTTTTGTTTGTTGTCGACACAACGTGTCATTGTTGTTCATTTATGCGGCTAGCGTTGTTTTTACACGAAGCGATATCGTCGCCGTTACGAGGCGTTCATATTTGCATTGTTTACGCGAGTTCTAACAGGTAGAAATCACCAAGAATTATACTTTATTCTCACAAACTCGTAAAACACTCAGAAACTTTAATAATGTAGGGCATACGCAAACTGTGCCAAATGACCAGGCGGGGATCCAGAGGGGGTGTGGGGGATGCACGCCCCCCCGTTTTACTCGAAAAAAAGTCTTGGGGCTTTACTCTTATTTGATAATTAACTTTAATTAAGCTGAGAGCACATTATTAGCACTGTGCACAACCAAAGCCTGAATGTGGCACTATCAATAAATTAGACGTTTGCTATAGTCTTCAAATACTCGCCCAAGAGACAACGACGACTAGAGCAATCTGGAGAAGTTATCAACATACAAGTAAGATGTTATCACCGTTGTGTGACTACGCTAACTGGCGCTTAACATTGCTGAACATGTTCATGACGCATTGCCCGGGTGCAACAGATATTGTTCCATGAAACGCCATTAACATTACATCAGATAGCAGTGGCCATGACACCAGAACGCGATTGTTAGTTACTCCGCAGACAACGTCTCGGTCTGTCAGTTAGGGTTAGGGGTGCACGTCACATTACCTTAATCCTGTTGGCCCCTTTAGGAGCAAAGGGCGTCAACCATGTTTCTCCACCTAACTCTGTTCTGGGCTAGAGCTTTGGCCTCTTGCCAGGTGACCCCCACTGTATCAAGATCTTGTAGTGTGGAGTGTCTCCAGTTGATTTTTGGCCTTCCTTGTCTTCTCTTTCCTTGTGGGTTATAGTCCAGTGCTTGTTTGGTTGTATTTGTTGCATCTTTTCTGAGTGTGTGGCCAATCCAGCTCCATTTTTCCACGTTTCACAGCCATAGAGAAGAACTGATTTAACGTTGGTGTTGAAAATGCGGATATTAGTGTTTATGGGTAGTTGGGAAGAGAACCATACAGGGCGTAGGGTTCTGAAGGCATGGCGAGCTTAATTGATGCGTAGCTCCACATCTTAGTCAGCTCCACCATTTGTACTGATGTTGCTCCCGAGGTAGATGAAGTCTTGTACTTCCTCAACAGTACCACTTTCTAGTGAGATGGGTTCGGAGGATCTGCTGTTGACTTTCATCACCTTTGTCTTTCCCACATTGATCTTAAGAGCCAGTTGGCTGCTTTTTCTTGAAGCCTTTCTGTTTTTTGTTGCATGTGTTATGGGTTTCTGAGAGTAGTGCTAGATCATTTGCAAAATCCAGGTCTTCTAGTTGTGAGAACAAGTTCCACTGGATCCCACTACGATGGTGTTCTGTGGATCTATTCATTGTCCAGTCTGTGGCTATCAGAAAGAGCAGTGGAGATAGCAAGCAGCCCTGGCGTACTCCAGTTCCAATCTGGAAGCCTTGTGAAACTTGTCCATTTAAGATGACATGACCAGTGAAACCTTCGTACATGTTCTTTATTAGGGTTACAAATTGTGTAGGTAAACCATAGTGCCTCAGGAGCTTCCATAGAACAGTCCTATCTATACTATCGAATGCTGTTTCGAAGTACACAAAGTTTATGTAAAGGGTCCTCTGCCATTCAATGCACTGTTCAACGATAATCCTGAGTGTAGCAATATGATATGTGCAGGATTTATCCTTTCTAAAGCCAGCTTGTTGCTTTCTTAGCTTCTTGTCAACTGTTTTTTGTTTCCTATCCAGGGTGATACGGCAGAGAATTTTACTGGGCACTGATAGAAGCATGATCCCTCTCCAGTTCTTACATTCACTGAGGTTGCCTTTCTTGGGGATTGTAACTGACTTCCACTCAGTTGGCACGTACGCACGCACGCGCAGACACCACCACCACAACAACCGTAGTGGTTGTTGTTGTTATGGTGGGGGGATGGTGGTGGTGGTGGTGTGCGTGGTCATGACATCAGAACGCGGTTGTTATCATTACACACTCACATGTGTACGTACACTAGCTTCTGTTGTCGACACAACGGCGGTGGAGCGTCGAGAACCAAGTTACAGTTGACAGTTTAAGTCCAAAGTCGCGCTGTTAATCGTGTCATTTTTGTACACCTACGTGACTGATGCGGCTAGCGTTGTGTTTACACGAAGCGATATCATCGCCGGGACGATGCTAAGGCGGACGGCTCACATTGTCTCGCAGCGTGCATAAAAACATTGCTTACATGAGTAGGCCCTATTAATAGGTGGAACTCACCAATAATTAGTGTATACTGTATTTTCACAAATTCGTAAAACACTCAAAAACTGTAACAATGTATAGTATAGGTTTGCATTGTTTTTTATACACTTAGGTTGTCATAATTATTTACTAGGAAATACACACAAAACAAGCAGAATCAACATTAAATGTTGACGGGTGTCAGTTTCCGCTGTCACCTGGTTTGGCCAGATTGCCGCGTTGGTAACGTAAACGAACGGTCACTACATGTGGACACGGACAGCGACAGTGGGTCACAGTTGTAACATCATGGACAGACGCGCCGCCGTTGTCGTGATTCTGGCAATCGTCATCACCGCAGTGACACTGACAGTGACGTTGACACTGTGCCTTCGGCAACATACAAGTAAATCCCGTGATAACGAGAAGTTGACAGGTAGGCCTTGCGTTGGGGCGTGTCAAACTGCAATGACGGCGTGATGTTGCAGATAAGTCGACTGGTGGCCGTAGCTTCGCAGCATCGTCAACCAGAAGGGCTATCCTTGGGAATAAGTTCTAGCTGTCGACATTTTATACTGGTAGTGCAACGTTACACTGCCAGCGTAATATAAAATCCCAACCGAGGTATGTTGTTTCAACAGTCTTAAATATTAATGAGGTGTCATGGGTCAACTGCAGTCACACTGAGACTTAATTCGGACACGATTCGCATCCTACCGTGGACGTCAGTAAAATATTGTATTTCGAAGTCCCGGTACAGCAAACCGCAGTTCGAAGCTTTGATAACATTTGGATAGTTAACTTACACTACGAGATAACAAGCATGTTCTAGGCGTAACGAACGTTAACCTCGGGTCTGAAGTGCTCCTACCAGATATTAGGGTCAGGTGCGGGTTTATCTAGTACAACCCCAGGATAGAGTCGTAACAATATTGTTTATTCTTAAAATTCACCCCATTATAACCCTTTCTACCAACAAATTCACCCCATTATAACCCTTTCTACGAACAAATTCACCCCATTATAACCCTTTCTACGAACAAATTCACCACATTATAACCCTTTCTACGAACAAATTCACCCCATTATAACCCTTTCTACGAACAACCGAATTATCTTCATATAATTATTACGTACACTTGTTCGCAACGCTATGCGAGCAATTGCGTACAGTTGTTCGCAACGTCATACGGCTTTTTCTACGATTGTTCCCGTAAACCGTCGCTAGACGCTGCTATGACTGTCAGTATTCTGTCGCAATGTCGAGAGTTGGATTCCAAGAAGCCATCAATATATTGACTGGCAGTATCAGAATAATGTTTATTCGTCCCAATATACATTCCAACACAAAATACAGTTATAACTGATAAATCACATTAACAAAAAACAAACACAATCTATGAAACAACTATTAACAGTGCTTTATGTGGTATAGAAATTACATTTCTGGTTAATGTATGGGACAGGAGACTCACATTAAGACCAAAATGTGTCGCTCTCACATGAGCCACCAGGTTTTTATATTCTATATATCTTTTAAATATCAATATTTTAATTAATTTAACGATACCCATTTTATAATATTTTTACATAAATACTCCAGAAAATAAATAATAAATAGATACGTTTTAACACGTGTAGCTAAACATAATTATTTGGACTAAAATAACAATATATTTTGACAAATATGAAAATTTCACTATTTCATTATAGTGTTGCATGTAATGTTTTTGGAGTATGCCAAAAAACCACGTTGACTATGAGTATGTATCTTATTTGTCTGCACTGTTTATTGTGAGTGGTATGTTATGTCGAACACATCTCATTGCAAATTTGTGATGCGCTCTACTTATATGTATTTCATTTTGTCTGCGTGTGTTGTGTTTATTAATAGTATGATTTTGATGTAAAGCTATGTGTACCCAGGCAATTATTATTATGTATAAATTAATAATAAAATTTTAGTTCTTGAATTTGTAAAATATCTGATACTTTTAGGAATTTTTTAACGATAGGTTCAGTGTGTACATTATATTTACTTAAATGTATCATACGTATTGTCTTCTTTTGGAGTTTGATTGTTCTGTTACATTTAAAGAGTTATATAGTATAATTTTGGTATATATAGGCAGAAAATGTGTCAGTTTATTAAGTACACCTAACGTTTTCGAGCATTTGTTTGAAATGTGATCAACATTTTTCCAGTTTAGATGTTCATCCATTGTTAAACTTAAATAAGTGTGTGCTCTCTTTTAAAGAAAATTTTATTTTTATCGTGAGAGGCAATAATGTCTTGTTTTTCACCACATATATTTGGATTTCTTTACGTTTAATGATAACTTATTTATTTTTAACCTGAGTGAGGACTTTCATTATAGTAAGTTAATTGACGGATTGTGTATGACAGAGTAGTATCGTCAGCATACATTATGAAGTTAAACAACTTACTGACATTTTGGAAGTCGTTTCTATATATATATATATATATATATATATATATATATATATATATAACGAAACGACTTCCCAAATGCCAGTAAGTTGTTTAACTTCATATATATATATATATATATATATATTATATATATATATATATATATATATATATATATATAAAGAAACGACTTCCCAAATGCCAGTAAGTTGTTTAACTTCATAATGTATGATGACGATACTACTGTCATACACAATCCGTCAATTAACTTACTATAATGAAAGTACTCACATTGAAAATACAATAAACAACGTGTGGTCGAAAATAAGTAAGAATAAAATAAGAGTGGTTAAAAATAAATAAGTTATCATTAAACGTAAAGAAATCCAAATATATGTTGTGTAAAACAAGACATTATTACATCTCACGATAAAAATAAAATATATATATATATATATATATATATATATATATATATATGTGTGTGTGTGAGTGGTAAAAAATATCATTAAACGTAAAGAAATCCAAATATATGTTGTGTAAAACAAGACATTATTGCCTCTCACGATAAGAATAAAATATATATATATATGTGAGTGGTAAAAAATAAATAAGTTATCATTAAACATAAAGAAATCAAATTATATGTTGTTTAATTAAATATTGTTTTATGTTTCTTAATAACTGTGAACAGAAGCAGCACCGAATAACAAGGCATATATGGATATCTTTGATAATGTTGTGCATCCTAACATTGCTATATTGTTTTAATGACTTACGAACTACCTTCCGGGAGATGGGTATTTTGCTACCTACGTAATGTGTCGCTTAGGATCCCAGAGTGATCTCATAAAATGGACACATTTGTGTCGTTCCAGGGGACAAAGCGACACGCAGCTGCGGCCATCCCTCCACGCCTGGCACCAACGAGTCGTCAAATGCCTGGTTCCGATTCGCTTCCGTCGCCAGTGACAACGGCCGTTGTTCCAGTATCGGAACGTGAGTCTACCAGTATAGGTAGTCATCAAAGTGACGCACTGTATTGCCACCGCCTGGTGCCACCACCATATGGCACCACGTGGCACCGCCGCCACCACCACCACCGCCGCCACCACTACAACCATCCGTTGATCCGTTGTAACGAATCACACAGGACACGTTGTGGTATATCACGTCTACGCATTATTGTGTGAAGTTGCTGCATTTGTAAGATGATCATTAAGTTGGCTAACTATCACATGATACATGTTGATTTTACCAATCAACCCGATTGACACATAAGCTTAGCAAGATCGTATTTCAGCGTGCTAGTTGACCTGCTTAGAGTCAAGGCGTATATTACATGAACTAAACTCGCGTGGGATTTTTGTGATGATAAAAATCTACCAGTCTAGATGTCTTAAGTGGTTCCTTAAGAATAACAAAAAGCATGTAGGCAGTATAGGAATCTGTTTGGATTACAGCAAAGAAAGGTCATAATTAGAATATGTTGCCTTTACGCAGCCCGTTCGATTCATAGACAGCTGTTACATACACCGAGGGCAGTGGAATTGCTTTTTGCCATTTTTTGTAGAACTTAGCTTCTCGGAAAGCTTACATATGTTGCTCAAGATGTTAATCTTGCGTGTGTAGATAGTAGCTGATTGTAACAGATTTGCCAAGCACTCTCTCAAATGGTACACGCCATAGAGTACGCACGCACATGAGAATGATACTGTTTACTACGTAAGAATGGGTGACTGACTTCGAAATCTTTTAAAGGTGCTTAATCAATTCGAATGTTTTGTTAGTCTCAATTCAAATTAAATTTGCGAAAAACCAATCCTACCTAGCATCCACTACAACATGCTAGCTCGTGTGTGCAACTTTTATATGTAGTTTTCTTGTGAAATCACCATACAAACTATTAGATTAGTTAATGCTAGTTCAAGCATTTACTGAAGTGAAAATCGAAATGCTGAAAAATCACGATTTTGTTCCTTGGTGAAATTTCGTAACTGTGTCATGTGATCGGCGAGAGGATGAAGGTCACGCCCATGAGCAGCATTGACCCACACAGTGTTTACCATTTTGGATATCCACTATTTTGATCCTTACCAGATCTTACAACAAAAGTTAATTTTTCGATGATTTGAACAAAAATTCGCATTTTTTATTAAATCGATGTTACTCAAGTCTCAAGTAGTTGTACTCCAAACAACCCAATCTTGAGCTAACGCAGGAGTTTGGACCAACGGATTTTAGTGTCTCTTCCGAAAGACACGGGCAAAGTGGGGTGAACGAAATTGCCCAAGCTTCGAAACGGAGTCGAACCACCGTCCTCGACGGGCGGGTGCTCTAACCATTAGAGCACCGCTCCCCACGGCGGGTGCTCTAACCATTAGAGCACCGCTCCCCACGGCGGGTGCTCTAACCATTAGAGCACCGCTCCCCACGGCGGGTGCTCTAACCATTAGACCACCCCTCCCCACGACGGGTGCTCTAACCATTAGACCACCGCTCCCCACGGCGGGTGCTCTAACCATTAGACCACCGCTCCCCACGGCGGGTGCTCTAACCATTAGACCACCACCGGGTGCTCTAACCATTAGACCACCCCTCCCCACGGCAGGTGCTCTAACCATTAGACCACCGCTCCCCACGGCGGGTGCTCTAACCATTAGACCACCGCTCCCCACGGCGGGTGCTCTAACCATTAGACCACCGCTCCCCACGGCGGGTGCTCTAACCATTAGACCACGGTTCCCCACGGCGGGTGCTCTAACCATTAGACCACCGCTCCCCACGGCGGGTGCTCTAACCATTAGACCACCACCAGGTGCTCTAACCATTAAACAACCCCTCCCCATGTCGGGTGCTCTAACCATTAGACCACCGCTCCCCACGGCGGGTGCTCTAACCATTAGACCACCGCTCCCCACGGCGGGTGCTCTAACCATTGGACCACTGCTCTCCACGGCGGGTGCTCTAACCATTAGACAACCGCTCCCCACGGCGGGTGCTGTAACCTTTAGACCACCGCTCCCCACGGCGGGTGCTCTAACCTTTAGACCACCGCTCCCCACGGCGGGTGCTCTAACCTTTAGACCACCGCTCCCCACGGCGGGTGCTCTAACCTTTAGACCACCGCTCCCCACGGCGGTTGCTCTAACCTTTAGACCATCGTTCCCCACGGCGGGTACTCTAATCTTTAAACCACCGTTCCCCACGGCGGGTGCTCTAACCTTTAGACCACCGCTCCCCACGGCGGTTGCTCTAACCTTTAGACCACCGTTCCCCACGGCGGGTGCTCTAATCTTTAGACCACCGTTCCCCACGGCGGGTGCTCTAACCTTTAGACCACCGCTCCCCACACATAAACTATTCACACACTACACATTTGGACATCAATGAACCGGATTTGCGATAGGCTAAATCAGTTGACAAAGCAGTTTTAATCTCACAATTGCTACTAATGCTTGCTGGAGAAACCGAGCAGAAGGTTTGCATGTCGATCACTGAGCTCTCAGCATAGGTGTTCACGCGACAGGAGAAGAACATCAATGGTAGTCATCACAGTTTTACCATTTGTCGAAGAATTACTGTAACAGAGAATCATAAGCGACAAACCTGGAAATCCAAAAAACATATTCCAGATACCATCGGATAAAAAGTAGGGCAGAAACCTCTTTGCTTGGTCGCTTTTGGTGGCCACGTGCGTACCAGCAATCAGCTTAGAGGAACTAGTTGGAAGACACGAGCTGTATATATGTCCAAAGATCGTGCTTTTGTCGCTGATGAAACAGTACTACACTCCCCAGTCTGGTGGCTATTCTCGAGAAGTTAACTAAGGAAAACATAGAGCGCCATGTAGGTGAACATGTAGGTGAACATCTGGAAGGTCAGGGCACATGATTGAAACAGAATATAGCAAATAGTGCAGACCTCAGTGCTGACAGGCCAGCTGATATGAAGGTGGCACTTGTTGACGCAATGGCAGAGGTTCAGTCCTCAACAAAGCCAGACTATGCAAAACTGTAACCAACTAACTGATCTACGATGTACCTATGTCGCTGAAGACTGTCTGACGACGGCCGACGTGGAAGCGAGTCGGTGGATATTATTATATCATATCCCAAATACAAGAAACATAGCAAAGGTGCCCATGACGCGTCTCTTGTAAACTGTGCAGATAGTGATGTAACTGACCTCTAACTGTGCCGTATGTTGAAGAAAGCACGCACACAAGAGAACATGTTGTAGTGGCATGGGGGCACGACATAGAATAACTCGTTCCATGTTGCCATTGGCGCTCTCCTCTTCTGTTAGTTCCAGGGAGGTATTCGCTGCACTCGATGGCTCGGTCGGTCATGACATTGTTGTTCTCGTCTGTGTGTTTCAGGGAGTTTCTTGGCCGGCGCGGAGGCTCGGTCGTCGATGCTGCCATCGCTTCTCTCCTTTGCCTGGGCATGGTCAACTCGCAGCACACAGGCGTCGGTGGTGGCGTAATCTTTATCATTTATGACAGGTAGGTCTATGCACAATCACTATGTTGCTACTGCGATCCGTACAGCTGCTAATGATGTTGATATTGTTGTTGCTGCTGCTACGGCTTTTAACAAAAATGTATAATTCATCGTTGACGTTTTCGTGTGCTTGCGAAAGACCCCACAACGGAACTGAGAAGGAACTGGTGACGTTGGTTGGTCGCGAGACGGCGTCATTGTCGGCACGAGCGGACATGTTCGACAGCGACCCGGCCGCACAACTGACAGGTGGGTCTGCTTACCAGGTGTTTCCAACATTCATAATGCATGGTCATGTCGCCGAACCTGTTATTTGGGGCGCGGATAGAGCGCCGTACTGTCAATCGAAAGGACCGGGTTCGAGTCCACCGCATCGAAACTTGAGCAATTTCGATCACCACACATTCTTTGTGACCTTCGGACAAGACACTGAAAGGCGAACTGTCAATCCCTTCTACCTGGTGTCTATGCCAGGGGAAGCAAAGTATCCCAGACAGGGGGTGAATGTGTAACCTGCCGTGGAATATATATCTCTCAACCTTATAAGTAATGACAGAAGCGTCCATGACGCGGCTCAGTTAATGCTGCCAAATACCTCGCACGAGAAGATGATTGTATGAATGATCTCCTGGGTATACAAACAAATATGGTGTAACTGTGACGTTTCCACTGAATAGGCGATTAAAGTTATCCCACGGTATGATTAAGAACTTTGAACGAGGCACACACGCCCAAAGTTGAATTTCATTCTTGCCTACCGCACTTTGCACATCTACGAAGTTCCTCTGATCTTTGGACAATCCTTGGCATTCTACGACTGATTGGATATCACATAACACCTCGTCTGTCTTAAATCATACACATCATCCTCATGAATCGATTCTTTCAGGGCCTCTCTCCATCTCCGTGCCGGGTGAAATCAACGGCTACTACACGGCGTGGCAGCGGTTCGGCCGACTACCGTGGGCCATGCTCTTCGAACCCGTCATTAAAATGTGCAGAGGTGGCTGGACAGTGTCCGACTCCATGGCGAAGTCAATCAAGACAGCAGAGGACACCATACGGAATGACCAGTACCTCAGGTGAAGTAATCGATGTGTGATGACCAGCTGAAAGTAATGAAAAGAAATTACTAGTATTTGCCCGAGAACACCATTGGTGTATTTCGGATCTCGGAAGGGGTGGGGCAGAGAGAAGGGTGGGAACAAGCTCAGTCACCCATTAGTTTGCCATGTTGTCATGTACGTCATGACAATTGCAATGACGCTAACAGAACCATCACGTTTGACCGTCACAGGGAAGCATACGTCAAGAGTGACGACTCGCTCTACGAGGCTGGCGACAAAATGACCAACGCGAAGATGGCGCGCACGTTCCAGGCCATTGCTGACGATGGTCCTGACGCCTTCTACCGTGGTGCACTGACCCGTGACATCGTCGATGACATCCAAGAAGCTGGTGAGCAGATCCGACATACTAATGACGTCAGCTCCATAGATGTCCAACAACTGCTATACCAAGAAAGCTTAACTAAAAAATAAACCAACACAATCTACTCTCTACGATATGTACGGTAGGCGTCTATATCTACGGTAGGCTTGTATATCTACGGTAGGCGTCTTATCTACGGTAGGCGTCTATATCTTCCTCTTAATAAGGGGTCAGCAACAGTATTAAAACTACTACTTTTAATAATATTAATAAGTAATAATAATAACAATGGACTCCAATAGCGCCTATATCCCCTGGAACCTGAGTTCAGAGGCGCGACAAACCAGAATCATTAAGCATAATCACGAACAGGGACGCAAAAAGTCATCATCAGAGAGAGGAACCACTGAATATTTATGGTGGAAATGCAATTTGGAATAAATATATCTTGGTGATGTTGTTATCACACGGCACAAAATGCAATGAAACACGTCATTCTCCTGCTTGGCCCATCTCGTAATACATGTCAGTATTCACTCTTTGAGATTCGTGCATGATTCTAACCCACCGGCCACTCTGCTGTGTTGCTGCTTCCTCGGGGTAGCACGTCAAATGTCGACATACTGATTCAGGTGGCAACTTGACAATAGCCGACTTCGCGTCCAACAAAGCTGTCTGGGAGGATGCGCTCACGGTAGTTCTCAACAATGGCAACTACAGCGTCCATGCAGCACCACCGCCATCTAGCGGCGTCGTCGTGCAGTTCATACTAAAAGTCATGGATGGTAAATATGGCGTTTCGCCTGACAAATACACAACCGTCAAAACACTATAATTTGCTTTTGCATCGACATAGCGTTATGACATTCATTCAAAATATGTTGAGTACATAACTCGCACTCTTAATTGTAATTCGACGATTGGGAACGAGGGAACAGAAATCACATGGGTAATGTGAAAACAATATGTATACGACATGTGATACGGTCCTGCTGTGGATTACACATATGTACATCACTGCCGGGGAAATTCAAATAAGGGTTTATTACATGGAACGCCGGCCTACGCATACAGGAGCCAATCACTAACCGTATTACGCCCGGTTTTGTCTAGGATACAACCTCAAGATCGGAAGCTTCAACTCGGCGGAAGAGAAGACGCTCTTACTCCATCGTCTGGTTGAGACGTGGAAGTTCGCCTTCGCCCGCAGAGAACAGCTCGCTGATGTTCAGTTCCCTAACGATGAAGTAGACAAGGTAAGCGCAAACATAGCACAACAACAGTCATTCCGATCAACCTTTTATTAGTTGCACTCTAACGAGCTTCCGGCGTGTTATTGTTCAGAATTATGCGCAATTATTATTGAAGGTTTAAGTGTCACACAAAGACGCATGACAAACGCATAGCTAACTAATAAAATGCATTGTACAATATATCAGAAGGGCGGACTAAACAAGATGATTTATAAGCCAATTGCTTCTTTGTCTACGTTATATCTATGGTTTTTGCTCTTTTTATACAATTTTATTGTTAAACCTTGTCACTACTTCTATGGGGATCCACGGAGAGAAACAACATATTCTTCTGGCTCTAACTATTACCCCTAAGTCCAATTATGACGTTGCTCTATGTAACATAAAATGTGATTGTCGCCTTACTCTTATCACTGATTATTCCACTGAAAAGTCTACCCATTACTTCAATTATGTAACAGCATTGCTGGGTGCACTGAATGATAAGGTAGAGCTATGAAAGTATGGTAATTTATCCTCATTCATGCACGACAATACAGCGAGCAACGAATGAAACTCAGTGACGAACATATCATGAAACAGTGCTTCTTTGTCACTTCAACGGGCTGTAGGAGTAAACATAGTGTTGTGGTTGTGACCTTAGTGTTGTGGTTGTGACCTTAGTGTTGTGGTTGTGACCTTCCTGTAATTGTGATTTGCTTGACTGGCCAACCTTACGCAAACACCGTGCGTTTTTAGTGGCTGGCTAAGCTGCAAAACACGTCATACGCCGAAGAAATTCGCCGCCAGATCAACGATAATGGCGCGTTTCCGTTGCCGTTCTACTACCCGGTCAACGAAGATAAAGACGGCAACTCCACGCGTCAGGACACCGGTGGAACGGGACACCTATCTGTGCTGGCGTCAGACGGTGCTGCAGTGTCGGTGACGAGCACCGTGGGGTCGTTGTACGTGTTTATTGTCACTACGCTATACTTTTCTAGATGGAACCTGAAAGCTAAATGTTGAATAAATAATCATATAAAATTACACTTATCTGCTAAATGTTCGTGTAACGATTCGCAGGTGTTCTCCCGGTGTGTATTAGCTTGAGCAAGAACGCTGTTAATGATCAGCTTGGTGGTTTGCCGTTACCTAGCAGTGCTTATGACGTAATTAATTTGCAATCACGTGATTGAACCAACGGAAACATGTTTTCTAATACTACGTTGCACAGGTTATCGGGGAAATAACTTTGATTTGACATAGGGACTACGGTCCAGTTTGACAACATTGTTGGTTGATTTCCACATCACTAAACCTGGGAACCAGAATATCCGTGAATCAGACTTTATGACGTGACGTCATCGTTATTTAGATTCACGTCATCCGTGTAGTACTAGCCATGGGTGAAAATGAGAAGTCAGACCTAAGTAAAGTCAACTGGGTAGCCATTTGACCAGTCGACAGTTCGCGTGCTCGTGTTTGGCGCTTAAAGGCATCGGACAGCAAGACATTTTTTCTCTGAAAACAGGCATCTTGCAGTCAAATGAATTATACCGTGTCATGGACAACGTTTCTATCCTGTTAAAAAGTGCCACCCTGTCACTGCGCTACGTATTTTTAACTCACGCCGGGGTTCAACCATTAATTAAACCGAAACAAATGTCATGGACTCATGGTGTTGGGACTATGCACCTAGAAAAGGTTACAAAACTAACCAGGTGCAATTAAAATCAAGAACATCACCCTAAGCTGCAAAATCCAATGTATAAGTGTAATTATAAGGCAACGCATGTTTCTTTAACCAAAAAAATTTATTGTGCAGGCACAATAAAATTGCAATATATAAAAGTGAATAAGTGCATTATGCCAATAATAAAAAAATTATTTGTCTCCAACAGAAAGTGCTTCCCAATTTCAGATTTGGTAGCAAAATCGTGGGCAATCGCACTGGCATCGTCTTCAACAATATGATGGACTTATTCACACTTCCTGCGAAAGGGAATATTTCAGCCAATCATATCGCTCCCGGGAAACGAGGCCGATCATCGGTCAGCCCAATCATGGTTCGTGGCGGTGACGGACAAGTGGCGCTGTTAGCGGGAGCGGCTGGTAGCAGACGAATCGTCACAGCTACTAGTTTTGTGAGTAATTCACTATATAAATATGAACGTAAGAACACGACACCTGCAAAACTTACATTAAGATATTGCGTTATGTTCACGTAATTGTAAAAAAAAACCTATCGAAAAACTGTAGAAAGACAAACGAGAACTAGGGTGGAAGTCGTGGGACGAAGCCAAACAGGACCGTCTAGAGACAGAAACGACTCCGTTACTACAGAACGATGTTGTAAAAAAGTTGTCATAATTACGTGTGTATGTGCGTTCATTTTCGTACCAATTTATATTAACATCGTGTCTGCTATTGAAAGTCCTTCCCTGTCCGACGTTGAAGGTGGCGGTACAAAACCTGTGGTTGGGGGTCGACCTTGCGAAGGCTGTGAACCACCCTAGAGTTCACTATCAGCTCAAGCCCGACGTCTTCTACTACGACAAGCAGATGCCTAAGGTAACAGCTTCACCAAAAGTGCAGTGAAATCTCAATATTTCACTGGACTTATTTGATACTGTTTATGAAATAATGTTGTTTTGCTTCCCTGTTAATTGTTTAGTGCACCATCCATTCTTTGTTAATTAATTGTTTAGTGCACCGTCCATTCTTTGTTAATTAATTGTTTAGTGCACCGTCCATTCTTTGTTAATTAATTGTTTAGTGCATTGTGCATTCTTTGTTAATTAATTGTTTAGTGCACCGTCCATTTTTTATTAATTAATTGTTTAGTGCACCGTCCATTCTTTGTTAATTAATTGTTTAGTGCACCGTCCATTCTTTGTTAATTAATTGTTTAGTGCAATGTCCATTCTTTGTTAATTAATTGTTTAGTGCACCGTCCATTCTTTGTTAATTAATTGTTTAGTGCACCGTCCATTCTTTGTTAATTAATTGTTTAGTGCACCATCCATTCTTTGTTAATTAATTGTTTAGTGCATCGTCCATTCTTTGTTAATTAACTATGTGCGTGAGCGCAGTGTTGCTTCATATCGTAACAAAGTCTTGATTTCCCCCAAGTTTTATTACATCTTTATTTCAGGACATCTTGGATGGACTGAAACGAAAAGGACACACAAACTTCACATTGGCACACACCAAATACCCATACCTGGCCGTAGTGGAGGCAATTGATGCCAAGACCTGCATTAAGTGCCAGCCAAATGACACCTTCAATAGCTGTATACACGCCGTATCAGACTACAGGAAGAATGGCATGCCAGATGGCTACTAGAATGCCCGACTTCAATATACACAATTGTAGCTTTTTGATATATACCTGAATGACAAACTGCAAACTGTGTATATTTTAGTTTAGTTTTTAGTTTGTATAGTTTAGCATCTATATATAATACACTAACTTTGGGGTCGGTCTGGCAGTATCTCCTCCCAGGACAGTCTGGCAGTATCTCCACCCAGGACAGTCTGGCAGTATCTCCTCCCAGGACACAGTCTGGCAGTATCTCCACCCAGGACAGTCTGGCAGTATCTCCTCCCAGGACAGTCTGGCAGTATCTCCACCTAGGACAGTCTGGCAGTATCTCCTCCCAGGACAGTCTGGCAGTATCTCCTCCCAGGACAGTCTGGCAGTATCTCCACCCAGGACAGTCTGGCAGTATCTCCTCCTAGGACAGTCTGGCAGTATCTTCTCCCAGGCGTTTACAGTTATTTACTATTATTTTTCTACCTGTCGGACAAAGATGGAAACAGTTGCCGAATTGTGGCCGAACCAAGTGTGCACCAGATGGCATAAATGTGACGCCACCATGACTGTGACCCCACCATGACTGTGACCCCACCATCTATCATATTAATACACTAACTTTAATCAAATCGTACAAAAAAATTTCCAGGAATCCTAAGAAACGTTATAATGACAGCCTATTTAAAAATCAAATATGGTTTCACTCCTTTTGCTACATAGACTAAGCAAGTACATATATTTCTTGTTTAGCATGAATAAGCAATACATTTGTTTCTGTTATCAATTAGCTATTACAAAAATAATAGATTACTGTAGAATGCTCATCCTTCTGCACAAAGAAACACTGAGAACAGTGTGGTTAACCAGTTTTGTTTACATAAATACACCCAAGAAAAAACTATCGTAGCTAATCTTTGCAGCAAGCTAATATAAAATACGTTACTGTAGAATTTGCATAATCCTGCCAGTAGAAACGTTGAGCGCAGCGTGGTTAGCAGCTTTTGTTTAGCATAGATATACTCAAGAATGTCATACCTTGCTTTGCAACAAATGAAATGTGCTATTTGCGGCATTAAAATGAGAAAAAAAGCTGATATTCAGAGTCTGTCTTGTGTGTGATTCCGAGGGTACGCCCGTGCGTTCTCTGTCCAGTGCGTGTTGTATTATTCCTTCCAGTCTTCCTTAGCCCAGTCTGGAAGAGGGGTGCTGTATTCCCAGCCTGGTCCCTGGGGACGATATAGTCAGTGTCACTTCTTATTGTGTTGATTCAAACAAGTAAAATAGAAATGTTGGAGCCAAAACATCCAACCATACAACTTGTCATTCACATTTCTATTAGGCCACCGCCAGTCATAATTATTATAACAAAAATGGAGATTTAAACAACTGTTTTACATTCCATGGTCTATGTCATCACAAAATAAGCTCTAAAATTATGCAACATAGCAGTTATCTGCTTGAGATTAAGGCATATTTATTTATTAAAAGCTCTTCATTACCATAATATTAATATGACCTAAAATGCAGCCAGAAACATGTTGTGGTGAGAAGACTTATTGCAATAATGATGCAAAACAGAATTATTACCATTTACTGCGTAGATGTTTCAGTAATGTCTTGGTATGTGAAACAATTTTGGTATAATCAGAAGGGCATAACTGACCTTATACCGCAGTGCATGTAAATACATCATCAGTTCCTCCACAGTTGGATCCCTGTACTGGTCTTGACATTCTACGCAGTCAGAGTCAAAGGTCATTTTAGTGGGATCATAGCTTGACCTTGCTTGACCATCTGTAGTTGTCATGGCAATGTGTCCAGCTGCTTCATAACAGGCATGCTCTGTGGGGTCAGAACTGCCAAGGTTCATGTTCTCTCCTAGTGCGCGCTTGCTGCTTGTCTGCGACTGTCCAACAGACACAGAGTTGACATCTGCACACAGCTCTGTCGATTCAGATAACTTCTGTTTCTTGCACTGCTCTGTCGAGTCAGATAATTTCTGTTTCTTGCATGGCTGGGGCAAGTCTGAGTCTGTCAAGAGTTCAGGTACCACAGCGACTGTTGAGTCTTTGCTTGACTCATGTTTCTTGATATATTTGACAGGAACATGAAACTCCAGCAACTCTTTGATGAGCTGGTAACAAACACAATTAGATCGTATTAAAACTTATGACTGATGGAAACAAAAGTAAAATAATTTGTGATTTACGATTTTCTAGAATGGTCACTGTCGCAATATCATAATCAGTTCAGTGTGTCTGCACACATAAGAGGAACCAACAATATTCAATTGGCTAGAATTCTTTAGAAAGTGACCAATCCATGATCACTGCGACTGACACTTCATTTTTTATTTTAGTAACATAACCTAGCCTTAGTGGCATTTTACTTGCAATTTTACACCACATTGTGTCATTTTTTTGTTTTGTTACACTAAATTCTACCAGGAAGAAACTGGCCAGGGCATCAACAAAACCACAAATACCTGCTCCTCAGGTTTTCCAAACACTCCTCCTTTCCCCCGTTCTGGGCCCCAGACAGGACAGTTGTACAGGGGATCGTTAACGATGGGATATCCTACAGAAAAGAAGACCTCTTTACAACTCTATTCATTTAGTTGTCAAAATACACAGAAGCTATACACGCCATAATGGGAGGCAGTAAGACAGACAGTTTACACATGTAACAAACAAATCTGCTGAACATTGTTTTTTCTAGTTAATCCTGTTAAGTGCATAAAAATTACAAATCACGATGTAGTTAATGTTTCATTTCAAGTAAACATAACATAGTTTAAAGACGACAAGTTATCAGTGAGGTCTACATTACCTAGATACTGTAAGTGGACTCGTATCTGGTGTGTTCTACCAGTGTGTAGCTGGCCTGAAACACAACAAATGATGTGTGTGCCACTTAAGAGACCACACCGCTCAAATGCTCAGACACTAAATAGAATGACATTTATAACATTTTCTAAACTTCCAAAGGTACAGAACATGTTGGCAAGTTGTATTTTTTTTAGGAAAATGTGATGGACACAACCCAACTGTGCAATCACCAGATGGCAGCACTATGAGACATATGCCACCACCAGATTTCCAGTAACTAGCATTTGTAATATTTAGTAGCATTTATACCTACACATACATTGACTATAATGGTGAAGTGAAAAAACTATAATTGATATAACAAGAAGCTTCAGTATTATACGTGTCAGTTAGGAGATTCATAGCAGATAATGTTATATCACTATCCAGTTTACATAATTGCAACTTTGTTAATTTACGTGGCATTAATATAACAGCTTTTGCGCAGCAATTGCAGCATGGCTGGATGCTTCCAAGATAAGTTCAAATGGTGTTTACGTGAACATGTCTGTTAGGAGCTGTAACTCGCTTTGAGCAACAAATGTTGGAAGCTACAGAAGAAATGGAATGTTCTGGTTTTTTGGCAGAAAACAACTTTTAGCAGAAGGTAGAATGATTTATAATGTTGACCCTAGTAATGAAATAACAATGGCATAGCCACAGACACTACACTAACAATGGCATAGCCACAGACACTACACATACAGCGGATAACACTCGATGTTCCATTGAAGCTGAGTCGCTCAAATGTTGTGTGACTTTCTTTGCCATTTGGACCAACCTTCCATAAGCCCAGTTTGTGTGTGAGAATGTCCAGAGGCTCACAACATTCAATGATCTCCCTGCAACACACAGGGCACTTCATACGTTTGTCACTGGAAAAAACAATATTGATATCACGAGCCATAGTGGTTGATCAGTCATAGTTGGTTATAATTCACTGTTGTCACAATGCAAGTAAAATACACATTCAGATATTCCACAAATGCACGTAGCACCACTAAATGTAAGGTGAAACTCTGGTCACATTTTGACAAGATTTTGTGAAATGTGTCATCACCATCATGTAAACATCATGTAAACGTCATGTAAACATCATGTAAATATCATGTAAACGTCATGTAAACGTCATGTAAACTTTCAACCTGCAGGAAAATACACAAATTATGAGCGACTCTTTCAATAACATTCCGTACATTAAAAAATTGTATTTGTGTGAGACAACACTTATTTTATAAACAGATCCTTATGTATGTATATCTAGTATATATATCTAGTGCCACAGATGGCAATTCCCAAATCATTGCTTACTCAGGAAACTCTCCATCAACCCGACACACGTACTCCTTGGACATCTCCCGGTTACGGATATTGTCCATTAGTTCTTTTGTCTTTGGTTCTGTCTTGGCAAAAAATAGAAGACCAGAGGTGAGCCGGTCAAGTCGATAGATCGCTGTGCAACAGAATGTGTTCATTGAAGCAAACAGTCATAGGGTTTCATTGGAAAGCATGTCAGTTCAATTATTCTTGAGTGTATCAGAATTTTGAGTAATTAATTCAGTCTAGATGGCTTCATTTTTAAAGAGTAAAGATGATGATCTTAAATGGACGTTAAACATACTTCCCCTAGCATCAACAGCATTACTTCATCAAGGTAAATGTGTCAAGATTACCAGGAAAATATTCGACATAGTTAGTGACACTATACAAAATCAGCTGTGAAAGACAGGGCCTGCTACTTAATTCCCATCTGCAATTTATCCATTGACAACACTAGTGAGGAAATAGCCAAATACTGCAGCTACAGTGTTCATTTACAAATATCTGAAATATCTATATAAAGTCAAAACTACATGACTTGATTAGTGACTCAGTAGAAACAGAAAATGCATTTAGATCAAAATCTCTAATATTAATTTATCAATGTAATAATAGTGTTCCTATGCAACACAAATACAAGATCGTTGTTATTTTACTTCTTAAGTTGTGCAGTCCGTTCTCCTTGGCGAGGATGAAGGTGACGGAGTTGTGTCTGTAGCGACCACAAGGGTGCACAGGGACGGAGCAAGGCTTGTTGATGACAACCATCTCATCTGTGTTCTCTAGAATATCCATTGGCATGTCAACCACAGGCACTTCATGTCTGCAATGTGCCATCACAATGTAGCATACAGACGAGAACATTTCATATTGGGGCTACCTGGTATTTTTAATAAAGAAACGTTGTAGCAAATGAAGATATCACTGCACTATTCGTAATTTTAGCAAGAATGGTGGCTTGTCAGTTTGTGAATTACCATACACCTGGAAACTCAATAATTGCCTTGAATATAAAGAGCATTGTGCAAGTTTCTTTTTAATTCTGAGACGTCTCCAGCTTTAGAATGGTCTATACCTCAGTCTAGATGAGGAGAAAACCATGCCACCTAGTGGTCTAGCAAGGAAACCACCATTGTGATGAAGGCAACAGGCAATGCAGGTGATATGCAATATGAATCACACTTCTTCTTGGTGGTGTCAAGTGTGTTCAACTGTTTAGATTTCTGACCTGATGAACCCGTTTACAAATTTGTTTTTAAACATATTTTTCAGAAACATATTTATTAACAAAACTTTTTTACCATCACACCATGGGAGACAATTAGACATGTTTAGTGACAATAAAACTGACCTGTGTACAGTACTCTCTAGGAAGTCATTGTCCTTGAACTTGTAGTCAACCTTGACCTGCTTGCCATTGACCTTTACTCGACCTGATTCAATCACCTCATCCTGTAGAATAAAAAATGTTACATGTAGAATGTCACTATTTCAGCTTACTTACAATTTGACTTAAAAATTAAAAAGCACTATGTTTTCTAATAAGAAACTAAAACTAAAACATTTATTAATATTTAAAAGGACACCCGTGGAATAGAAGTAGTCCAATAAGTACTAAATTTTAAAACATTAATTTACTAGGCATAGTGGTAATCATAAATTTACTGTGGGTTTGGTTTCTTCCACTGAATTTAATACAAGAACTAATTGTCAGATGATGATGTAATATTCAGATCAATATTCAATATATCATGTACAGTAGTACATCATGATTTGAATGCTGGCTTTGAAATGAAATTCATAAATAATAATCTGTAACTGAATGTAGATGACAACCACATAAGATAATACGCCAAAAGAGCTTGTGGTGTTATTTCTGGAGCAGAACTACATTTAAATGACATGAATTAATGCACTCACTAGCCTGGCAACATCTCCATGTAAGAACTCTGTTGTGAACACATCCTTGACTGTGCGAGTCACCCATCTTCCCTTCACATGAGTACTGAATGTAAAATAGTAAGGGTAAACTTTCCGCAATCCTGCAAGAAATAAACAATTATATCAATAATCAAAAGATGAAGGGTAGAGGAACTAACATTATAAGATAGCATTGTAAAGAGGACGTTGTTTATTTACATTCAAACTATTCCATTTTTATTAACCAGTGGCAGTATTGTTATCACCCCTGGTGGTTCCACCCCTACAAGCATAGATTTGAACTTTGTCCCAGTTGCTGCATCAACCAATCAGATGCAATGCTATTAAATCATTCACTTTGAGATTTCTAATCACAAATGCACAGGACATATTATGTTAACTAACACAATAATTCATATCCATGATACTGTGACTATGCATACTGGTACATTTGATTTCAACTTGTCTATTTTAGCGAAATATTTATTTGATGAAACTTAAATCTAGTTGTATCATTCTCAGTGCTAGTGATTTAAAATACAAATAGTTCTGATACCTACAGAAACCACCAGTTGGTGTATGAGGGTGGGATGGTCTAGAACAACCAACTAATATATAGAGGAGAGATCACTCTTTTGATTTCTGTTGAATCACAGAAAACTTTATGATGGTCAATATATATGTGTAGTTTTACAGCATAAAATTTCTTAAAACCAGACTGGAAATGTGAGATACACGACTGCAAGAAACATCAGCAGTCGTAAAAATGGGATTACTACCAGTTGAATCCCTACTAGCAGGGTCCAGCCAACCGTGGTTCTGCTGGTGACCACCTAACCACTTGTGCACAGGAGTTGGCTGAGCAAGGACAACCATGAGAAGGTGGGGATACATTGACGAGACGCAGTCAATGAAATGTGACTGCAGGGAAGACCAGACAATATCTCACCTCCTCTGCTGCCAACTCCTGGACGGTCCATGCACACTGAACAATCTGGCCACCTTCAAGCACCGGACAGAGGCATGCAGCCAAAGGTATGAGGGTGGGATAGTCTTGAGCATGTGAGGGAAACGAAAAGTAGAAGAAGCTTACCTTTCTCAAAATAGTAATTAGTTTCATTCAATTCTATAGCATCTTCATTCGTCAAACCGAGGTTCTTTGTTGTAGTCTTCCCTGGAGATTTGCCAGAGTTGCGTGCATGCTTCCGTCGCTGCTGTACAACATATATACAGTAATCAGTGTAATAACTGTGCAGTCATAAACAACATGAGGTCACGTGACATTGGTTTTACTCCAACTTACCCAACTTTCATTTTATACATTTAAACATCCACAAAACTTAGCAATAAATCTAAGAAGTTGCATTCTTATGCACTATGCTATGATACTAATATAAGTTCCTCCAATTTGCAACTACTGTAAACATCCAACAAAATTGTAAGATTTGACGAAAACGCTGCCTACAGCCATATATTATACGAAGTGGTTCCGTAGCCGAGCATCGGTGCTATGCGTGTTACTGTTAAAGGACTGAGCACCAAATGCGCATGCGCCAGTCCAGGTGTCATAGGGTCACAGTCGCGCGAGTGTTTCCGCTCTCTCTCTCTCTCTCCCTCTCTCTCTCTCACGTGGGACTTACTGATTAAAAAATACATTGGCATTTTTGATGCGTAAAAGTTATGAATATTTTATCACAATGTTTTCAAAATGTACTTTACCAAATATTTATTTTATTTTGCATTTTCTAAATTATATTCTAGTAAATGCAAATATTTATTTTATTTTTTCCAAAAACCATCATTCTAGCTGCCATACCTGTACTGCTACTGTTTACATATATTTCAATTGGCTTCTGGGTTTTTTACTGCTTTTCTGCAACACAATTTCTTGTTATCATGATGACACGTGGAAGTGCACTTCAGCTGGTGCAGGTTTCAAATAACATGTATAACATTAAGGTTTTATCTGTGATAATATAACTAAAGAATAGTGAATGTATAACATTACTTTTCATGCTCTTTTCTTGTTTGCACTGTGCTATTGAAATGAATAAAATGTTCACTGTTATTTCTACTTTACTGTTGTCATGATTCGTTATAACTCATATATCATTAGTTTTACGAAAGTTATTTCTAAGGACATGCACATTCATATGGAAACAATGTTAAGACGTGTAGATTTTGTGAAATGATAACAACTCTTACAGTTGCTACATTACCACATAGTCCCAAATAATTTTTCAAAGTCGATAGTTATTTGTATATATATACCATTTTTACATAACTTTAATATTGGCCTGCAACAACTAATATTAAAATAACTGCACGAAAATTGTTGTTGGGCTGCATGTTAAAACAAGTACAACAATTATATATGTGGGTCATTCCATGCCAACTCTTTACCTTTGGTTGTATAATGCAAACCTGTGTGAAAAATCTCAAACTTCAACTCCACATAGTTTTGGAGATATAGTCAATTTGAAAACGGTATCCTTTCCTATTTTTGCACCAGCGAATCACATTTTTTTTCTTGTCCATGTTTGGAACCTCATATCTTGCCAGTACGGATATCGAGCTGAAATATGGCTTAATTAATTAATTGCTCGGTTCTTTAGCGGTGACACGCACGGTTCCGATGCTCGGTCCTTTAGCACTGAAACGCACGGTTCCGATGCTCGGTGGCTACTCGGAAGCCACGACAGGCGCGCATGCGTGTTTAGTGTTCGGTCCTTTAGCGGTGAAACACACGGAACCGATGCTCGGCTATGCAACATATTATTATATTATATATCACAGCCAACAGGCACAGCCGATACAGGTTGGCTAGAAATAAAAGGCATAATGTAGTCTTCACTGTGTTTACTCCAAAGAGCCACTTCAGTTTTAATAAACCGAATCGTAATTTTGAGCGGTATGTGGCTATGTCTGTCTCACGTTTAGCACTGACATCAACGCGAAAATTAATAGTATGCCGTCCACACGCGTGTCCTTGTGCGACCCATATTATCGCCCGCTTATCCCCCTGCAGGACGGCGGAAAAGACCATGTTCGCGGTCCCGGAGCATACCCGTCTCGCCGCCCGTTTAGACAGCATCGATGGTTTCTCCTTGTCAGTGGGTTGTTCTGCGTCAACACCTGAAATGTCAGTCATCACACCATCTATGGCGACAGTCTGAGTGTCGGTATCAGCGTCAGCGCTGTTGCGTGAATCGGTAACAGGAGGCGCCGACGATGCACCACAAACTGTTTCTTTGATGTTATTCGTGTTTTCTGTATCTAACTTTGGGGAAGACATCGTCTTCAATAGTTTTGCCTCTCGGTCTAAACTATTGTAAAAGCGACCTGCAGCCTTCTTCGCTGTCAGTGTCACGCAGAATCTTTGCAGAAGATTCATAGATCTGCACTGTAGCCGCGACTGTGCTGCAACCTATTGTTTGTCAAATTAGGGGCCCTCAAATTAGTTTTAAAACATTCGCCAGATGTCGACACTCATTGCCACAATGAGTGGGTCTTCTATTCTCCTTGAATGGGTCAAGAATTAAAAAGTGTAAAACACTCGGCGAATAAAAGTTGTAGCAATATTCACAAGCTGACGCCACAATAATGCAGGCGCCAAAAATCTCCGGTTTGCAATGTTCAGGTTAGTTGTCAACATTGCTATATAATTCTATCGTACAGCCCAGGCCCCAGGAAACATGTTTCAATAGTATAGCTATAGTTTACGTAATATCTCGCGAACATATCTCAAGACAGGAATATTTCATTGTGACTTTTCATAGTGACTTAGTTCTGTCCTTTGTTGTCAGCAGCTGAATATCACTGGCTGGTCTTTCAGGCCATTCGTTTAGATTTATTTCTTCTGCGATACTTTGAACTTATTCATATTAAACTGCAACTCGAGTAAGTTGACACTCATCATGTCTCACTGAAGAGCGAAGTCCTTTGACTCTGTGTGCCCTGGGCCTTGGCCTAGCCTAGCTAAGTGGCACATGAGGCTTCCACAAGATAGCGCCACTGCTGTCGGTTTTAGTGACGGTGTCCCATGTGTCAGATCACATGCCTTCATCTCTTTTTCCACGATCCTTCTCCATATTTTCTTTGGCGACTCCGTCTCCTCTGTCTCCTTTGTCCATCTGGTGTCCTGTTTGTTTCCTGCGGATGTACGTTGACAAAACATAATCTTATATTTGACGTACACTTGTATCACTCTCAGTTGCATGAGCAGCTATGGTTACTAATGATCAGTGAAGATGTCTAATACGTAGTAACCTTACCCACGAGTTTTAGACCTTAGTTTCCAGCATGTGAACCTAGTGATCTGACGATATGGTAATGCCATAACTGCACAAGGCATCGTTGCTGCCTCATGCTACATAGGGGTGGCAGTCTACCCCATGAAAAACTAAAGTGTCGATTTGGCCGTTCCGACACAAATGTGCATTGGAAGCAATAACTTTGGATTTAAAACAGACACACACTAAATGTTTCATTCCAAATAATTGATTAGGAATATCTTTATCATGACTTGCGTGCAATATTTACAGTTTTTGGCCTAGCGGAACTATGCTCCAACTGGGGCGGTTGACTATGCCTGTGGTGCACAAGCCATACACAAGCCGTACACAAGCCATACACAAGCCATACACAAGTTGGATGCAATTTGAAATATGTTGACAAGTCTTAATTGCATATATATTCATACAACTCTGTACCTTGTAACGCAATATCGAAATGGCTGGTATGATCTAGGAATAATTAAGTTATTAACATCGATATATATATATATATATTTATATTTTATATATATATATATATATATATATATATATATATATATATATATATATATATATATATATATGGGTTGGGTATGGATGGAGGAGGACTTCTACCAGAGAGAGCAGACGTGCTAAAACAGAGAGTCCACAGGAAAAGGGGAAGACCACATTTAAGATGGGAAAAATGCCTTAAGATGGATTTGAGAAAGGGATAACAACCTAAGCCGTATAAGAACTAGTTGGTCTCACCCTTTAAAGGAAACTATGAGGAAGAACAACACATTTACTAGTCAACATTTCAATTTTGTTACATGTTTGATATGAGAAGTGGTGCAGCTTGTCCAACACTGACTTGACTTGCTATATTGACATGATTGGACAGTCTAACAACCCTGGTGAGTTGGACAATGGTTTGTCTCAAGCTCAATTGTGAATTTTGCATCTGTACCTATTGAGATGCCATATAACATTCACAAAATAACATACACTACAATAACAAAAAGTGAGTCAATGGGAAACATACTGTTTTAGTTATTAAACATACTGTTTTAGTTATTAAACATACTGTTTTAGTTATTAAACATACTGTTTTAGTTATTAAACATGAGACGATTGAAGCATGACATTAAAAAAATGTTCAGTGCTATCAGATATGTGCTTCGTAAAAAAGCAGACTTTGGTCTGTAAAGTCTGTCCTTAGGTTACAAGTATTTTCACCATTAGAAGTTACATAAAATCAGTGTACTGTAAGAAAATGTGTTCTGACCTCTTGTTATGTATAGCCTGTAATGGATGTTATGTACAGCCTGTAATGGATGTTATGTACAGCCTGTAATGGATGTTATGTACAGCCTGTCATGGATGTTATGTACAGCCTGTAATGGATGTTATGTACAGCCTATAATGGATGACATTTGATTTAACACAAGAGTATATTTGATATGGCTGTGACTTTGTGAAATTTAATCAGTATACAGATAATTACATTTAATTTTAGGTGACGCTTTTTAAACTCACAGTGGTGAAAAACAGTGCTACCGAACATAATCTGGATTAGTTGAATTAGGATAGAAATGTTGTGTTGGACCCACACTTTGGTCTGTAAGGTAAATGTTGTGTTGGACCCACACTTTGGTCTGTAAAGTAAATGTTGTGTTGAACCCACACTAGCTTATGTGGATCTGGTTTGTGATGACACTGAATTGAACAACCATTCGCCTTATTAAAAGACAACCTGACACATCTCACACAAATAATAAAAGCTTCTGAAATGAGATTGTGTTGTTATCTTGTTATAATTGCGTTTGTTGAAATGTTCCATAATAATTGATTTACCCCCAACACAGAGTGATTTGGTGCAGTGTTGTCTGAAAATTGCCCACTTCTACATTCTAGATTGGCCATCAGGTCACTTATCCAAATCCACGGAGAATGTTCTTGCTGTGTGAAGCTTATGCAAGGGAATAGCATTCAGTCTTTGGTCATGCTTGATTGCACATTTGGCAACCAATAAATCTTGTTTATTAGCAAATAAACTTAAACCATGCAGAATTTTCCTGGACCAAAAAGAGTTCAAGACAGCAAAATACATAAGTTTGCAATAATCAACATATGCATTACTCATTACTGGAAAAATACATCATTTTGACTTTGTCCATATATAAAATACTGTTTTTGTATTACTTTACCACTTTGTGCTATCACATGTGCATCATGTGTTCTGCTTATAATAATACAAATTGTGTCCCCAATTGTTTCACAATATAATAACATCATTAAATATTGCTTATTGCAGGATCATTAACAAAATAATTACACCATTTCTTGGCACATTTACAAATATTTACACAGTTTACCCAGATTATTTATTATAACAAAAGTTATGCTCATCGACATATGAAGAGAATTTTCTTAAATGTTTTTGAGATTTTTTTTAATGCTAGTTTGTACACATGCAAGGTTAATATATTTCTGTTTCTGATGTTCAGGATAACTTTGGGTGTGGCTTTCTACCAGCCAGAGTACCAGGGCTATGTCTCACAGCACTAATGAGTTACACAGGGGCGGTCCCATGCAATTAGCAACATTAATTAATTGAGCAAACTGCCATAACTTGAGCAGATGTGTCTATTGTTGGTGTAATTAACTGGTTGAATGAAATACTACCTGGAGTAGTGCAAACTGTAGAAGAACATATGTAGTTTGTGGTGCAATTCAGTAATTAAGTGTATACGTGTATTCATTCAGATGTCATTATTTCTGGATTAAACTCATGTATACATACATGCATACATACATACATACATACATACATATATATTTAATATATATATAATACAATATAATATATATATATATATATATATATATATATCCATAATAATATTGTGTATATAAAAATAAAGCACAAATAATTTTTTTTAGATATAATGAGTCAAATTCATATATGCATATGCAAATATAAATGTTATTCAGTCATTACATTTAGTGTGGCATACAATGGATAGGCATTTAGATTTATACATATCCTGCATCAAGTTAAAAATATATATATATATATATATATATATATATATATATATATATATATATATATATAGTGTATATGTATATATGTATATATATATATATATATATATATATATATATATATATATATATATATATATATATATATATATATATATATATATATATATATAGCTAGCTTGTGTGTATAGCTATATATATATATATATATATATATACATATATATATACATATATATATATATATATATATATATATATATATATATATATATATATATATATATATATATATATATATATATATAGCTAGCTTGTGTGTATACTGTATAGCACCTGCAGAAATAATGAACTCTCCCGGCATGGAATTAGCCTTGCACCTGTAATATTGACACTTGTTGCCTGTGTTTACTTTTGGCCCATGTTGTAGGTGATTACAAATGGCGCCAGCTTGTGTTAACCCATCGTAATCATCTGACGCAGACAAGTAACCAGACAGTCAATTGCTGTGCTGCCATGTCTGCTGGCTGTCATATTACCTGGCCATACCTGTCGTCATCAGCCGTGACACAAATAGCTGGTGAGTGAGTGGTCTGTCAGTATGCCAGGTTTGTGTTCCGCACGACTGCTCATGTGTGACCGACATGGAAATGCAGGATGCCTGAAGCTGCAGGGACAACAATATATGTGGAATGCCACCCCAGAGGGGTTGTAGCATGCAGTTAGCAGGGGTCACCGCTTACTGTTAGTCTGTCCACAGGTAGTGGGCCCACGTTACTACTCGCAGGGGGGACTTCCGTGAAGTGACAGTTTGCTTCTTTGTGTCTTACTCTATGCAGGTGAGTTGAGAAGCTTAATGCAGTCTCTCAAATTGTTTGCTTTCCTAGTGATATGGGTTGTATGTTACTGGCTTCATTTGGCATAACAGCTGATGTTAATACATGTGGATATATTTGAACAGTTAATCCAGTGAGTTGGTTTGTGTTACAAATACAAAACGTAGTGTCTTGTCTTGTACAGCAAGGTTTTGTACTTTGTGTTACAGAGACATTTGTGAACTGTGGACAGTATGTTGTGTATCAATCATGGATGGAAGCTGTTTTGAGTTGACAAAGCCACGGAAAGACTGAACTTTAAGGCAAGTGTTTTATTTGTGTAGAACGCTGTATTCTGCTGGCTCAGCTCAGTTGTGCTTCTCCCAGTGATCATGTTCAGTGGATTGCCATTGGCGTTTGATCGCTGCCACAGGGCTCATGTTACTGTTGGTGCCAATCTCCATGGGAAAATGTTCATTTTGAAGCAGCCCTTTGGGGCCATATTATTCTGCCATTGTGTGTATTTTATCTGCTCTTGGTGGACTTTGTACTGTAGTTTTGTCATTACTTTTTGTACTGACTATTATAGATGATGGAGTAAGTAAAATGTTAAGAGCACCAGGAAAATTTATATGTTACATAATAAACATGTTGCACTATGATAAATTCTAGAATAAAATATGGAATATAGATGTTTGTGGAGCAACAAATGCAATCCTATTGAAAACTATGTTCAACAAGAAAAAGTAGCTGCTAAATATAGTCACTAAAAAGATGAAATGTATAACACAGCTTCATTACACAATGAACTTAATTTGTTTAGATTTTAACTTAATAGTGTCACGCATGTATAAGCCTGAAATGGTAAAATTGATGTATGTCGTGTACAATGGTCGTTACTATTAGTTATTCTAGATATTTGCATATGCAAGTTAAATTTGATTCGATCAGTTTTTTTAAGGAAGATGGCTTGTGAAAAGTTTATATTACGTTTGGAGATAAATGATAAGATTCATCTGTCTAAATTAAATCAAATAAACTGTTACAAATGAAAAAATGAACCATATTTCGAAATTCTGATGATGATTATTGCATTGGCTGTTCCTATTGCCTTCTTTTCTGCATTATCATACAGTTATGACATATTATTATTGTCATACAGTTATGACATATTATTATTGTCATACAGTTATGACATATTATGATCACACATACAATGTACTGTCATATAACTGCACTTAAACAAAACAGCAGCCATAAATTGGAAAATTGAAAAATTCCCCAGTATTAGGATCTTCAAGTTATTTATGTCCCGATCTAACTGCAACATCATAAGCACATCAAATTATATAGTTTAAACCCTGTATTCAGTGTTTTCGTGCTGGAAATTCATGGCAGTTGGAATTCCCCCACAGTCACATGGTTATGCACCTGGAGCTTTGCATTACTTAATTGTCATGATTGATGACATATTCCTATAAAAATTACAAAGTTGGGGAAAGTCCCAAATGCACATGTCAACCTCTGCATACAATCCCCTTATATGTTTGTTAGAGTCTCAATGTTATTTTGTTATTGTTCAGGCCTTATTGATAGATGTTTCTTTGGCTTTCTGTGTTACGTAGATGTTTCTTTGGCTTTCTATGTTACGTAGACGTTTCTTTGGCTCTCTGTGTTACGTAGACGTTTCTTTGGCTCTCTGTGTTACGTAGACGTTTCTTTGGCTCTCTGTGTTACGTAGACGTTTCTTTGGCTCTCTGTGTTACGTAGACGTTTCTTTGGCTCTCTGTGTTACGTAGACGTTTCTTTGGCTCTCTGTGTTACGTAGACGTTTCTTTGGCTCTCTGTGTTACGTAGACGTTTCTTTGGCTCTCTGTGTTACGTAGACGTTTCTTTGGCTCTCTGTGTTACGTAGACGTTTCTTTGGCTCTCTGTGTTACGTAGACGTTTCTTTGGCTCTCTGTGTTACGTAGACGTTTCTTTGGCTCTCTGTGTTACGTAGACGTTTCTTTGGCTCTCTGTGTTACGTAGACGTTTCTTTGGCTCTCTGTGTTACGTAGACGTTTCTTTGGCTCTCTGTGTTACGTAGACGTTTCTTTGGCTCTCTGTGTTACGTAGACGTTTCTTTGGCTCTCTGTGTTACGTAGACGTTTCTTTGGCTCTCTGTGTTACGTAGACGTTTCTTTGGCTCTCTGTGTTACGTAGACGTTTCTTTGGCTCTCTGTGTTGCGTAGACGTTTCTTTGGCTCTCTGTGTTGCGTAGACGTTTCTTTGGCCTTCTGTGTTGCGTAGACGTTTCTTTGGCCTTCTGTGTTGCGTAGACGTTTCTTTGGCCTTCTGTGTTGCGTAGACGTTTCTTTGGCCTTCTGTGTTGCGTAGACGTTTCTTTGGCTTTCTGTGTTGCGTAGACGTTTCTTTGGCTTTCTGTGTTGCGTAGACGTTTCTTTGGCTTTCTCTGTTAAGTAGATGTTTCTTTGGCTTTCTATGTTACGTAGATGATTCTTTGGCTTTCTATGTTACGTAGATGATTCTTTGGCTTTCTATGTTACGTAGCGTTTCTTTGGCTCTCTGTGTTACGGGTTCTTTGGCCTCTCTGTGTTACGTGACGTTTCTTTGGCTTCTGTGTTACGTAGACGTTTCTTTGGCTCTCTGTGTTACGAGCGTTCTTTGGCTCTCTGTGTTACGTGAGCGTCTTTGATGTTTCTGTGTTCGTAGAGCGTTCTTTGGCCTTTAGATGTTTCTTTGGCCTTCTATGTTATGTAGATGTTTCTTTGGCTTTCTATGTAGACGTTTCTTTGGCTTTCTCAGATGTTTCTTTGGCTTTCTGTGTTGCGTAGACGTTTCTTTGGCTTTCTCTGTTAAGTAGATGTTTCTTTGGCTTTCTATGTTACGTAGATGATTCTTTGGCTTTCTATGTTACGTAGATGATTCTTTGGCTTTCTATGTTACGTAGATGTTTCTTTGGCTTTCTATGTTACGTAGATGTTTCTTTGGCTTTCTATGTTATGTAGATGTTTCTTTGGCTTTCTATGTTACACAGATGTTTCTTTGGCTTTCTATGTTACATTGATGTTTCTTTGGCTTTCTATGTTACACAGATGTTTCTTTGGCTTTCTATATTATATAGATGTTTCTTTGGCTTTCTATGTTACACAGGTGTTTCTTTGGCTTTCTATGTTACATTGATGTTTCTTTGGCTTTCTATATTACACAGGTGTTTCTTTGGCTTTCTATATTATATAGATGTTTCTTTGGCTTTCTATGTTACACAGGTGTTTCTTTGGCTTTCTATGTTTCATAGATGTTTCTTTGGCTTTCTTAGGCTTACTGTGTTACATAGATGTTTCTTTGGCTTCCGGTGTTACACAGATGTTTCTTTGGCTTTCTATATTATATAGATGTTTCTTTGGCTTTCTATGTTACACAGGTGTTTCTTTGGCTTTCTATGTTTCATAGATGTTTCTTTGGCTTTCTTAGGCTTACTGTGTTACATAGATGTTTCTTTGGCTTCCGGTGTTACACAGATGTTTCTTTGGCTTTCTATGTTACACGGATGTTTCTTTGGCTTTTTATGTTACATGGATGTTTCTTTGGCTTTCTATGTTGCACATTACATCAATGTTTCTTAAACTTTATTTGGCTTTCTGTGTTACATAGATTTTCCTTTGGCTTTCTATGTTGCACAGATGTTTCTTTGGGCTTTCTCTGTTACATAAATGTTCCTTTGGCTTTCTATGTTACTTAGATGTTTCTTTGGCTTTCTGTGTGACACAGATGTTTCTTTGGCTTTCTATGTTACATATATGTTTCTTTGGCTTTTTGTATGTGTTGAAACATTAGAATTGATAGATATTGTGTTTATTTAAATGTGACATAGCCTAATGTAGCATGGTGTGCTGAGGCTCTATAACCTGACAGCAAAATTGTTATGTAATTTGTGAATGGCCGGCTTTCCTTTTTTTATTTCATGCTTATCATAACTTCTGGTGAGAACCCTGACAGTGACTCAACTTTCAACTGATAAACATTAGCGGTGAGATTGACATACATTATTGGATGTGTCTGATTTCTCTACAGGCACATTTGTAGTATTTACTGGTTCCCACACTGGCTTGATTTGGTGCATGCATGCAGGGTGTGTCAAGTCTATGATTAAATCGAATGCATTAATTTTGTTGCAATTAAATAAAAAATTTATGTCAAGATTCTGAAGTAAAAGTCTGCTTTGTCTGACAATGTTGTCATATTTATGGATCTCTTATTTAATTTTAAAGATAAACAAAAGTAATGGTTTTGGGTGCACCGAAAACACATAAAAACTCAAATCATGAATATATTGCCAGTGGTTTACTCAGAATTTGTTCTAAAAGTGTTAGATTCGTGTCATATCTCCGGTTGGCTGAAGGCTGACATGTTAACCAGCGCAACAAATAAGTGCATGTGCAGTTCTATGAAATCTGGGTAACCTAGACTACTTGTGACGTATTAAGTAAGGCTAACAAACACAGGACCACCGCAGTCTCAAACAAACGTTCTGTTTTGACATAAATGATTTGTTTAGTAAGAAAAGGCCCAAATATGTTACAAATCGCATGGCCATATCCTATCAGGAAGTGTAGGAATAGGTGCATGTATAAAATATATTTTTATCGAGCGAATATTGCCAGACTATGACACCCGTGACGTAAGGTTATAACTTATCTAATGGTATGGCATGGCCCATGAAACAGAGATGCTGTGTGTGCAAGGTTTTCCCAGTAAACCACTGGTGTGATATTCTGAGTTGTAGTTGAATATGGTTATGTTTTATTTAGTAACTTTTATAGGTTGATAAGCCCCAAAACCATGACTTTGTTTTCCTTTAAGTTTATTGATTAAACTTTAAGTTTATTGATTAAACTTTAAGTTTATTGATTAAACTCATGTAGACATCATCTCATGAAAGATCAGTGAGTAAAACTACACATGCTAAATAGCCATAATGTGGTAATTAGTTAGACTTGATTCACAACTTATGATTATTCATTCTATGTAAACATGAGAAACCTGCTTTATCTGAGAACATGTAGAGAGAATCCCCAAGAAAAAAGGTTAATTGGTCTCTAAATGGCACCCCTTTCCTGGGGTAATGTCCACTTATGTCATGTAACATGCATGAGTGATGATTAATGGGGTACTTTTCTCATTTCCCACCCCCTTCTGCAACATTTATTGACATTTTGACCCAAATCAAAGTAGTTAAGTACTTGTTCTCACTCGTTCGGCTTCCAACTTGGAAATTGGCCATCTCCATTGTCCAACTGACTTACACGACCACACGAGAGGTCAGACCATTATCCAGTTGTTATGGTGTGCCACAAGAAATTTTATGTCATGGTAGAGCGCACACACACACCACTTTACTCCTGTTTACCACGAGTACTGGATTCTGACCTCTGTATACTTTCCCACAGCTTTTTATCTGTTTTTGCCAGTTTGGTACATTTAGCCATATCAAAACATCTTTACTTTTGTGTGGATTTAATTGGCTGTTATGATAATCACAATATGCAGATTTATTGAGAATAATGAGAGTTAATTTCACATTTAGGTGCTTCCGTGTACAGAGTTATACACATGTATATGAATGGGAGTGAATAAACAAAATGTACAAAATTAGCTGTAGAAGTTGTCACTAAGTCACTACGTGCATGAGTGCATCTCTCTCATTCTGCAATGCTGCATTGTTCTACTGGGGATTCAAAGATTTGATTTATTAAAATAAGTTAAGCATATTTATTGCCCCCAAATATATGAGTAAACGTATCACTTAGAAAGTATGAAAATGAGCTGACACATTTTGCTTGTATAAAGACGAACAGACTTGTATGGTATCCATATGTTAAATCACTTGTATGTTATCCACATGTTAAATCACTTGTATGTTATCCATATGTTAAATCACTTGTATGTTATCCATATGTTAAATCACTTGTATGTTATCCATATGTTAAATCACTTGTATGTTATCCATATGTTAAATCACTTGTATGTTACCCACATGTTAAATTACTTATTTAAAATTAGTCTGCATAGTAAGTTTCATTTCACCATTGGTGCAAAGACTTGTTTTTTGTACATTTTTAGATTACATGAAGTGTCAACACTGCATTTTACTGCAAGTCTCATTAATGTAGTTTTTATAAATATTCAGTAAAATAGCTAACTTTTGACAAATTTATTTTGATGCATTTATGGTGTGTTTGTACACTGTATAGAAGTTTAGTGAAGTGAGCAACAATGGCAATGCCATTGAACATATATCTAAGTAAGTTCTAACAACATTAGTCAATGTATTCAGGAAACAAGATATGTCAACAGTTCTGCATGACTAACCTGCACTTTTGACCCATGAATAAAGCAGTTCAGAAAAGCCCTAAGCAATATTGTTGGACTGTGAAATTTGTGGTCTTAACTAGAGTTGCCAAAATGTGTGGTTAATCTTTCTTCTTTTTCATGTCTCATTAGTTTGGTGTGTAAGCTATGACCCTTGGCTACAAGGGATTTAATTGCTGGGACAAACTTAACTGACTGGACAAAAGTGGCTCTATGTATGTCTTTATATATATATATATATATATATATATATATATATATATATATGTGTGTGTGTGTGTGTGCATGCGTGTGTGCATGTGTGCATGCATGCATGCATAATAATACTTGAATATTGAAATAATAAATTATACATAAATATTATGTTATAGGTCAATTACTCAATTACATAGTTTTAACATATACCTTATCAGGATTTATAATTTAATCTGTTCAATTTAGGGTATAAATTCTACCAAAAGACGGGAGAATATATATGTATGTATCCCATCTGAAGGATTTCCTTATTTGTATTTTACAGAATGTGAAAATTAATCGTTGTCTAATGAGTTTGATCTGTATTGTATTATATTATATTGTATTGTATTATAGTTTGATCTGTATTGTATTATATTATATTGTATTGTATTATAGTTTGATCTGTATTATATTATATTATATTGTATTGTATTATAGTTTGATCTGTATTGTAGTATAGCATGTCTTCCATATTATACATCGGAAAACATGTCTTTTCAAGATCTCTGCATTCACATTATTTTAATTCATTTCTTTTAAGTCTGGCCTGTTCCATGATCCATCAGTGTCTGCAGTGCCTTTGATGGGTATTTCTCTCAGTATTAGTTCAGTCTGCATGGCTTGGTTTCTTACACATCTGGCACTGTGAGCCCGTTCCACGGGTGTTATGTTGCACACATTTCCTGATAGTTATCTTCCTTTTTCTGACTCAGTAGTTCTCAGAACTGAAATTCATATCATTCATGTCCAAGTGAACCATTGTCGATTGTGATTTTCAGCATATGTGGTGCCATCTGGTGAATGGCCTATTAACTACAATATTTTTTTAGTAACTATATTTAATAATCAGTACAGCATCAACATTATGACAGTACACTGCACTTAAGCTTTGTGAAACAGATGTTGTTAATTATATATATTAAAAACATCATTGCAAATAGTGCATGCATGCATTCATAACAGGCCCAGACTTGCTCTACGAGATACACTACAGCTAGATATATCCTGCAGTCATCCGACACTGCTTAGTGTAAGATTATACCCTGTGTAGAAGTGTGAGTGTGGCTTAAGGCCACTACTGCAGTAGCAGGTTGACTGTGGGGAGGTAGTTGTCGTTTGCCGGACGATGCACAGTTTTCTGTCTCTGGTCAGCCAAATATTCTCTCATGATGATGGCCATGTTGAACGTAAGTAGATGGTTCTTCATTGGTACATTCAGTGCCTCACATCTCACATTTAAACCAGTTCTAGGTGACTTTACCTGTCTGTGTAGTGTACGAATTGTTTTGTTTGACACATACAACTTGCGTACGAGGTGTAAGTGGACATAGATGTTTACCAGTTGGTGTCCGGGGTCTGCAGGATACACCCCAGCAGGTCAGCTTCACTTTGAAACAGTATATGGTACAGTTGTATTATGATTTC
>BSQZ01000019.1:262500-580000 GCA_033239005.1 Lamellibrachia satsuma
TGGTGTATATATATATATATATATACCAGATCCCTTCTGCCTGGTGTATATATATATATATACCAGGGCAAGTAAAAGATGCCACACAGCTACAGTATATACATGTTGTGTACTCACAGAGCTGGTGGTCTCTATCTATAAACCCACTAACATATAAGTTCCTGTGTTGTGATGTCTACCTTATAAGACAGACATAATACACACACATATTCACACAAGGGCAAAGGTTTCACCTGGTTAATTGGCCAGCCATCTTGCTAGGTAGCAGGTGTGCTTTGCCTCCGCCCTCAGACACCCAGTGAGTAATGACCACATCTGTCAATATAGAAACACACCAAGCTATCTGCTATGGTCAGTCATTACAATGGTACCTAGTAAACATAGCCACTGCCCCAACATCCAATATGTGCACAATAGATGAACCATCACTTGATTTGTTACTATATCTTGGGGCACATATTTGTCATGATACGTGAAGGCATGCTAATGTGCCGTGAGAGTAGATCACTATTTTATTTCTGCATTCATGTAACTATTACTTGTACATTCATGTAACTATTACTTGTACATTCATGTAACTATTACTTGTACATTCATGTAACTATTACTTGTACATTCAAAAGTTATGCAAGAAATTCTTGTGATTTTGACAGTCCTGTTTAAGCCAGTTTGTCGAATAGAAAATGAGCGTATTTGAGAAAGTCTTGCAATATGAGGGTTCTACGGTGGTTTACATCTTAAGTGGTTGTTTATACATGTTGTAATTAAACAGAATGGCAGCATCTGTCTTAACAGTGGCAGTGGTTGTCCCCAACACAACTGGTGCACAATGCTACACTAGAACAGTGTTAAAAAACCTCAGTATATGACGTCAGCTACTCGGCATGAGAAATTTTATACAATACTGGTTCAGCTGTTCATTTGGTGTAAGACACTCTTTGATGCTTTGTATTTTGTTTGTTCTGAATCCAGGACCAAATTTATTCTAGAAAATGTGTTCAATCATACTACCTTCATAATGTGCCTTAAGATACGGTGCCCGTATTTATTTCCATGTTATAACTTTTTGAAATTTGTGCTAATTTAGGATGTTTTGTCCACTGCCCATGATCTAGGAAGTTGTGGGTTTATTATGTTCATGGGTCATAACACAGTGATCAGTGAAGCATATCTTTATGTTGCTAACATCCTGAGTCAATGGTGACTCATGAGTCACTCATACACGGTCAGTCGTAAAAAAACAAAAATTATGGTTTCTGGTTCCTCTGTGCCAACCACAACCACAACCACAATACAGGAGGTTGGCAAACAAAATACAGAAAACCAGAAATGCCAATTACTTGCCTCAGAAATTAAATTATATGAAATCTCTCTTGGCATAGGATATTGATAAAGATACAAAATATTGGGTATGTTTTCTATTAGACATTGTTCATACATTGTAACACTAGTTCATACATTGTAACACTAGTTCATACATTGTAACACTAGTTCATACATTGTAACACTAGTTCATACATTGTAACACTAGTTCATACATTGTCATTTTAAACATAGACATAGATAGGTGTTTGTTTTGTTGCATAACACAGCATTAGAAGGTGTATCACTTTACTGAGCTTTCAGCACAGATTCTCTCTGGAACGCTGAAAAATGATATTGTCAAGTTGGTGATATATTATAAATGTGCCTTTTTTGGCAAAAATACTAAATGTTATGCTAAATATAAATTATTTCTCACAAACAATCAATAAATTCCTAATTTTATGATGTGTCAACTGCTACGTGGAGATACAACAACAACAACAACGAAATACAACGTGTACTGCAACTAAAACATGACTCAGTGAACAACATTTTCGACTGTGAATGAGAAACATATATACAAGAATCTGTTATTTGCCAGTCACAACACGACAAGCCCACTGCATGGCTTCAAAGAAACCCATTGGAATTGACTGTTAATCAAGTTTCCTCCTATAATTATGACCTGCATAAACATTGTCAAAAGTACACTGAAAGGTTTGTCACATTGTACTGTTTGGGGAGTTGTTCTGCTACATGTGTGCCTGTCTAGATTACCCCTCCTGTGGGTGTGGCAGATCAGAGCACTCAGTCTTGTAATTAACTTCCCCACCTTTTGCTATGAATTAAAATTAGATTAATCTTGATGAAGCATGATATTTTATGCTGGTAGCGTTTATGCTGGTAGGTGTTATATCAGCAAAATGTTAAACATAGCTAGACCATACCCCTGCATGGGGGTGTATGTACTTGTATATGGTTTTATGGCCGGGGGCAAGTGTATGACTCAGGCCACAGAGAGGGGTTGTTGCCCCCTGCTGATATCTATACAGTATGTGGGTGCTAAGATAGTATATTGGCAGTTAGTCAGAAGATGCCTTCACAGTCATCATTGATCTCATCCGACAGCTGGAGAAAGAAAGTAACTAGTTAAAGCCTATGTAGCAACCATTTTTATTTTATTAGTTATTTTAATTATTGATATTGATAGGAAACATAACATTCTGACCAACTGAGATGGCAACACATTTTTATTATCACGTACATTTTTTAAAATGAGCAATAAACATAGGCCTTTCCCCTGTCGGAGAAGAAACACTTGCTTTTGTTTTGATTTGAGCCGTGACGTCATATGTGGAACACATGGGAACTCGAGGAACGCCAGAGATTATATCCGCAACAGATTTGCATTGTCTTTTGTTATAGCTGTAAAGTAATGAAACGGTGTGGGCTAATGTTTTGTGGGAACTCTAATCTGACGGGCCACACAATGCATCAGTTCCCCAAAATGATAAAATATAGGCATTTGTGGACAAGATTTATGCAGTTAATACGTGACGACTTTGTGATGCTGGATGACGAGTCCCGTACAAACTATCATTTAAATGTGAGGCACATTTCACAATTAACCCCCAAGACAATTGAAAGAAAAACGAAAAGACGGTGAACGCAGGAATGAGTGTCGTCCCTCCAAAACGAAACGATTTGCAGCATCCAAGCTGATGGTTGCCAGGGTAAATTTACATTTTATTAAATTTCGTGAGCTTGAAAGTATCATAAAATGTCTGAATACATGTAGAGATTATAGATATATTCATGTTTAGAGCCCCCCCAAAAAGAGTACACATTTTGGTCATAAATTCATGGTGTGGTGTCACCCTAAGGGTTGAAAAAATCATGATTTTTTTTTATAAAAAATAAGATTTTTAAAATTTAAATCGGATATTTTATTTATTTTATTTTTTTTATTTATTTGATTTTTTTAAAATCTGGTATACACATTGTCATAAAATATTTGACTATCAGGCTATCTGGTGTCAATACAGCTACACAAGTATGCGCATTTTGTGCATTTTTATTAAAAAACACACAAAACTTTGTTGATCTCGATGCTTGTAAACAATCATTTGTGTTAAATTCATATAAATCAGCGATTAAAAAAATCGGAAGTCAAAAAAAAATCCTTAATCAATGATTTTTTATTTTTTGTAGTGATTTAAATCATGATTTAAATCAATTATTTAAATCAAATGATTTAAATCAAACAACCCTGATCACCCATTCTTTTTTCCATTCTATTTTACATGTACCAGTCAACTGCTGGCATTGTGCGGTTTCAGCATGATTTATTACCCTAGGACATGATGAATTAGTTATATAATGAAATTTAAATGACACTGAAATATGTTAAGATTTGGGGTAGTCACTGATTCATTACAAATTGTTCTAGGAACTATTTTGGGAGGATCAGGATCTAAATTTACACTACAGCCTGTGACTGTGTCATGTGAATACACATCAATGGTGGCATTTATAGATTGTGAAGGTTTTCTCACAAAAGATCTGCAGAATGGGAACCATTTATTTTATTTTATTATAGGTACTGGTATTGTGATTTGTTTTATGTGCAGTTGAAAGAACATACAGTACTCCCACACATACCAAAGGTGGAACAGCAGGCTTGAGATCTGTGATGCCACTATCACCTCTGTATATACCACTGTGACCACCACTGCCACCAAAGGGACACAGTGCACCCAGAAGAAATGTGTGTACTTAAAGAGTGAGAGAGTACATTTGACAATGTAGAAACTTCAAAACATCAAAATTAAAGTAATGCCCTGGTCTTTTGGTGTTTGATCTCTGACCCCACCCCATCTAAAAATGGTTTCATGAAGTTACATTCAGCCAACCATTAATATTCATGGACACTGTGTTTCACAGCCAAACTGATTGGATGATGATGGCAGATGCAGCCACGCAGTACTCTCTAAGCCACTTCTGTGTGACAAACTCAACTCCAGTCCAGGGAGTGGCTCCACCGCTTCCAGCTCCACCACTTGCACTCACGGAGGATAATTATGAAACTCAAGTCAACTTGCCACATCCATAATCACCACCATCTTCAACCTTTCCTTCGCCAGATAAAGGTGGCGAGTACAAGCCATCTGATTTGTCATGCTTGGAGGCAGCAGAAGATGAGGATGTGTCCACTGATGAGGAGTTTATTAAGTATATTTTTTAAACAAGACTTTCTAAAGCTAAAATATATTGTGGTCTCATCTCCAGTTTTATGGCCTCTCAAATTGTCATATATCACCAACAAGACATATTAAATGCTTGAATAAAGACCGTTTAATCTTGGTCTTTATAAAACACAAAATGGCAGGTCGCGCTAACTGCTTAAACTTACACGCAAGTGCACGCGGCTTATAGTCTTCAGTAAGTCCACTAGGTGGCTAGCTGTTTCTAATTAAAGATGAATACATATCACACATCTTTTGACTTGTTTATTTGAGAAATGTTGCACCCAAGCTAAGCGAAAAGGACCAGAGAAAGTTTCTCATTTTTGAACAACAGCTGCTGGAACTCTTGAGATCCTGTCATGCGTGTGCAGCTCCCACAGTTGAACAAGAATATACAATACAAAGAATCGTGTATAAACATCAATGCAAGGCTAATGTACATAGAATATAGTTTGCCAACCATATCAGCCCAAAGTCAAATAATTGATAATAATAAATTCACTTTGAGATCAATGTAAGATTTGGGCTTGTTTATATTTTGTTCAGCAGCTTAATTTACGAGGTTGCTTCTCCTGAACCAGCAGCTCATGTTGATATGGCTGAACACCCATAACCCAAACAATGGGTAAATCATCATCACAACATTCCAAATCATGACAACTGTCTGCAGAACCAGTTTCATTTTTTCTATCCGAGACACTCGATGAATCCATGTTTGGTGCGTTGTGTTCCACATGTGACTTCACGCGCTACGTTGGGAGTTTCCAGCGTGTGTTCGGCTTTGGAAAATGGACTTGGCTAATCTGAGAATTTTGTACCTCAATGAGGGTCTTTTAGTTTTTTTTTAATCGCGTATTCATCAACAATATCCATATTCACATGTTTTAAGCCCATCCACCCACAACGTTGCTACAAAGCCTTTAATTAATAGAAGTTAAATTAAAAACACATCTATCATGCAAACAGTGTTGTCAAGCTACAGTTTGTAAATAAGGATCCAGAATAATATGTCGACTCACAATGTGAATACATTCTAGGTCAATGTTTCAGTTTTCCTATTTTTGGAGTCTTCTTTATAGGCCCGCTTTATAGACTTTTATAGATACTGCATTGTGTTAAAATGGAGCAAAAAGTTGGGCCCAACATGAACACATCAGACACATTTAAGTTCCTGCAGCTGAGCACAGAATGTCTCCATTGTCAGTGTCGGTGGCTTTGTCATCGTCATCTTGACTTTCGATACGTCCTCTTCCAGTTATGTCACCAGTGTTATTCTTACCGACGTGAGCAGCACAAAGCGTGTCGGTGGAGCATGGCATCTTGCTCAAGTAGTTCGTTGTTCTGTGTGAACTCTGCAGGAAGAGTGCAAGTGTTTGTTAGCTTCCAACAATCGGTTGTCAGGTAGCATAGTGTGGGACTGGGGGTGTCACTCCCTGTCAACACCTGCTACTCCGGTTGTAATCAATTAATAGGTCTGTATGTGCCTGCAAAACTTGTACAAATTTGATAATTTGGAATATATAAACAAAAACATAAATTCTTATTTACTTTATGTTTTTTCGTGTATATATTCAAAATTTATGATAATACAAATTTTGGTTATGTGGGTTATAAATTAATTATTTTTATTCATAATAAGAACACAGTATTTAATTTTTTTAAGAACGTACGTGTAGGAATGCACATATTAAAGGTGTGAAGTGAGGCACATGTGTTTCACTCGTGTAATTCCTGTGTGAATCATATAATGAATAAATTAACATTTCAATGTAAAACAAACTACCATAAGATCAGTGAAAGTTTTTTTTAAATAATATAAATAAATAAATAATAAAATTTCCATGCCAATAAAATGTGTTTAAATAGAAATTATTAAAAGTTACTTAAAAGTTACTAAAAAATAATGAATATGTAAATAACTCAATATATAACTGATAAAAATCAAATTAAAAAGCATTAAATAAGGACAGCTAAACCATCATAATATTGAGGAAAATGTTCATGTTTATATTGGCATTACACTGAACTTTTATGGCATTGACAATGACATGTCAAGATATTTTAGCTTTATGATGCTTATCAACCTGTCACTGGTCATTGATGTCATTAATGTGCTGCATAGCAAATTACTCATGTGGACAATTACTACTATAAACTGACCTACCAGGTTCACATCAGATCTGATCTGATCATCAGGTCACATTTCACATTCAGACTAAACTATTTCATCTACCTTTTCACTAACAACCTTCAGTGTACTGAGACACCGTCCTTCCTTTTTACTCATTAATTCTTTAATTGTAATGGCAATTGAAAAACTGCATGGCCGTTTGGCAAGGAATAATGAGTTAAATGTTCCATGGTTTTATTCATACAAAAAGGCAATAGACATTATAAGTATTTACGATATCCACGTAAGAATGTATTCGGCATCAAAAGAAAGAACTTTACCACTTTCCTGAGAAGTCAAGTTGGTATTGGAATGAACAGGTCTGCCAGGGGGTGAGGTGTAAAGTCAAGTTGATATTGGAATGAACAGCTCTGCCAGGGTCCAGGGGGTGAGGTGTAAAGCACTTTGGACAGTCTCAAGGACTGGATACTATGCTATATACCGTATTCGACATATTAAGCGTACATGCCCTAATTAGCATACAACCCCTTTTTGTAATCAGCAGGATCCATAATTGTAATTTGACTAGTGGAACAACTGAAAAGTATTGCCATCTGGTGTTAAACAGGTGGCACCACTTTTCAGTTGTACTACACTAGTCACCAAATTACACCAGTTAAACAGTTACTTTATTGTCAGACATTTTTCCATGGCCCATTTTATTTTAAGTGTACTGCTTGCTGCTTATTTGCTAAATTTTTCGTGAAATGATTCTGAAATGATATGGAAAAAAATAAATTGATGAAGGAATTTTAAGGTGGCCGATTCCCCTGAAATAAAATAATTAAACTTAACATTTTATAGGTTATTTGAAATCCATTAAACACCAAAAAGGCACAAAAAAGTTGTGGGTCCTGCACAAATCTGTGAAGTATTTGACATAGTAACAAAATACTGTACCCTGATCATAATCTGTCATAACACAAGATTTATAAAACTTGTAGGAATATTGCAATTTGATAAATTATGTTAGCATTATATAAAGCATAATATGTCAAACGTTCATAGCAAAAATGGTAAAATTTTATGGTAAATATTATTTTATGTATTTTATTAACTCGCGGTAAAAACCACATTTGATAAAAAAATTTACAATATTAAAATTTTTACCCACAAGGAATAAAGTATAACAACTGAAACGTGTTGCCATCTGGTGTTAAACAGGTGGCACCATTTTCAGTTGTTCTACATTAGTCACCAAAATGACACAAGGTTAAACAGTTAACTTATTGTCTACAGAAATTTTTTTTTTTAAATTCATAACAATAGATTCGTTGACATTTTTCCATGGCCCAATTTTTTTAAAAACATCCTTTATGCTTATTAGGTCAAACACAGTAGGTACATTTTAAGACATTGTTTTGCTACAAATAATAACAACCATATCGATGTTGAGACACTAACATTTGATTGACTGAAATGTGGCATTGGTAAAAGGCTAAATGCTTTGACTACTGCACATGACAGTCATAAGTCACAGGTTACTTTGTAAAGTCACAGTTTAGTACTGTGTGTGGGCAACATTAACTGTGATACAGCCAGTCGGGGCTGTGGTACAGGCAGCCAGCATTGTCATACAAGCAGCCAGGGTTGTCATACAGACAGCCAGGGTTGTCATACAGACAGCTAGTGCTGTGATACAGTCAGCCAGTGCTGTCATATAGGCAGCCAGGGTTGTCATACAGACAGCCAGGGTTGTCATACAGGCAGCCAGGGCTGTGATACAGGCAGCCAGGGCTGTCATATAGGTAGCCAGGGTTGTCATACAGACAGCCAGGGTTGTCATACAGACAGCTAGTGCTGTGATACAGGCAGCCAGGGCTGTGATACAGGCAGCCAGGGTTGTCATACAGGCAGCCAGGGTTGTCATACAGACAGCTAGTGCTGTGATACAGGCAGCCAGGGCTGCCATACAGGCAGCCAGGGTTGTCATACAGGCAGGCAGGGCTGTCATGCAGACAGTCAGGGCTGTCATGCAGGCAGCCAGGGCTGTCATGCAGGCAGCCAGGGCTGTCATGCAGGCAGCCAGGGCTGTCATGCAGGCAGCCAGGGCTGTCATGCAGGCAGCCAGGGCTGGGTTCAGCCACAATGCTCAATTACAATTACACATCACTGTGTTTCCATGTCAATACAATACATACTGCTATTATTTTTGTAACACAGCAGTGTTTTCTAATGTTATCATAGTGGAAATTTTCTTTTGATGTTGAGTATTATATATAATGGTTATGTTTGTCGCCATATTCTTCTCATGTGATGTTGCTGGAGGCAATATGTGGCTTGGGCGTGGTCCAGCACTATCTCAAGTGTCTATCTGTCAGGTTGCACACTGTTGCATAATGATGTTTCTCATTAATTATTGTGCATTACTTGTTATTAAATGTGACAGCATGATTAAATGTCTTCATTGAGTGTGCATCATCATAGAAAATTATGTACAGATCTAGGTCATAAAGTATGCATTTGATTTTAATTAATTGATCATGTTAAACACATAGAAAATATTTACTTGTATGTACGTCAAGATACATGGAATTATTAATATAAAATTTAATGTTAAAAGCATTTTGAATGACATATTGTGGCATTACACAGAATGCCAGTTCTCTGTAGTTCCCACAGAGAACTGTAGGGTTCCAAGTTTTCATTTGGGAATTATTTTTAAAATACAAATATTGTAAACAGGATTTTGATCAAACTGACAACCATTCACAAATGTATCAGTCAACGTAAATAAAATACAGAAATTCCAATTTATCATACACAAATTAGCTATAATTTATGCATAAATAAATGCATGGGCTACTGCATTTCTTGAAATAAGCTTCTATCTTTATTCGTCAGTGTGTCATAAGGGTTGTTCAATTTCTATTTGTAAAATAATTTCTTGTGGTTTTCTCTCTGAAGTATTTAGTGCCCGACGAAATTACTAATTTCTTGGGAGTGACCCCCCCACCTATACCCTGTGCAGTGTGTCTTGTATATGTTGGCACTGCTGCTGAATGGCCACATAACGCCACACTGCAGATAGGCAACAGTGACGACCATGTGTGTACAGGCATGCCAAGGATTACAGTGTCGCTGTGAAGAACTCTATACTTCAGTGACAGAGTTCACATTTGGGTTAACACGCCAACACAACACAAGGGCTGATGTCTAAGCTTTTTTCTGGCTTTGGAAAGTGGATTGTATTGAGTTCTCTATGTGCTGGATCTTAGTGGATACAAAAGGTGGAACGCTTGACTGTGTAGAGCGGTCTATCTTGAGGTTGACTCATACGTCAATGTAGCAAGGACAGTGTACACCTGTTTCAAAGACAGGTAGTTCTTACCGGTGGATTGGCTTATGATTCCATCAGAATCTCTGCTCAGACAGGTCAAGCGCGTTGTTTGACATGATAAGGAATTGTGGAACCACATAACACTATCCTTGCATTGATGCTAACTGGGCTATACGGAGAACGTAATCGACATTCAGCATTGGTTTGCTGTCATATTCTGTGTATGAGATGGAACTATGTTACACAGATATATGGATTTAGCAAACATCTCACTGGACCAAACTGACCTCTACATGATGTGTCATCAAGGTGTCAGCTGCAGACTCTGTACCTCTGGCAGTGTCCAGGATCACTGACTTTGCAACATATAGACATATAATAATCCTGGCAAGAAAAATATGTCATGACAGATTTCTTTCCTTGATGACATAATATTTAAGGAATGTTCCTACTGAAAACGTCATGATTCACTGCTGAGTAACGTTGGATCAGTGCCAAAGGCGTAAACTGAGGTTTTGGAATGATTTCATGGGAAGAGATTCTGTGAATTGAGAGGGTCGTAGTGATGGAGCGTCTGTCGTTGAGCGTAGATGACCAGCCTCGCAGGCAGTGTAGGTCTCCCATAGGCAAGTGGAGACACATCAAATTACAAGATGTCAGGGTTCGTTCCCAAGGTGGGTTCTTGAAGTAAGACTTTCTCCAAGAGACAGTTGTAAGCCTGCTTCATGTTTACAGTGTATTTTAGAGGTATGGTTGTTATGGTAAAATCATGTTAGATAGTATAACCTACATCTACTTTACCAGCCTGACCGCTCAAACGTGTTTTAATGAACCACAGTTGTTTTGTATGTCTACATATTGTATGCTGAATGAGGCGAGTCTTGTAAGTGGACCAGAGCCCAATGGGACAGCCGTGTCATTCTTAGTTCAGTTATTTATTTCTCCAAATTTTGCCTATGGCATTGAAATATACTTGTTTTATTATATAGACAGCACTTGTGCTGTCTATATATAACTTGTGCTGTCTATATATAACCTTGGTGGTTGAACTGGCCACTACTGTCTGCTATTGGGCTGCCCCTGCTCAATAGTTAGGTTGATATTCGTAAACAGATACAAACAATACTTAAAAATTGTTGTTCATTAAAATTGGGTTGGTCAAGATATTAGAATATATAACTTATACTATATAACATGAGGTTACGATATAAAATTGGGTTGGTCAAGATATTAGAATATATAACTTATACTATATAACATGAGGTTACGATATAAAATTGGGTTGGTCAAGATATTAGAATATATAACTTATACTATATAACATGAGGTTATGATATAAATGGTTGTACCTTTAAAGATATGAAAGTTACAATGCGTTATTGTTATTATATGTTTCAGTCATCGGCATGTCGACAGGCAGCGCGGGGAGTGGCGAGTATCTCAGCACAAACAGTGCCAACAGCGGCTCCAGTGGTCACCATAGCAACCGCCACAATGCGACGTTCATTGAGAACATGGGCGGCCAACCAGACATGGCTGGCATGCCACGAGGACTCTCGCACAAGATGCGGGGGTACCGCGACCGCACGGAGGCATGGTGGAGTATGGGTGAGTTCCTCAACCCCGGCCACAATGGCGGACTCACACACCAAAGCACAAAATTCTCACTCACCGGAAACCGCGTCTTCAACGGCAACCACCAGGAGGAGCTGTGGGACCTGAGTGACTCACTGGCAGAGTTACACGACACGGTGAATCGGAGCTCAGTGACGGACTCGCTACAACTGCGCCAACAGCAGGACAGGGAAGTGAACATCAAGGAATGGCTCGAGTCGGACGTCGGCAGTGGCTTCATACGCGTGTTCCCGCCCAACGTCAACAGCTACGCAACGTCATACTTGATTCCATGCACGTTGACGACAACGGCACACCAAGTGTGCCTCATGCTTGGGATCTCACTCAACAGTTTACACGTGCAATACAACGGAGACATCATACAGAGACTCGACACCTACGAACACCCGCTGATGCTCCAGAACGAATATCTCGTCAGTATCGGTTACTGCGATCTGGACCGTATCCAGGAGGAGGGAACCTCAGAGGACCTCGGATACCTCATCCGCTTCTACTATGGTATGTGTGCCTCCTTCTTCAGATGGAGATCACTGTTTATGTATCCTCTTAATGTTTTTAAATGTGGTATCCAAATTTGTATTTTCATTCTTTTCAAAATTAGTTTTGTTAAGATGTATTCTTTCATCAGTCTGCTCAAATTCATTGTACAACATCCAAAACAACTATGTCTTCATGTGCCATGTCTGCACTGACATAAGCATGTATTGCCAGCAACGAGAACAGTTGACCTGTGCACAGAATGTCTCTTGTCCCTATTCTCTTTGTTGTACAGTCAGTTTTTATTATGATTCAAGATGTAGCAAGAAATTTGTAATCAGTTACACAACATGCTGTACTTATATCGTAATCACAATGCAAAGGTGTTGTGTAACCACAATAACAATTGTAATCATGCCATGTAATCTAGCTTTGTTCAGTTTCCTTTTAATCATTAAGATAAGACACATTGCTCATAAATTATTTGCAAACACGATAGACAGTCAGAGATGGGAAACTATATTGTCATTGAAAAATTTTATTGCAAAGTGAAAGTAAAATGTTACATTAAGTGAACCAGGTGAACATATCTGAACATTGTTAGCCTTAGTATCAAACATTCACTTCCATAGTCTAGCTAGTCAATTATAACTATTAAATTAAGTAATTTTTATTTCAATAAACACGGAGCTGGACATGCATTTTGTTCTTCCTTTTCCTTCTTCTTTCTGAAGAACAAAACCTTCACATTTGAAGATTATATCATATATATGCTCGCGTGTGAATAGTAAAAAAGGCAAATAACTGCTAAATAATAGGTATGTGTTTTATTAGACATAGACATCAGCTAGTACAACATGTAGCTAGACAAAAACAGGAAAAAAGAACATTTAGGCATTATCTAATTTGTTATCCTTAAATTGAGAGTCCTGATCTGTTCAGTCTTGAACTTTAGCAAGGACTCTGTCTCTGCAGCAGCAACAGGGAGGTCGTTCCATGGGGGAATTGTTCTTGGGAAAAAGTTGTATTTATGATCTTAATTCTAAAGGTTGGACACTTGGTTTTCTTGAATTAAAATATCTTATAAAGTATCATTGACCAGTCTTGAGATTTTGGTGGTGCTGCCGTGCATGGGTCATTGATCAGTCTTGATATGTTGGTGGTGCTCTCTTGTATGTGTCATTGACCAGTCTTGAGATGTTGGTGGTGCTCTCTTGCATGGGTCATTGAACAGTCTTGAGATGTTGGTGGTGGTCTCTTGCATGGGTCATTGACCAGTCTTGAGATGGTGGTGCTCTCTTGCATGATGCATTGACCAGTCTTGATATGTTGGTGGTGCTCTCTTGCATGGGTCATTGACCAGTCTTGATATGTTGGTGGTGCTCTCTTGCATGGGTCATTGACCAGTCTTGATATGTTGGTGGTGCTGCCTTGCATGGGTCATTGACCAGTCTTGAGATGTTGGTGGTAGTCTCTTGCGTGGGTCATTGACCAGTCTTGAGATGTTGGGGGTGCTCTCTTGCATTGGTCATTGACCAGTCTTGATATGTTGGTGGTGCTCTCTTGCATGGTACATTGACCAGTCTTGATATGTTGGTGGTGCTCTCTTGCATGGGTCATTGACCAGTCTTGATATGTTGGTGGTGCTCTCTTGCATGGGTCATTGACCAGTCTTGATATGTTGGTGGTGCTCTCTTGCATGGTGCATTGACCAGTCTTGATATGTTGGTGGTGCTCTCTTGCATGGTCCATTGACCAGTCTTGAGATGTTGGCGGTGCTCTCTTGCATGGTCCATTGACCAGTCTTGATATGTTGGTGGTGCTCTCTTGCATGTTCCATTGACCAGTCTTGAGATGTTGGTGGTGCTCTCTTGCATGGGTCATTGACCAGTCTTGATATGTTGGTGGTGCTCTCTTGCATGGGTCATTGACCAGTCTTGATATGTTGGTGGTGCTCTCTTGCATGGTCCATTGACCAGTCTTGAGATGTTGGTGGTGGTCTCTTGCATGGGCCATTGACCAGTCTTGAGATGTTGGTGGTGCTGCCTTGCATGGGTTATTGACCAGTCTTGATATGTTGGTGGTGCTCTCTTGCATGGTCCATTGACCAGTCTTGATATGTTGGTGGTGCTCTCTTACATGGGTCATTGACCAGTCTTGAGATGTTGGTGGTGCTGCCTTGCATGGGTTATTGACCAGTCTTGATATGTTGGTGGTGCTCTCTTGCATGGTCCATTGACCAGTCTTGATATGTTGGTGGTGGTCTCTTGCATGGGTCATTGACCAGTCTTGATATGTTGGTGGTGCTCTCTTGCATGGTCCATTGACCAGTCTTGATATGTTGGTGGTACTGCCTTGCATGGGTCATTGACCAGTCTTGATATGTTGGTGGTGCTCTCTTGCATGGTCCATTGACCAGTCTTGATATGTTGGTGGTGCTGCCTTGCATGGGTCATTGACCAGTCTTGATATGTTGGTGGTGCTGCCTTGCATGGGTCATTGACCAGTCTTGATATGTTGGTGGTGCTGCCTTGCATAAGTCATTGACCAGTCTTGATATGTTGGTAGTGCTCTCTTGGATACGAGTTTCATTTACAACTCCTGCTCTTTGATTCTTCAGGATGTTAAACAACGGAGAAAAGTAAATAATCTGATAGTGTTGCAATTGATATATGTTAGAATCAAAACCACAACAATTTGTGTGTTGATGTCAGAAGGCCTATATAACAGGTTTTTTTACAGTAATAGGCAGTGACAGTTCGTACTTCTGCAAAATTCCAAGCTCTGGTCGGTTGCCTTATGGTAATGGTAACAGTCATCTTGGAAAAAACTGCAGGATCAAATTAATAATGCCTGCTTTCTCACGTGGTTCATATCAATTACATATTAGAACATTCCAGAGTTCTTATTACAGTAAGCATTGTTAATAAAGTAGAAATATCCATTGTTGAATGAAGTACCCTTGTACTGTTCTTCACTTTTGATCATTACTGAACAGCATAGTGTATGATGTTGATTTTATTTAGTAAATGCTGTAATTTACCATTTATGTTCAATGATTTGCCAGCAAAAATATATTAATACACTGTCGTGTTGCATTATAGAATATAAATAATTTGTCAAGATTTCAAAGAAGAAAGATATAGATCTTGTAAACTAAACTTAAGGCATTTTATTAAGATAATTAAATTGGATGCCTGGTGTAGACAGGCCACGAGCAGCAACATCATTGGACGGCAGAAAACATTGATCAAAGATCATTCAGATAAGACAAGATATTATCACATCAAACCAACAAGGTACTTTTCTCAGATAACACCAATCTATTGGTGATAGCATCTGCTATTTCTACTGGCCTGGTTAGATAATGATGGCACAAGTCGAAGACATAATGTGTGCAATTTTCAAATCATGCAGCCTGTTGAGATCACTTCCGTGTCTATAGATAGTTTGCGGATTGGTTTTCCCCAAATTTGAATTTGGGCAAAATCACAACAAAATCATATTTTGGTTAAAATCTTGCTGTTCTTATAGCACAAGACTGTTTAATTTGAATTTGGTGAACAATTCCTTTAATTTTTAAATGTTGAAGGAATTAACTACATCTACTAATATATATATATCCCTATATTTTACTCACTATAATATATATGCATCTTTATTCAACATTCAAATCATTGATACTAGCATATTCTTGATGTATGCTAGATGAAAGATCATTTATCAGATAGCACTGCATGTGACAAAATAGATGTATACTTTTTCAAGAATATACGTTTCTCCTGCAGTAATCAAACTCCTACATTAACTCTCTATGATGAATACTTCAGACAGTCATTCGGCTCGGTGACGTTGAGTGGGTGACATAGCATCATTTCAGCAATCAATCAAAATGCATATTTTCATTTCTTACACAAATTTAAACCAGCAGTCCACCATAAAGAATGTGGCAGCTTTGTGGGAATTATGCACCAGAGGTGGTGAACACTTCACCAAAGTGTTGCTGTTATGGTAGGAGCCCTGTTGAGCAGACTTGGGGTCAATTACAAATATCAGTTCCAATTCCAATTACACACCAATTACACATATCAGTTCCTATTCCTTTTCAAATATACCAATTCCAATTACAAAATACCGATTCCAAGTACCAATTCCATATTGAAATAACAGTATGTGACAGAGCAGCCATAGACATACTCAATACCAAAAATAACATATTTTTAGAGCAGCTTTACTTAGTATCTGCATATTACCTGTACACGTAATGGACCCTGATTCAGCCCTTTGGGGGGGGGACGTCTGACAGGAACTGAGACCTGAGTGTAGTGACAGGAACTGAGTGTAGTGACAGGAACTGAGTGTAGTGACAGGAACTGAGTGTAGTGACAGGAACTGAGTGTAGTGACATGAACTGAGTGTAGTGACAGGAACTGAGTGTAGTGACACGAACTGAGTGCAGTGACAGGAACTGAGTGCAGTGACAGGAACTGAGTGTAGTGACAGGAACTGAGTGCAGTGACAGGAACTGAGTGCAGTGACAGGAACTGAGTGTAGTGACAGGAACTGAGTGTAGTGACAGGAACTGAGTGTAGTGACAGGAACTGAGTGTAGTGACAGGAACTGAGTGTAGTGACAGGAACTCAGTGCAGTGACAGGAACTGAGTGCAGTGACAGGAACTGAGTGCAGTGACACAAACTGAGAGTAGTGACAGGAACTGAGTGTAGTGACACGAACTTAGTGTAGTGACACGAACTGAGTGTAGTGACAGGAACTGAGTGTAGTGACACGAACTTAGTGTAGTGACACGAACTGAGTGTAGTGACAGGAACTGAGTGTAGTGACAGGAACTGAGTGTAGTGACAGGAACTGAGTGTAGTGACACGAACTTAGTGTAGTGACACGAACTTAGTGTAGTGACACGAACTGAGTGTAGTGACAGGAACTGAGTGCAGTGACAGGAACTGAGTGTAGTGACAGGAACTGAGAGTAGTGACACAAACTGAGTGTAGTGACAGGAACTGAGTGTAGTGACACGAACTGAGTGTAGCGACACGAACTGAGTGTAGTGACAGGAACTGAGTGTAGTGACACGAACTTAGTGTAGTGACACGAACTGAGTGTAGTGACAGGAACTGAGTGTAGTGACAGGAACTGAGTGTAGTGACATGAACTGAGTGCAGTGACAGGAACTGAGTGCAGTGACAGGAACTGAGTGCAGTGACAGGAACTGAGTGTAGTGACAGGAACTGAGAGTAGTGACACGAACTGAGTGTAGTGACAGGAACTGAGTGTAGTGACAGGAACTGAGTGTAGTGACAGGAACTGAGTGTAGTGACACGAACTGAGTGTAGTGACACGAACTGAGTATAGTGACAGGAACTGAGTGTAGTGACAGGAACTGAGTGTCTCATTTTACTTCTTGTATTTTCCATTTACTCCATGTTGCTCCATTTCACTCAGCTGTATAAATGAGTACCTGGCTAATTAGTGGCTATAAACATACCTGGCTAATTAGTGGCTATAAACATACCTGGCCAATTAGTGGCTATAGACAGTGGTGGAAATGTGAAATACTGATCTTCGCACAGTTAATGCAGTGTAGATGAATGCTTCTCAGAGAAGTTGAATTATAAAGCGCTTTGCACAATCCCAAGGACTGGATACTGGACTATATAAGAACGTACCTTTACCTTTTGTCAGGCAAGCCGACGTTTGACAGTACGTTCTCGCGCAAGCAGCTGCAGGCCTACATTGATGTACGCAAGGGCAAGATGTTGCAACAGTGGGTGCCACGACTGTGCGTTATTTCAGGCACAAGACTCCTCATCTACAAAGGTAGGAGCGCTACTTTCTTTCTATAACTATATACTGCATATCCTGAGCAATGTCGCATTGTGACCGAAATAGTGAGTCCTCAATAAGCTATTTACCCCCCTATATATATATATATATATATATATATATATATATATATATATATATATATATATATATATATATATATATATATATATACATATATATATATATATATATATATATATATATATATATATATATATATATATATATATATGAATGCAGCATTTTCACACTTGCATAAAATGCCAGTTTAATGTATGTATGTATGTATGTATGTATTCTTTGTATATTTTTGGTAAGATATACCTTCATTATATCATAGTACTTATATAATTTGCTTTCTGTGTATAAGAAAACTAAATAATGATGATATCACTTTATGTGGAAGTCTCTTTATACCTATACCTGTATGTACCTAATAATCAGACTTTCCTCTACTGACATCATGGCTGTTTAAGTATATCGGTACATGCTGGTTCTTTTTTATGTATCACATGAAGCCCATCTTAAATAGTTTATATACCATATAATTTATCTGGGGATAAGTATTACCCTTTTTTGACGAACATTCTGTTGTATTGATGTTAGCCTGGTAGTAATGGTATGGGAGATAACACGCTTCACTGCTTGTTGAAAGCAACAGAAAAAATTATTCATTGTTGAGTCGGTCCAACAGTTAATAGCAACTGTGACTGCTGTACAGTGACTGCTGTAGAAACCTACAGAAAGTTGGCTCACGATCATTCAATAAAATCTCTCTCGATCTCCCTCTCGCTCTCAGTTGTGGTTGTGACTATGAGTGTGATTGTTTGCTTTGTTCAGTTTGCAGGAGTCCTCTCTAATTTGGTATTTTGTGGTACTAACTCTTGGGGTCTGTACTGCTCTACTTTAAGTTTTGCTTAATCACATCTTTGAATCTTAGCTCAGATCAATCTCTGTTTCTAGTTCTTTCCAACAGTTGACAGAAGGCTGCCATCATCCGTATGAATACTGGCATTGACTTGCATCAGAAGCTGTTCCATACAACGGATTTCTGCTCTTTTGAGTAGTTTCATGTTGGTTACGTGACCTTTCCATGTTATAACCATGACATGTTGGTTACGTGACCTTTCCATGTTATAACCATGACATGTTGGTTATGTGACCTCTCCATGTTATAACCATGACATGTTGGTTATGTGACCTCTCCATGTTATAACCATGACATGTTGGTTATGTGACCTCTCCATGTTATAACCATGACATGTTGGTTATGTGACCTCTCCATGTTATAACCATGACATGTTGGTTATGTGACCTTTCCATGTTATAACCATGACGTGTTGGTTATGTGACCTCTCCATGTTATAACCATGACGTATCTAAGGTGTCTCATCTGTAGGGCATTTCAGTACAATACAAACAGAGTAGAATACCACAACTTATGATACACAAGTTGTATTCATGCTATGTCATATAATGCACACAATAACAGGTATACAGGCCATAGACTACCAGTGTGACATTTATCACTTAATTGGTATTAATCAGGTGGCCTTGACTGGCTGCCTGTGACCCCAGTGATACCCACTGTGCACCTTGTTTCTGGTGAAAGAACTGTCTCAAGTTACCAAGTGGGGCCCTTTCAAAATCGACTCAGCCCCTGGGATACTATTGTCCTACTCCTTCAGGCAGTCACATTTATTGTGACGTATTTAATTGACCCCTGAATTGGTAGTTATACCTTTGCTCCAGGGGAAAGTTATACATTTGACACAGCATGTCAGAGCACACTTGTTGTAAGCATATGTCACTGATGTCTGCAGTTAGTTAATCAGTTAGTCACACTTGTTGCATTCTGCTAACTGGTTTATATGTGTTAATATAATAACTTATATGTGTTAATATAATAACTTATATGCGTTGACAGCCAAACGATTGAAAATAAATAAAATAAAATAGATATAATACACACTGCATGTCCTTGTTAAAACACACGCACATATGCACGCATGCATGCACGCACGCACACACACACGCACACACTGGTCTGTCAAATACCCATTTTTATCAAACTTTTTTATGGTAAATATATCACACCACACCACACCACACCACATGACACGACACTACAGCAGTAAAGATTGAAACGTGTAGTATAACTTTGTTAATTTAGATATACTTTGAAATTGAAAAATTAAGATGATTTGATCATTTTAATTATATGAAACCCTCAAATAGCTGCTTATGAACCAAAGTGTTGTGTGTTCCATTAAGAATGCAATAAAACGATGTAACATTAACACTGTTGTCTGGTGTGCTGGCAACTAGGCAGTATTAGGTACATTGATGGTAATCTTGAAAGTCATTAAGGGCCTATGCTCCCAGGTTGCCATGAGTTCACAGAGAAAGTTTCCCTTGTGATCACAAGTGTGTTGTTGACCTTGCTGGCCCTGCATGTTGACTGTCGGCAATTTTATTAAAATTGTGCCAATTTCAGCACCTTTATTGAAGGTGTTTTTGAAGCCAAAGGTTATGTACCCAGTCAGGTCATTACCCCCAGTAATATCACTATGAGTTCAACTGCCCTGCAGGGTTTTGCAGCCTGTGAAATTACTGGAAGTGTTTGTTAAAGTAATAACTGGACATTTTGTGAACAAGATTCAGATTGACGGCATGGCATTGCCTCCTGCAACCAGTGTATAATAATATTCCACAGTGGTTGCATATTATGTGCATTAAGTGCCTTTGAGATTAAATACTACTGAAAGATATTGTGCATATCTTCTATAGCACACCATGCCAATGTATCAGTATTAAGTGAACTACATATATCACAAAACTGGTTGTGCAATTTTGTCAAGTTCCAAAAATTTTAATATTTTGGCCACATTAAGAGGTACAATGGATTGGAAAAATTATACTGGAGTGACAGTGACAAGGGAAGGCAGCAGAGGCAAGGCATGGGAAGGCAGCAGAGACAAGGCAAGGGAAGGCAGCAGAGGCAAGGCAAGGGAAGGCAGCAGAGACAAGGCAAGGGAAGGCAGCAGAGGCAAGGCAAGGGAAGGCAGCAGAGGCAAGGCAAGGGAAGGCAGCAGAGGCAAGGCAAGGGAAGGCAGCAGAGGCAAGGCAAGGGAAGGCAGCAGAGGCAAGGCAAGGGAAGGCAGCAGAGGCAAGGCAAGGGAAGGCAGCAGAAGCAAGGCAAGGGAAGGCAGCAGAGGCAAGGCAAGGGAAGGCAGCAGAGGCAAGGCAAGGGAAGGCAGCAGAAACAAGGCAAGGGAAGGCAGCAGAGACAAGGCAAGGGAAGGCAGCAGAGGCAAGGCAAGGGAAGGCAGCAGAGGCAAGGCAAGGGAAGGCAGCAGAGGCAAGGCAAGGGAAGGCAGCAGAGGCAAGGCAAGGGAAGGCAGCAGAGGCAAGGCAAGGGAAGGCAGCAGAGGCAAGGCAAGGGAAGGCAGCAAAGACAAGCCACAACACAGACAGAATGGCAATAGCTGTGGGTATAGTAGAGCTGAAGAAAGACAGGTTTTGCAAAAAAGATTTGGATGGTGACATCCTCAACAGGATATGCAAATTAAAAAAGAAAGATAAATTGAGATGAAGTGTTATTGCCTGATGGGCTCAAACCTGATGAGAACTTCAAATGTGACAATGTCAGACAAATCAATGCATGCATGTCTGTTAGTTATGATTGTCTGCCTGGTTTCCACTCTGTGCTACATGTGAATGATCTGAAGTGAACTGCAATGAATGATCCCAAGAGAACTACATTGAATGATCCCAAGAGAACTACATTGAATGATCCCAAGAGAACTACATTGAACTCAGTAATGTCTGGTTACCAAAAAAGAAGCATCCATTCTGCAACATTCTGCCTGAGGAAGTTATTGTTGTGTTCATGGTTTGGGTTTATACCGGCATTCACTGTTGACATATGGTATTGTGACAGCTAAACTTGATGCTTAGCGACACTGAATAGAGTTATACAGAAAAATAAACAAAGTGCAATCTTCACACCACAATAGTTCCTGTTGTTGCTTGTTTGTTTTTGTGGCTAGGTTTGTGTTGGAGAATCGGTAGAGTGAGAGGCAGTAAGGCAGTGGGTAATGAACCACAGTGGTGAGAGCGTCACAGTGGTGAGAGCGCCGCAGTGGTGGGAGTGTCGCGGTGGTGAGAACGCTGCAGTGGTGAGAGTGCCACAGTGGTGAGAGTACTGCAGTGGTGAGAGCGCCACAGTGGTGAGAGTACTGCAGTGGTGAGAGTGCCACAGTGGTGAGAGCGTCACAGTGGTGAGAGTACTGCAGTGGTGAGAGCGCCACAGTGGTGAGACCGCCGCAGTGATGAGAGCGCTGCAGTGGTGAGAGCATCACAGTGGTGAGAGCACCACAATGGTGAGAATGCTGCAGTGGTTAGTGCGCAGCAGTGGTGAGAGCGCTGCAGTGGTGAGAGCATCACAGTGGTGAGAGCACCACAATGGTGAGAATGCTGCAGTGGTTAGTGCGCAGCAGTGGTGAGAGCGCTGCAGTGGTGAGAGCATCACAGCGGTGAGAGCGCCACAGTGGTGAGACCGCCGCAGTGGTGAGAGAGCTGCAGTGGTGAGAGCATCGCAGTGGTGAGAGTACCACAATGGTGAGAATGCTGCAGTGGTTAGTGCGCAGCAGTGGTGAGAGCGCTGCAGTGGTGAGAGCATCACAGCGGTGAGAGCGCCACAGTGGTGAGACCGCCGCAGTGATGAGAGCGCTGCAGTGGTGAGAGCATCACAGTGGTGAGAGCACCACAATGGTGAGATTGCTGCAGTGGTTAGTGCACAGCAGTGGTGAGAGCGCTGCAGTGGTGAGAGCGCCACAGTGGTGAGAGCGCCACAGTGGTGAGAGCGCCACAGTGGTGAGAGTGCCACAGTGGTGAGAATGCTGCAGTGGTTAGTGCGCAGCAGTGGTGAGAGCGCTGCAGTGGTGAGAGCGCCACAGTGGAGAGAGCACCACAGTGGTGAGAGCGTCACAGTGGTGAGAGTGCCGCAGTGGTGAGAGTACTGCAGTGGTGAGAGCGCCACAGTGGTGAGACCGCCGCAGTGATGAGAGCGCTGCAGTGGTGAGAGCATCGCAGTGGTGAGAGTACCACAATGGTGAGAATGCTGCAGTGGTTAGTGCGCAGCAGTGGTGAGAGCGCTGCAGTGGTGAGAGCATCACAGCGGTGAGAGCGCCACAGTGGTGAGACCGCCGCAGTGGTGAGAGCGCTGCAGTGGTGAGAGCATCGCAGTGGTGAGAGTACCACAATGGTGAGAATGCTGCAGTGGTTAGTGCGCAGCAGTGGTGAGAGCGCTGCAGTGGTGAGAGCATCACAGCGGTGAGAGCGCTGCAGTGGTGAGAGCATCACAGCGGTGAGAGCGCCACAGTGGTGAGACCGCCGCAGTGGTGAGAGCGCTGCAGTGGTGAGAGCATCGCAGTGGTGAGAGTACCACAATGGTGAGAATGCTGCAGTGGTTAGTGCGCAGCAGTGGTGAGAGAGCTGCAGTGGTGTGAGCATCATAGTGGTGAGAGCACCACAATGGTGAGATTGCTGCAGTGGTTAGTGCACAGCAGTGGTGAGAGCGCTGCAGTGGTGAGAGCGCCACAGTGGAGAGAGCGCCACAGTGGTGAGAGCGCCATAGTGGTGAGAATGCTGCAGTGGTTAGTGCGCAGCAGTGGTGAGAATGCTGCAGTGGTGAGAGTGCCGCAGTGGTGAGAGCACCACAGTGGTGAGAGCGTCACAGTGGTGAGAGCGCCACAGTGGTGAGAGTGCCACAGTGGTGAGAATGCTGCAGTGGTTAGTGCGCAGCAGTGGTGAGAGCGCTGCAGTGGTGAGAGCACTGCAGTGGTGAGAGCGCTGCAGTGGTGAGAGCGCCACAGTGGAGAGAGCACCACAGTGGTCAGAGCGTCACAGTGGTGAGAGTGCCGCAGTGGTGAGAGCGCCGCAGTGGTGAGAGCGTCACAGTGGTGAGAATGCTGCAGTGGTTAGTGCGCAGCAGTGGTGAGAGCGCTGCAGTGGTGAGAGCGCCACAGTGGTGAGAGCGCCACAGTGGAGAGAATGCTGCAGTGGTTAGTGCGCAGCAGTGGTGAGAGCGCTGCAGTGGTGAAAGCGCCGCAGTGGTGAGAGCGTCACAGTGGTGAGAGCGCCACAATGGTGAGAATGCTGCAGTGGTTAGTGCGCAGCAGTGGTGAGAGCGCTGCAGTGGTGAGAGCGCCACAGTGGTGAGAGCGCCACAGTGGAGAGAATGCTGCAGTGGTTATTGCGCAGCAGTGGTGAGAATGCTGCAGTGGTGAGAGTGCTACAGCGGTGAGAGCGCCACAGTGGTGAGAATGCTGCAGTGGTTAGTGCGCAGCAGTGGTGAGAATGCTGCAGTGGTGAGAGTGCCGCAGTGGTGAGAGCACCACAGTGGTGAGAGTGCCACAGTGGTGAGAGCGCCGCAGTGGTGAGAGCGATGCAGTGGTGAGAGCACCACAGTGGTGAGAGCGTCACAGTGGTGAGAGCGTCACAGTGGTGAGAGCGCCACAGTGGTGAGAGCGTCACAGTGGTGAGAGCGTCACAATGATGAGAGCGCCACAGTGGTGAGAGCGCCACAGTTTTGAGAGCGCCACAGTGGTGAGAGCACCGCAGTGGTGAGAGCGCCGCAGTGGTGAGAGCACCGCAGTGGTGAGAGCGCCACAGTGGTGAGAGCGCCACAGTGGTGAGAGCGTCACAGTGGTGAGAACGCCGCAGTGGTGAGAGTGTCACAGTGGTGAGAGCGCGACAGTGGTGAGAGTGTCACAGTGGTGAGAGTGCCGCAGTGGTGAGAGTGCCGCAGTGGTGAGAGTGTCGCAGTGGTGAGAGTGTTGCAGTGGTGAGAGTGCCGCAGTGGTGAGAGTGTCGCAGTGGTGAGAGTGTCGCAGTGGTGAGAGCGCCGCAGTGGTGAGAGCGCCGCAGTGGTGAGAGCGCCGCAGTGGTGAGAGCGCCGCAGTGGTGAGAGCGCCGCAGTGGTGAGAGCGCCGCAGTGGTGAGAGCGCCGCAGTGGTGAGAGCGCCACAGTGGTGAGAGCGCCGCAGTGGTGAGAGCGCCGCAGTGGTGAGAACGCCGCAGTGGTGATAACGCCGCAGTGGTGAGAGTGCCGCAGTGGTGAGAGCACCGCAGTGGTGAGAGCGCCACAGTGGTGAGAGCGCCACAGTGGTGAGAGCGCCGCAGTGGTGAGAGTGCCGCAGTGGTGAGAGCGCCACAGTGGTGAGAGCGCCACAGTGGTGAGAGCGCCCCAGTGGTGAGAGCGCCGCAGTGGTGAGAGTGCCACATTGGTGAGAGTGTCGCAGTGGTGAGAGTGCCGTAGTGGTGAGAGCGCCACAGTGGTGAGAGTGTCACAGTGGTGAGAATGCTGCAGTGGTTAGTGCGCAGCAGTGGTGAGAGTGCCGCAGTGGTGAGAGCGCCGCAGTGGTGAGAGCGCCGCAGTGGTGAGAGCGTCACAGTGGTGAGAGCGCCACAGTGGTGAGAATGCTGCAGTGGTTAGTGCGCAGCAGTGTTTAGAGCGCTGCAGTGGTGAGAGTGCCAGTGGTGAGAGCGCCATAGTGGTGAGAGCGCGACAGTGGTGGGAGTGCTACAGTGGTGAGAGCGCCACAGTGGTGAGAGCACCACCGCACTGTCAATCTAGAGGACCAGGTTTCAGTTCTACCAATAGCTGTTTCGAAGCTTGGACATTTTCATTAACTCCACTTTGCCTGTGTCTTTCTGATGAAACACGAAGAGCTGTTGGTGCTTTCTATCTGGTGTCTTTGTAAATAAAAGTTCCCACACAGGGGGTAAATGTGTAACCTGTTATGGACTCACAACCCCTAACATGCACTGTGCCAATTCTAGCTAGGATGGGCGTGGGATGCTGCTATAAACTTGCTCCTATAATGGAGCAAAGTGCCATGAGCGCCTATGCCAGGCTGTATATAACATCATCCTTATTATTGTTACCATAACACCCATGCCAGAAATAGCAGCCATCTAATGCTGCACCCTTCTTGTTTGTCGGTGCATGGTGACACAAAGAGACCTCCAAGGTTGACGTCACCACAAAGCAGACCAGACTAGTTGGTTGTCATGATAGTAATATATGTCACATACAGGAGGTTGTTTGTTGATAGATCTGTGTGTGACTCATAGAGTTATTACGAAGTGGCATACACAGCTATTGTTGATCACAGCTGTAGTAAGGGCAATGGTTCGCACTCATTTAGGATGTTATCATGTGTGGCTTACTCTCGGCAGTTGGAGCGAACACCAAGCTTTCTCAGTGTAAGACCAAGTTCTATTTCTGTGTCATTAGTTAAGACGGAGGACAAAGTAAAGACAACTTCAAAAGATATTTATTTTCTTGGCCGTACCCTAAAGTGGTTACTATTTCACTCCTTAGCTTATGATGGATTTTAAGAGCATCTTAGTTGAAAACGCTCTTAAAATTTAACAATGGATTATGATGGATTTTCCTTATGTGTTTTTTATCTTAGTGAAACACTCCCGTAGGGCTGTGGTCTGCAACCATGAAGGTTGACCTAGTGTTGGCAAGACTAGGTGGTCACTCAGTTGGTCATTCTTGGATACATATGTAGACCCACTAATTGAATTGTTTCCACATGAACTGAGGCTCTCAACATACCTGAGTCATGTGACACATGAAGGTGTACAGTCTTTGGAGTACCATTTGTTTAGCTGCTGGAGGTCAGGTTCTACAAACTTTAGCTGCTGGAGGTCAGGTTCTACAAACTTTAGCTGCTGGAGGTCAGGTTCTACAAACTTTAGCTGCTGGTGGTCAGGTTCTACAAATTTTAGCTGCTGGAGGTCAGGTTCTACAAACTTTAACTGCTGGAGGTCAGGTTCTACAAACTTTAGCTGCTGGAGGTCAGGTTCTACAAACTTTAGCTGCTGGAGGTCAGGTTCTACAAACTTTAGCTGCTGGAGGTAAGGTTCTACAAACTTTCTCAATAGCAGTGACCGGATGTGAAGCCAGTAATTTGAGGTCCACTAAGCAGAGAGTTGGGCCTAATGAAGGATCTCAATTACATGTCTTGGAAGTAGAGCTGTTGATCTTACTATGGGATGGTTTACTTATTGATGTCCAGTGTCCACTGTAGTTCTGTAGAACAGTTGTCATTCTTGTGCACTCATGATAAATGTACACAAACCCACACTGCTGTATTTTGTGTAGAGTAATACTTTTTTTAAGTTACCTGGGGTATGATTAAACACTGCATGACTTCGTTTGTTTCAAAAGGTACATTTCAGCATACCAGAAACATTACCTCTGGTGTATGGTGTATGGTGTATGATGTATAGATGCAGGGTTCAACTCAACAATTATGATATTTTACAATGATCTTGCATACAAGCTAAAGCAACAACAATGGTCCATACAATGCAGTTTGTCTCAGTTACAATCACTACTAGTGTTGCCTTATCTTAATGCTTTATTGGGTTATGGTGTAATCTTTGGTGAAGTTGTAGTCACATGGTCCACCGTAGCCAATGGATGCCCCCTCCTTCTGCTAGTGGGCACAGTCAGGAATAATATTAACAATCAGTTGGTACCAGAATGAAATTGTGACATTTAGTTTTGAGTATGTGTCAAGTATGACTATTGTTGTATTACTATTTCATATTCATACACAGCTGTCTTAGAATACTTTGCAGCTACTCCTCTTGTGTTAATGGCTGCGCCAGGTCATGGAATTCATGTGTGAGAAAAATAACAAATTCAATTATTAAGAACCCCCATGGAATGGCTGCACCCTTTCTTTTGTGGCTATGTCAACAGTGACTGCTGCTCTGTACCCTCTCTACCTGCAGTAGACACATACTGGGCCAAACAATGGGTCATCTCAAAATAATAGGATTGACAACATCATATTCCCTGGCCTGCTTTCCCAGCTGAATCAACATACACGTTAACTGGTTTCCATTGAGCTGACCTATGCTTTGTGTACATTGTTTGGCAGTTCGAGACGTACATTTGTTATAGGATCTGTTGACAACACAAGTTATAGAATAGCTTCAATTAAGTGATTATCTGTATCGTGTGAAAATATCCAAATTTGGCACGGGGTGGTGGAGTACTTTGTCTTGTGACTAATGTCTTGTGTCTCCCTCTGTCAATGACTGTCCAGTGAAGCCATTAGCTTATCGACTGCACAGAGAGTTCCCATATTCACTTTGCTAACATTAACACAGTCAGTATATTCTCTATTCCATTTGTTTATCATCCTCTATGAGAAGGAGTACTTTCTCATATCCAACCCACACTGTTCCTTGGCTAATGCGTCCGTGTCCTCTGGTTCCTTGGCTAATGCGTCCGTGTCCTCTGGTTCCTTGGCTAATGCGTCCGTGTCCTCTGGTTCCTTGGCTAATGCATCCATGTCCTCTGGTTCCTTGGCTAATGCGTCCGTGTCCTCTGGTTCTTTGGCTAATGCATCCGTGTCCTCTGGTTCCTTGGCTAATGCGTCCGTGTCCTCTGGTTCCTTGGCTAATGCATCCGTGTACTCTGGTTCCTTGGCTAATGCGTCCGTGTCCTCTGGTTCCTTGGCTAATGCATCCGTGTCCTCTGGTTCCTTGGCTAATGCATCCGTGTACTCTGGTTCCTTGGCTAATGCGTCCGTGTCCTCTGGTTCCTTGGCTAATGCGTCCGTGTCCTCTGGTTCTTTGGCTAATGCGTCCATGTCCTCTGGTTCTTTGGCTAATGCATCCGTGTCCTCTGGTTCTGTTGCCCTCTTTAAGTTTGAAGAAAATATGACATTCGTAAATGGCTCAGTGCTCTTGGCATAAATATTTACAAAGAATTTAGAACATGCCAAGCATTTTTATAGCATGGTTACCATTGCATTCCTATGTTGATGTTTGTAAAATGTGACTTCTGAGTATTATGCAAACCTGTAAATGTGCATCATTAATAACCACACAGATGAGCACTTGGGGCAGTACATAACATAGCAGCTTAAGTATGAAGTATTTTCCAACAGGTGTACTGCAACCTTTATTTTGCATTGTTTGATTGGAATAACGTGTCAAAGAAACTGTTCTTGGAATGTGTGTCTATAGTGCTTGCATGTTGTCTACGAGCAGATAGTGCATGAACCAGAAAAAGCGGTGTCTTCAGCTACATAAAAACCCTGTTTACAAACAAAAACCATAATGCTTCTGAATGCAACCAATGTCGTTGAATGTCTGTGAATAGTAAATAGATTTATAGCCTTGTATGTGGACGTCTGTCAATCGTTTTTTTCTAAAACCATGTTGCCAGAATTGTCAACATCTCGTAGACTGAGCATTCAGTCTTAGTGTCACATGTAGTGTGATCTATGTAACTGCACTGTCACCCTGAGACATCAAGACCTCCCCAGCAGTACAATGAAAGTCCAACACACTTTGTTCATTGTAGACAAGTACAAGAGAACCAGTCCCACGGTGGTGCAGCTCGCCAAGGGAGCTGTTGAAGAAGTCAAGTTCAAAGGTCACAGCCTCTGTTTGAAGCTGACGTCAACACTTCAGGGTGAGAAGTACATCTATCTGTCATTCACTGACCGACAAGAATATGACAGATGGCACAGAAAATGCAAAAAGGTGAGTCTTTAATTGTGAGAAATATGTTACGTTTTTCAATTTTGCCACTAATTACACAGGCCTATTTTTTTATTGCAAAAACATGCAAAACTTTTATTTAGTTATATATTCAATGTTGGGAAAAATCAGTGACTTTCTACATTGTCACTTTGATCAGTCAGTTACAATTATAATGCTTCAAAAGCAAACTACAGTGTTTCATAAAGGATCAATTGTAAAGTACACATGCTGAGTACAATGTCCTTATTTTATCAAATAAGATTACATGTATCATTAGTGCTCATTTAGAAACATTTAGAAACATTTAGAAACATGGTTTTACTCACTTTTAGATGATTATGCATTTTTGCTGCCAGGGTTGGAGCAGTTACAATGACAATGGTCTGTTACAGTTACACAGCCTCATTCAAGTTCAGTCGCAATTGCATTGTTCTAAAAAAATCAATCACAATTACAATTACTTTGTAATTGTAATTAATTACAGGCTGTACACAGTTACAAAAGAACCCAACCCTTGTTGATGCATATGAGAGAGAAGGTAACCATAATTATTAAAAAGTAAATAAACAAATCACAAGGCGTCAACCAGTTTTCACATTGATTATCATTTTGCATTACCTAGGCAACAGACAAACTGCCAACATCAGCTGACCTCTCCAACTGCCATCTGGAGTTCCTTCCAGAAACTATCTTCATCAATGATCAGCTTGCGATGTTGAACCTGCGACACAATGTGCTGAAAGAGAGGCCGATCGAGGAAGACATCTATACGATTGGCTGGCTAGATGACCTACATAAGTAAGCAACTAATAATAATAATAATGTCTTTTATAGCACTATATCCGCCTAGACACAGCTCCAATGGTGTTTACTCCAGTATCAGACTCAGTTTGCGGCAACAGTTAATGCTGTGGTTGTATTGGGTTTCTCTAGATTGAGTCCACAACATGTTATTCCATTTCCCTGTGTGGGATCTTTTACTTCCCCTGGCATAGACCTCAGGGGGAAGGGATCTACAGATTTTGAGGGTATTTTCCGTAAGACACAGGCAATGTGGGGTAAACAAAATTGCACAAGTAGATGGACTCTTGACCTCTCAACTGACAGTCTGGCGCTCCGACCACTGAGCCACCACACCCCCACTCTGATCTATAGCAAACATGCAACTCATAAATATCATAGTTAAATGGTTGAAGCCAACAAAGTGTAATTGTTTGTAATGAAGAGTCAGTTGCTTGCACAATTATTTTACGTACGTACGTACGTACGTACATATATATATATATATATATATATATATATATATATATATATATATATATATATATATATATATATATATATATGAATATTCATATATATATATATATATATATATATATATATATATATCCCTCTCTCTCTTCTCTCTCTTCTCCTGTGTGAAACTCCTGACCGCAGAAAATAATTGTTCCATTTTATATAGATAACTTGACCATTATTGTTCATCATGCAATGTAAACATGATATTTGGGGCAAAATATTCAAATTAAACAGCTAACATTGAAATAATTAAAATGCTGTGTTTCATTAAAACACCTTTGGGGATTCACGATGTTGGAATGGATATTTGATGTAACAAGATTTATGATGAAAACGGTCAGACTTTGTACCTTAATGTGGTTTAATATGATTTAATGTGGTTTAATATGGCACCATTTTGCAGTGACATGGAGTGATCACTGTAGCTAGGCTACATGTCGTGTGTGTTTACGTTGCAGGTTCATGATGTTGCGTAGTCTCAACCTGGCTGACAACAATCTCAAGATGTTTCCGCTCGCTCTGTGTCATATCAAGACACTCGTTGAACTCAACATCGCCAGCAACAAGCTGGACGAAATTCCTGCAGAGATCTCAGAACTATCAAAGTGAGCACCAACCTTTGTTCATCATTTGAAGTGTTTATTGGCAAAATGCGTTATATGCATTTTGTGCGTTTCTAGATAATTGCGTTTTGTGTCGTACATTGTTATGCGATAGACAGGAAATGCGTTTTTCCATAACATTCTTTTACCTCCGTCACTACCAACTATATGGCAGCACAAAGCCACTCTTAACTCAATTCTTTTTATTTTGCCATTTAACATGCCAAATATCATAATTTTTACACCTACTGTCACAAACTCCTTCATCTGAAAAAACTAGAGGATGTGCCAAAGAAAGTGGCATGTGAGGTAGAAATAAGGGAGTTATATTAAATTGTATGGGTACCTTTTTTGTGGTCACCATGTGTGTATATTTATGCCAGTTACATTCTTGGTATTTAGTGAAAGTGAAAGGGCATAAATAAACATGAGCCAATATTTGTTGTAGTCTACAGGCCCTTCACATCCACAACAACCACCTGCGCACCTTGCCAGACGAGATGGTCTCACTGCGAAAACTCTTCATCCTCGTCCTGGCATTCAACCACTTCGAGGTGGTCCCTCCCGTCGTTCCTCAACTGACCGACGTCCGAATCTCAGAGGTCGAGAATATCATCATGGCGGGCAATCAGATCCAGTCGCTGTCCCCTGAAGTTGTCACAAAAATGCGCTACGTCAAGAAGGCGGATTTCCGCATGAATGACCTGACGCTGCCAGCGTCAGAAGTGGCACGGTTCACTGCACTCGAACATCTGACGCACTTGGACATTCGTGACAATCGCATTGATGAGTTGGACATCCGTGTTGTGAAGACACTGGAATACTTGAACTGTGAACGCAATGCAATGTATTCACTACAGGTGAACGGAACAGCCTTAAAGAACCTCCTCAGTGCTCACAACTGTAAGTGGCGTCAACTTGCTCAAATATCTTTCATTTTAAAGAATATTAATTGTACAGTGTCTCAGCAAATAGTCCAGTGTACTTTGATGAATAACAGTTGGCATATATACGTGGATTAGGATTTCACTATAAACTATCACTAGTTCAAACAATGCAAGTAACATTGATGGGTGATGATTTGCTTAGAAAATGTAATAGTATTCTTCAAAATGAAAGACACCTGTTATGAGTAATATAATTTTAAATGGAAGACCATCTTGGCAACATTGATCAGACGTTCTAAATGTCGGCATAATTTTTATAGTATGGTGACATTTAATACTTCACACCACCAGTGCTGGTGGAATCACCACCGCCAGTGCTGGTGGAATCGTCACCGCCAGTGCTGGTGGAATCACCACCGCCAGTGCTGGTGGAATCGTCACCGCCAGTGCTGGTGGAATCACCACCGCCAGTGCTGGTGGAATCACCACCGCCAGTGCTGGTGGAATCACCACCGCCAGTGCTGGTGGAATCGTCACTGCCAGTGCTGGTGGAATCGTCACCGCCAGTGCTGGTGGAATCACCACCGCCAGTGCTGGTGGAATCGCCACCGCCAGTGCTGGTGGAATCGTCACTGCCAGTGCTGGTGGAATCGTCACCGCCAGTGCTGGTGGAATCGTCACTGCCAGTGCTGGTGGAATCGTCACCGCCAGTGCTGGTGGAATCACCACCGCCAGTGCTGGTGGAATCGTCACCGCCAGTGCTGGTGGAATCACCACCGCCAGTGCTGGTGGAATCACCACCGCCAGTGCTGGTGGAATCACCACCGCCAGTGCTGGTGGAATCGTCACCGCCAGTGCTGGTGGAATCGTCACTGCCAGTGCTGGTGGAATCGTCACCGCCAGTGCTGGTGGAATCGTCACTGCCAGTGCTGGTGGAATCGTCACCGCCAGTGCTGGTGGAATCGTCACCGCCAGTGCTGGTGGAATCGTCACCGCCAGTGCTGGTGGAATCACCACCGCCAGTGCTGGTGGAATCACCACCGCCAGTGCTGGTGGAATCGCCACCGCCAGTGCTGGTGGAATCGTCACCGCCAGTGCTGGTGGAATCGTCACCGCCAGTGCTGGTGGAATCGTCACCGCCAGTGCTGGTGGAATCGTCACCGCCAGTGCTGGTGGAATCACCACCGCCAGTGCTGGTGGAATCGTCACCGCCAGTGCTGGTGGAATCGTCACCGCCAGTGCTGGTGGAATCGTCACCGCCAGTGCTGGTGGAATCACCACCGCCAGTGCTGGTGGAATCGTCACCGCCAGTGCTGGTGGAATCGTCACCGCCAGTGCTGGTGGAATCGTCACCGCCAGTGCTGGTGGAATCGTCACCGCCAGTGCTGGTGGAATCGTCACCGCCAGTGCTGGTGGAATCGTCACCGCCAGTGCTGGTGGAATCACCACCGCCAGTGCTGGTGGAATCGTCACCACCAGTGCTGGTGGAATCGTCACCGCCAGTGCTGAGTTGCAACGGAAGATGGAACCTTCAATGAAATTAACACTAATGCATTATAGATATATTTTAGCGACTTTGAGCAAGTTTTACCCGTATATACAGTTCATTATAAATGCCTAATTTGTTATATATACTAGACTGAAGTTAGACTGATGTTGTGTTCTCGTCACATGTTCAAGGTCTGTATCGGATTGGAATATTATGTATCTTTCCAGAATGTTGCCAAAATATAACTACAAAGTTGGCTCTGACAGGTGGTCATGTGTTCCAGGTCTAGACCGGGTCAGTATCAACCCCAAACCAGAGTGGCTCTTGCAGATTGACGTGTCCTAGTAAGTCTTTGTCATCTAACCTTGTCACATGTCTGTGTCTTACAAACAATGTTGACATTCATCTATTCAGTCATAATATGTTGTACATTTTATTCATTATGCCAGATAAAATGACTACCCTTTTTATCTGGTGGCCATGTTAACGTTTTGCGTGATTATAAGAAAATGGGACCATAAAAAATTCTGAAACTTCTGACCTGCCGTTGTCATCATCTCGTTGACATGGTGGTCGAGTTTAGTCAAAATCACTTATTTCTAGCTCTTTTTAAATGGCTGAACGTGCCATACCCATCAATATTTACCATCAATGTTTACCAATGTTTAACAATTCTTCTGCCTATTAAAATCATCTAAAAATCCACAGTTACACTGTCAGCAGGTTCTACCAGCAAACATGACAATGTCCCTGCTCAAAGGCACGTATGTCAGATCATATGAATTTTTTAAAACTTCCTATATCCAAATTTACTATGCCCTATATTCGTGTGTAACGCACCAGGAAGTCTAACTGAGGCATAATCCCTTGTATCACTTGGGAGGCTCTATCCATGCAGTGGCACTCCCTGGTGGGTTAGAAATGAGCACATGGTGCCACTAGTGAATGAATTGAGCATTATATTTTTGGGTTATCAGAGGGCTATGTAGTCAGTTGAGAGGACCGGGGTTCATAGGTCTCATCTACCTGGTGTCTATGTCAGGGGAAGTAAATGATGCCCCACACACGGGGTAATTGTATAACCTGTCGTGAACTCACAAACCCTGACATACACTAACATTGCCATGTCCATGATGAAGTAATTGTTATGAGTCAGACAGATGTGTAGATATCATCATCTTTGTTACAGCAATCAACTGAAGCATCTTCCCGAGTGGCTGAGCGATTGTTTCTTCCTGCAGAAGATCAATGCCAGTCACAATGCCCTCGTTGAACTTCCGTCCAGGTATGAATCACTTTCCTGTTTGTGTCTGCTTAAATACAGCACTTTTCTACAGAAATCCTAATATGTTTACTTGATGTAAAGTTACTTGTTTTTAATTAGTCAGGTGTGCACAGATATCAAGCTATATATATATATATATATATATATATATATATATATATATATATATATATATATATATATATATATATTATATATGTGTGTGTAGTGCTCTGCAATATATATATATATATATATATATATATATATATATCTGCAATTTCTATATATATATATATATATATATATATATATATATATATATATATATATATATATTGAACATTCTTGGTGTAAGTTTGCAAAATTGTGGTTTCCATACTTTCTGCTATTCTTTAGATTTGATCAGTCATACTAAGAAAAACGTTTTTTCTTTGACACTGTGAAATACAGTGTATGTTGATTTTAGGTATAAAGAACACTTCAAAGAATATTCAACCTTTCTTGAGTTTGTTTGGGTTGCCATTCAGTTGTTCTGATGGTCCATTCAGTTGTTCTGACAATCCATTCAGTTGTTCTGATGGTCCATTCACTTGTTCTGACTGTCCATTCACTTGTTCTGATGATCCATTCAGTTGTTCTGATGGTCCACTCAGTTGTTCTGATGGTCCATTCAGTTGTTCTGACACTCCATTCACTTATTCTGATGATCCATTCAGTTGTTCTGATGGTCCATTCAGTTGTTCTGATGGTCCATTCACTTGTTCTGACTGTCCATTCACTTGTTCTGATGATCCATTCAGTTGTTCTGATGGTCCACTCAGTTGTTCTGACAGTCCATTCAGTTGTTCTGACACTCCATTCACTTATTCTGACGATCCATTCAGTTGTTCTGATGGTCCATTCAGTTGTTCTGATGGTCCATTCAGTTGTTCTGACTGTCCATTCAGTTGTTCTGATGGTCCATTCAGTTGTTCTGATGGTCCATTCAGTTGTTCTGATGGTCCATTCAGCTGTTCTGATGGTCCATTCAGTTGTTCTGATGGTCCATTCACTTGTTCTGATGGTCCATTCACTTGTTCTGCACCAACCACTGCTGTGTGGCCATGTCAGTTGAGTCCACTCTACCCCTGCTGCTCCAGGTTGCTGGTGGACGGCAAGAAACTGAAGAGTCTGCGGGTCAACCACAACCGCCTGATGGCTCTGCCGGCAGAGGTCGACACAATCTTCCTCGAGGAAGTCTACATCCAGCACAATCTCATCACACAACTGCCAGACAACTTCCTGCGAAAGACCAACAAGTGAGTAACTGCCTGGACTGCAAGCCCCCTGTTTAGCAGTGTCAACATGTATCTAAAGAGTAGTGGTATAGGCAGATTCTAATAAAAGCAGACCATTCATAGATGAAAGGTTGTTGGTGGTTTGATAAGTTAATGACTCTCTCGTACACTTGCCATGTTGAGCTTGTTGCTTTCGATGGCAATCTTGTTAAAGATACACATATTAAGTAAAATACTAGTAGAAATGTCACTGTCATGTAGAATTATAATATATGTAGATGTACAAAAGATGCATACACACCATCATATCATTAAAGTGTATGTATGGCCAGGTCACTGGATCTCAGAATTTCTTGTTTTTGTATAATTAAACCCTGGACAATGCTAAGCAGTTTACTGTATTGTCATACCAAAATGAAATATCTTACAGATTACTTCAGTACAGTTACACGAACTTCACTTGATTCTAGTCAGTCGAATGTTATAATATTATGTCTGTCTTTATATAAAACACTAGGTTTTCATATAATATCTTTGTTTCTAGTGAAGACACTGATGTCTGTTGAGGACCTATTCTTTACAGCAAATTCTTGTTCCCAGAACTGAGCTTAACACAGGCAATCTTGCATTCTCTGTAGCAAAAAGTGGAACAAACTGTCCATCACTTTAAAATCATCTGAACATCTAACGTTTCATAAAAATCTCAAGACATAACTTTTTTTAACTGACGGCCGTATAGAAGTTTTATTATTACTACATTGTTCCATGATGTAGACTGCGGGTGTTGAATGCGACCAAGAACCGTCTGACAAGTCTGACTCCACTGAATGAGAACCAGGACTTGAACAAGGTGCAGGAGCTCTACCTGACATGTAACTCTCTCACGGACAGCGCCATGACGGTCATCTCTGGGTACTCCCGACTCAAGCTGCTTCATATAGCACACAACGACATAGAGCACCTCAATGACAGGTGAGCCTTTGCTCTTTTTCACTGAGTTTCAGTTCGGCGGAACCAAGATTAAGTTAATAGTTCGTTTGATGATTTTGTCAGAACTAAAGAACATATTTGCACAAATGAGTTAGCATGTCAATGGATAGTAAATGCGTTCGGTTTTGTGTGAAATGATTCTGAAATGAGATGAGCAAATAAGTCAAATTGAGTAGACCTTTAAGTTTAAATGACAGGTGATGATGCCATGAATTGACTTTGCCTGCTTGTGATGTTGTAGTGACATCCGGCGTCTTGAGATGATGCAGGAGCTAAACATCTGTGGCAATCAGCTGCGGTCACTGCCGGCCAGTCTGGGCGAGCTGTCCAAGCTGACCGTCCTACGGGCACACAGCAATGCACTTGAGTCTCTCCCAGACTTCAAGAAGGCAACCTCTCTCAGGGTGGGTCTCTTTCAGGGTGGATCTCTCTCAGGGTGGATCTCACTCAGGGTGGGTCTCTCTCAGGGGTGTGTATCTCTCAGGTTGGGTCTCTCTCAGGGTGGGTCTCTCTCAGAGTGGATCTCTCTCAGGGGTGGGTATCTCTCAGGGTGGGTCTCTCTCAGGGGTGGGTATCTCTCAGGGTGGGCCTCTCTCAGAGTGGATCTCTCTCAGGGTGGGTCTCTCTTAGGGTAGGTCTCTCTCAGAGTGTGTCTCTCTTAGGGTGGGTCTCAAGAAGGCAACCTCTCTCAGGTTGGGTATCTCTCAGGGTGGGTCTCTCTCAGGGGTGGGTATATCTCAGGGTGGGTCTCTCTCAGGTTGGGTCTCTCTCAGGGCGGGTCTCTCAGGGTGGGTCTCTCTCAGGTTGGGTATCTCTCAGTGTGGGTCTCTCAAGGTGGGTCTCTCTCAGGGGTGGGTCTATCTCAGATTGGGTCTCTCTCAGGGTGGGTCTCTCTCAGGGGTGGGTATCTCTCAGGGTGGGCCTCTCTCAGAGTGGATCTCTCTCAGGGTGGGTCTCTCTTAGGGTGGGTCTCTCTCAGAGTGGGTCTCTCTCAGGGTGGGTCTCTCTCAGGTTGGGTCTCTCTCAGGGTGGATCTCTCTCAGGTTGGGTCTCTCTCAGGGTGGATCTCTCTCAGGTTTGGTCTCTCTCAGGGTGGGTCTCTCTCAGGTTGGGTCTCTCTCAGGGTGGGTCTCTCTCAGGGTGGATCTCTCTCAGGGTGGGTCTCTCTCAGGGTGGGTCTCTCTCAGGTTGGGTCTCTCTCAGGGTGGATCTCTCTCCACTAAATGACAATTACTTTTCTGTTTTTGATTTGAAATGTTTAAGGTGCATTGTGTCAGCCATATACAGAAGCATTTTATACATATTTGTAATTGCAGTTGCCAGATTTTAATAACAATCTTGTAATATTTTAGATGTTAGACAATACCTCAAAGTCACAACATGATTCTCAAAAATGCATGCAGTTTTCCCCATAGTGTTTTGTATAGATCTTCCCAATTTAGCCTGTTATGCTGTATGGACAGTTGGAAAATCCACTGTTTGTGAAATATTTCCATTCTGTTCTCTGTTATAGAAGTACAATTATTAATTATTGGATTGGTCAGTTGTATACTTTTAATGCATGACATGTGTATATTTAGTTTTTTACTTACATAACGTGTTTATTTTTATGTGTTTTATTCATATTTTATGTATATATATATATATGGACTTTTGTAAACATATATTATTATTAAAAACAACAGATTGCTTAAATTGTCATTAAGAGGATTGTTTAGATTTATACCGGCCCACATTGATCTACATTGGCAGTGTGTCAGCAATAGATGCAGGATATTTGTGGTGTAGAACATTTGATGCTACACTGCAGGTGCTGGACGTGGGACACAACCACCTGCTCAATGTCTCCGTCACCAACCTGATGGCGTCACAACTCAATCTACTCGACATGTCACTCAACCGAGAGCTCAAGGTCGACCCAAAGGAGTTCAAGACGGTCAAGTAAGTATTGACCTATAACATTTGATCACTGGTCACATGATTATTAAGCATTTTTAGATTTCATTTGTAGAGTGGCAATTTACATACATGGGTCCAGGATGTACAACATTATCATGTCACTATCTTCAGAATGTACATATTGGCCAACTTAAGTTATAATATATGTAGATGTATAACAGATACACACCATCATATCATTAAAGTGTATGTATGGCCAAGTCACTGGATCTCAGATTTTCTTGATTTTGTATAATTAAACCCTGGACTATGCTAAGTAATTTACTGCATTTTCATACCAACTTAAGTTGCCCACTATGTAAATAGTAGCGAACTTATTCCACGAGACAGAAGCTGACCACTACTACCTCAAGGCTTCAACTTATTCCATGAGACAGAAGCTGACCACTACTATCTCAAGGCTTCAACTTATTCCACGAGACAGAAGCTGACCACTACTATCTCAAGGCTTTAACTTATTCCACGAGACAGGAGCTGACCACTACTATCTCAAAGCTTTAACTTATTCCACGAGACAGGAGCTGACCACTACTATCTCAAGGCTTCAACGTTAAAAGGCTGATGTTATGAAAGAAGTGTTTCAAAATGTCCAGTTATATCTTCATTGTTGTCCACTCGCAGGAACCGGAAGAGTGTGTGCCTGGTTGACCTCACTGGTCAGAACCGCACCCTGCCTGGACTTGGACATCGGACAAGGGAACTACATGAGGACGAGATTGATCCCTCCCAGGCCTGGAAAGTCGGCTTCTCTGAGACATCCGGCACAAGGAACAAGTGAGTAGTGACACAGGACTTGTTGCTTGGCTGCAAGTAGTTTTGTTTCTTGTCAGCACCATTTTACACCTTCACATCACATCAGTGGTTATTCTGTGGCAGCTGTATTTTTATAGCAAATAAAAAAATAACATAATTTAGGTCAGCAACCTTTAAATATGTTTGTATAACAAGGGATGATGTCAAAATATTGATGTTCAGGAAATTGGTTTATGAGGGAGGGAGTTAATTAGCAGCTGTTGTGTTTAGCATCGGATGTATAAAAAAAACGCTGGTTTATTTTGTTTTTGATCACAGTCTACAAGAGAGACTTGGAGTACTTGAGGCAGTTTTGTGTTGCAACAGCTGAATATGAACAGCAGTTATGGCAAGAAGGAGAGAGACATGTTTATGGGTTCCCAGAGGTCCATGTAACAAGTTTTGTATACAGGGGGAGCCGGTCCAGGTTATGTGTATTGCTGTACTTTGATGTTTTGAGTTCATCAATAGGCTCTGTTATTAATCTCTACATATTTGTTTATGGACACTTATGAGTAAGACCCTCATCTTTTTTTTTTTGGATATAGCAAGACATGCTTGTTTTATTTCATAAATGTGAATGTAATGTTCCATTACCAATGCAGAAACCAAAAACATTTTTAGCCTTATGATGAAATTTGGTACTAACACATCGTGTGATACATGTGCAAAGACGGTGTCACGGTTGTAACTGTCTGTTCTGTCAGGTTGTAACTGTCTGTCATGTCAGGTTGTAACTGCCTGTCATGTCAGGTTGTAACTGTCAGTCATGTCAGGTTGTAACTGTCTGTCCTGTCAGGTTGTCTGTCGCGATGCTCAAGATCTTGCACTTTGGCAATGAGGATGAGTCCGTGTTTGCCGTCTTTGATGGCGGATACAACGATGAAGTCCCCAAGATCCTCGTGGATAGGGTGCCAGGGATCCTACAGGAAGAACTGACACGGGACCGGTCTGGGACTGGGTACATGCGATACACCTTCCTCACTGCACACAAGTGGGTCTCTCTTAATTTTTCCTTCCCTTAGCTTTTTTCCATGCTTAACTTTTTTTTTCCTACTTAACTATATTTCTTCCCTACCTTTTTCACTATGTAGCTTTTTCCTTCCCTTTACTTTTTTCTTCCCTTTACTTTTTTCTTCCCTTTACTTTTTTCTTCCCATTACTTTTTTCTTCCCTTTACTTTTTTCTTCCCTTTACTTTTTTCTTCCCTTTACTTTTTTCTTCCCATTACTTTTTTCTTCCCTTTACTTTTTTCTTCCCTTTACTTTTTTCTTCCCTTTACTTTTTTCTTCCCTTTACTTTTTTCTTCCCTTTACTTTTTTCTTCCCTTTACTTTTTTCTTCCCTTTACTTTTTTCTTCCCTTTACTTTTTTCTTCCCTTTACTTTTTTCTTCCCTTTACTTTTTTCTTCCCTTTACTTTTTTCTTCCCTTTACTTTTTTCTTCCCTTTACTTTTTTCTTCTCTTTACTTTTTTCTTCCCTTTACTTTTTTCTTCTCTTTACTTTTTTCTTCTCTTTACTTTTTTCTTCCCTTTACTTTTTTCTTCCCTTTACTTTTTTCTTCCCTTTACTTTTTTCTTCCCTTTACTTTTTTCTTCTCTTTACTTTTTTCTTCCATGCTAAACTTAATATTGCTTGCTTATTCATATATCTTCTACGCAATGTAGCCTCAGGTAAACTAGGCTTGTATTAGATAGTCTGGCAAAACCTCTATCTTTATCTTTCCCACCACTGCAGGATGCTGAAGGGAACAGGTCAGAAGCTGGGGGCGTCAGGGGCATTGTGTCACATCCGCCGAGTGAGTGCCTCCAACAACATGAACCAGTACACGCTGCACCTCGGCAACGTCGGTGACGTCGAGGTTGTGTTGTGTCGACGCGGCGAGGCTGTCATCCTCACTCGCAAGTTTGTCACAACAGAGGATGATGAGGAATGTATAAGAGTGTACCAGTCAGACGGCATCATCACCGAGGTAAGGACATCAACACCCTGGCTTTATGACATGCTTGTTGTTGCTCACCTGTTTTTCCTTCAAGTCCAGGGTGAGGCTGGCATTGATTCTAGTCCTTCATCCCCCATTCCACTTTCTCCACCCCCTAATCCCACCAAGTCTCACTTCTCCCTCCACTCTGAGCCCATCCGCTCCCTTCGTCACCCGTTCCCCTTCCATCCGTTCCACATGTCTACCGTCTTAAAGTTATACCAAAGGCTGGTTTAAAAGGGTGATTTTGTCCGCTTGTCGGCAAACATGATGTTATCACGCTAAAAGAATCAATCGTGTGCAGACCCACGTGAGGCTGACATAATACTTGTTTCTTCTGCCTGAACAATGAATTTTTACAATACCATACCATACTTTTACAATACCATACTTTTGCAGAAGAGGCCTGCAATGTGGCATTTTAAAAATAACAATAATTTTACACGGTCAGCAGCTTTTCATTCACCTCTGACATTACTTACTTATCCAGTTGCCTTGTGTCTTGGGCTCTCCTTGCCGACCTGCCGTATGTCAACACAACAAACTGACACAGGCACCAACATTAATCAACCAACCTAAAATGTTTATTGTGTATAAAACATTGACATAGATGTAACAATAGTTGTGTAAAATTGGTGTTTCTTGCAGGACAACAAGGTGAGTGGAACAACAAAGAACACTCGTCTGCTAGGGTGCAGCTACCTCAGTCCTCATGTCATACCCGACCCGCATCTCAACGCTGTCGCACTGCGGCACGACGACGAGTTCATCATCATTGCAAACCGTGGCCTCTGGAAATACGTTGCATACAATGAGGCGATTGAAGAGGTCTACGAGATCGGCAATCCCATCGTGGCAGCGAAGAAGCTACAGGACTTGGCGCAAGGCTACGGGTCTCGAGAGAACATCAGCATTCTCATAGTTCGCTTCAACACGGACAAAGGACCGTCACTTGGTCGCTTGAGACCGAACAATCGCTCAATGTCGATCGATGACGTCGAGGCGGCAGCTCAATATGAGGAGCAGAGACTGTTGAAGCAACGTAAACGTGAGATATCGGTGTCAAGTTCAACGTTATGCTCGAGCAACGGGAAGGTGCAACGACAGAGTCAGGGCAGAGATCGGCGGAGGATACAATACAGAGCAGGAGAGCCAGACATAGACGTAACTACATCGGACATCATGAGTAATGGCAGCAGCTGTATTGACTCCCCTTTCCCAAGCAGTCACTCAATTAGTCCAAATGCTCCGATACTGAAACCGCTGCCCAATCAGAAGTACATCAAGAAAAACGCAGCAGCCGAGTGGGACGGAATCTTGCAGAAACGTCTCACGGACGACGTGAAGGACAAAGAAATGAAACAAGTGTCATCAAGCATATCCAGTGAAGACGTGTTTGTTGGCAACAAGCGAATGGTTGCCGTCGACTTGGACATCAATTCAAACAGCGATGTCAGCATGGAGAAAGTGGCTCAGAAGGGCATCCGCAGTTCACATGTGATCACTCAACCATGGGCAAATGAGGAACGTCCGCTGATGAATCCCGCTTACACTGCGTACGATGACGACGACAGCCTGGGAGACAGTAGCGAAACCATTATGGCAGGGTCGAACCATAGCGTCAAAAACGTGCGGCACACAATAGCAATGTTTGAGAACATTACAAAGGACGATAGTCGGGAAACAGTCTCTAGTGGTCGACGCAAAGTCATAAAAGTTGAACGAGACGAACGCACACCATATGTTCCTGCCAACAATGCCCCCTGTCGGGCAGGTGGTGTACCAAAGGTATGCACAGAAGTGGTTGAGTATGCATTTGACAGTTCGAGCGATGAAAGCATGCGCGTGCCTGGAATGATGATGTCACACAACTCCTCTGTTGTCACGGCAGACGTCCACAGACCGCAGTACCGCGGCTCAGTTGAGAGTGCCCTCCACAAAAGGCAAGCTAACTGTGATGTAGACAGGATGGACGACCCAGAGGTGACGATAGTCGAAATAGCCAGGTTGTGAAGGGCTGGTGTAATTAATGGTGATGAACATAAAACGCAATACATGTCAGTATCTGTGGACCACGGTATAACTACTCTTGTTATTACTTGGTTAGGTGGACGACTTTCAGATTAGGACCACAGCACAACTGCTCTTGTTGCTCGGTTGGGTGGATGACTTTCAGATTAGGACCACAGCACAACTGCTCTTGTTGCTCGGTTGGGTGGATGACTTTCAGATTAGGACCACAGCACAACTGCTCTTGTTGCTCGGTTGGGTGGACAACTTTCAGATTAGGACCACAGCACAACTGCTCTTGTTGCTCGGTTGGGTGGACAACTGTTTTAGGACACATTTATTGGAATTGTCAACTGGAAAATTGGCAGAGTTGTCAGAGCAGTGTGAAGCATAGCGTCATGGGCTGTTGAGTTGGGCTGAGGAAACAATGTATATAGTATAAACGGAGAACGGAGGCAAAACAAATCAAAAATTGCTCAAACAAAAGGGTAGACTGACCCATTCATTCCAGTGTATCACCAGAGGATGCGAGGATGTGTTGCAACAGTGCAGTGGAGATTCTCATTGTTTATGTTTATTTGTACACAACTTAATAGCTCTGAACTGCCACTGAACTGAATTAAGAATTGGGCCAGGTTTCACAAGGAAATCTTAGCACAATATGGATTCATTGTAAATGACAAATGTAATATAAACTTGGCATGCATAAATGTAAAAAAGAAATGTTGTAAATCGACAACTGAGGAATGTGAATTCTAGGGCCAGTGAACTGCCTTTCATTGTGTAACGAAGTAACATGTCACTGAATAAATTATTAAAAAGCAACGTGCAAAATAAATTCACCTGGTTGTTGTGCATGTGACTGAGACGGGAGGGAAGATGATGAGAGGGAGGGTGATGGGAGTGAAGGAGATGTGGAGCGAATGAGACGGCAGCAAAGGAGACTGGGAGGGAGATGGGAGTAAAAGGTGTTGATGGGCGAGAGGGATATGAACAACCAGCTGCCAGGTGACATGACTGCAGGAGAGAATGCAATGGAAGGGATCCGACACGAGCTACTGAGGTAGTGATAGAGGGGGTGAGGAGGAGAGCGAGGGTGTTTATGGGGGATTCGATAGTTAGGAAGACTGATAGAACACTAAATAACTAATAATGCAGAGAGGGAGGGTACAACTGCCATAGTTAGGAAATAAAGGCAGTTAGTTAGAACACTTAAGCAGACACGGGTTGAGCCAATAATTCCATCAGAGATTTTACCAGTAATGGGAAGCGGGGGCATGGTTATCAAAATTGCCAGAGGATGGCAGTTAACATGCAAGTTCAGCAGCTATGTAGGGAAGAGGAAGTTGGATGTTCGTGAAACATTGCTGCTACATTGTCTGTGCTTTGGGTGTAGAGAACCTATGTCATCAACTGACCATTGATGCCAGCCACAACCCAAGGCCATCCAGTTTACATTTACTAAATAGTTTGTGATAACTTTGTGTGGTCCTACAACAAACCAATATTTTTAATGCTATTATTAGAGTAGGTAGACTCTGTCAGTGTAGAACTATTTTTAGTTGATATTTAGCGTATGGTTGAGTAAAAAGGCCTCAGTAATGCGCCACGTCGAAATACAGCTTGAAAACATTCATGACCACAGATTCAGCAAAACTAGTGCTCTTTCTAGGCTAAATCATCATAAAATGAGAAACTCTGGTTGGGCATTTTCTAGACTGGAACATTTTCACATAACATTTTCGAACATGATATTAAAGGGATACAGTACTATTTTTCACCTGTAACAAGATAATGAAATGAGCTGGTTCTTTTAGCAATAGCAACAAAAAAAGATTAGAAATGGCTGGGAAAAGAAACAGCAACATTATAACTATTCCTATCATTTGCTGGGCAAACAATAAAACAAAACACCCAATATATGTCATACTGTAATCGTCACATTCGTTCTATTCAATCATACAACAATCAGCTTTGATAGGCACAAATTAACAGTAATGACTTTAAATGGCTACGTTCAGAGATTGGTGTATGGCATTCTTCATAACTATAAACACTGTTTTCCAAATTAATTTTAATTTGCCTCATTCCAGTTCACCCAAACACAGATGAACATTTTATATAATAAAACTGTATAATAACAATGATATAATCCCAAATTTACAGACGGCACCATGCGATATATGATACAACTATTTTAAACGTGCATCCTCTTATGAAAATACATCACTAGTTCATTTGTATATCCGAATGTATAAATACACACATATCTATATGATACACTTTAGCTGATAGTCTTCCATAAGTATTCTTCCAATCCTCTGACTATCGAACAGCGTGGCCAGTAGTTCGCCGGCCTGACGCATGGCCAGTACGTTACGTGTAGTAAACATAAAAAAGAAAACTTGCCAGCCTTACATAGGACGTCTTCAATTATCCGAAGAGTTGTTGTATTGGTCTGATTAAATACAGCTGGGTCACACCAGTTTAAATACAGCTGGGTCACACCTGTTTAAATACAGCTGCTTCTCACCTGTTTAAATACAGCTGGGTCACACCTGTTTAAATACAGCTGGGTCTCACCTGTTAAATACAGCTGGGTCACACCTGTTTAAATACAGCTGGGTCTCACCTGTTTAAATACAGCTGCTTCTCACCTGTTTAAATACAGCTGGGTCACACCTGTTTAAATACAGCTGGGTCACACCTGATTAAATACAGCTGGGTCTCACCTGTTTAAATACAGCTGGGTCACACCTGTTAAATACAGCTGGGTCTCACCTGATTAAATACAGCTGGGCCACACCTGATTAAATACAGCTGGGTCACACCTGATTAAATACAGCTGGGTCACACCTGATTAAATACAGCTGGGTTACAACTAATTAAATACAGTTGTGTCTCACCTGTTTAAATACAGCTGGGCCACACCTGATTAAATACAGCTGGGTCACACCTGTTTAAATACAGCTGCGTCTCACCTGTTTAAATACAGCTGGGTCACACCTGTTAAATACAGCTGGGTCACACCTGATTAAATACAGCTGTGTCTCACCTGTTTAAATACAGCTGGGCCACACCTGATTAAATGCAGCTGGGTCACACCTGTTTAAATACAGCTGTGTCTCACCTGTTTAAATACAGCTGGGCCACACCTGATTAAATACAGCTGGGTCTCACCTGTTTAAATACAGCTGGGTCACACCTGTTTAAATACAGCTGGGTCACATCTGTTTAAATACAGCTGGGTCTCACCTGATTAAATACAGCTGGGCCACACCTGATTAAATACAGCTGGGTCTCACCTGTTTAAATACAGCTGGGTCACACCTGATTAAATACAGCTGGGTCTCACCTGATTAAATACAGCTGGGTCTCACCTGTTTAAATACAGCTGGGCCACACCTGATTAAATACAGCTGGGTCTCACCTGTTTAAATACAGCTGGGTCACACCTGTTTAAATACAGCTGGGTCACATCTGTTTAAATACAGCTGGGTCTCACCTGATTAAATACAGCTGGGCCACACCTGATTAAATACAGCTGGGTCTCACCTGTTTAAATATAGCTGGGCCACACCTGATTAAATACAGCTGGGTCACACCTGTTTAAATACAGCTGGGTCACACCTGTTAAATGCAGCTGGGTCACACGTGTTAAATACAGCTGGGCCACATCTGATTAAATACAGCTGGGCCACAACTGTTAAATACAGCTGGGCCACACCTGTTTAAATACAGCTGGGTCATGCCTGCTAAATACAGCTGGGTGTCACCTGTTTAAATACAGCTGGGCCACACCTGTAAAACACAGCTGGTAACAAATGTGACTGGCTGAATCAAACAAAACAAAAACTAGTCCAAAAAAATATTGGTGTGGAAAATATGCATTTCTAGGACAGTTACATCGGCACGTTTGCAAGTGTCAATTGGGAGGCTAATGTCAGCTACTCAGTATGAGCCAGCAAACAGAGGTGAGTGCATTGATCAACTACTATGAGATATTCTGTGTTAACCTAATGTCTTGTGTGAACGATCATGTAATCGATGGTTCAGTGACGCAAGTGCTAAGCTTTGCCAAGTCAGTATGAGTATTGACGTGGCCCGTGACGTCAGGTGCCAAGCCCCGTCTGAGCCACTAATGACATAATAAACATGGCCTCTGCATCCACATCAATACTGCAGCAATACTTTCGTATTTCATCTGTACATCACAAAAAAATACATATGATTTAAACAAACAATATTCCCGTCCCATCGTGCAACATGTAAACTAAGTGACAGACAAACAGAATTTCTGTTTCCCATGAGCAGTTGATGACATTCGTTATTTAACGATGACGTACAGCAACAAAGCAAGAATGGTGTTCAGCATATACAAGGACAAGCATACAGCTTTTCTTTCTTTAGCGTGGCTGTTTAACATCTGCATAAGTTCTGTTCAAGGCAGTGGGCTCTATAGTGCTTGCAATCTCTTCCCTAAGCAGCAAATCTAGAAATGAAATTTACAGCATCTCCTTTCCTCCATAACAATACCATCCCTGATGCCAGTTGTCTATCGAACAGAAAGAGTTAATAATTGTCACTAATCAGTTATGGTTCCCAATTTGTTCCTATACCATCATTTCTTTGACTGCAACAAAGAATTGCTGACCCAACGCTACAGACAACTGCTGAGTGACTGCCACCTTCAACCACTGTTACAAGAAAGCCAGCAGAGCAACAATGGGTGCCTTGCACACAGTACACAATAAGACATACACATATATGTAATGTCTATATGTACAACACATGCATTGACGAGTGTAACTGCCAAATCACTACTGGTGCAATTAATACACATTACCCTAATGTACACCAAGGACAGCACTTCGCCATAAGAAAACAAACTGAATCATGTCAAATGCCATACTTTGCTTTCTGCTGTGTAAATAATCACTGTCAATAACAAATATTCTTTACCCATTACAGCTAATTTTATTTAATTTAAATGAATCGATTGTTCCTAGTAGGTCCAATGTGTAGTGCCCGGTGTATGATATTATTTGCACAGAACCGTACAAAGCTAACATTATATTGGATGTTACAAAAATCGACTTGTCGCTCTTTAATTTGACCTACCAAAATCAAATCTTCCTACCATACTCTTGCCACCATCTACCTTTGATAACCGAGATATGGCACTAACACTGCCGAAAAACTACTAGATTAACGAACAAAGCAACATATGGCATTTACACAACCAATAGCTTGTCTTAGTATTTCCATGTCTTCATTTCAAGTACAAGCAAAATATGTCATATACATTCCAAAATACAGTGCAATAATACAACACAGTTTAATTGCAATCTCTCGCGTGTCGTGACCATATTGCAGTTTCGCTCACTTCCTTTGTCTTTCTAACCACATTTTCTGGCAATCAAGCTGTAGGACTAGTGAACAAACTCTGCAGATTCACAACTTCTCACACCACATAAATGGATATGTTGACATATTCTTCCTTCAGCTGAAACATTCAGTCACATGACCGCTATCATATGACACCGATCACAAAATAACTGATTTCAATGCCAACAATTGAAGTTAGTCGCAGCTTTTAAATATGATTCCACGTGCGATTGTTAAAGGATGTCAGCATAGCTAGACGTCGGAGTCGCACTTCATCCGAGGTTGCATCCCATGATCAAGGGAGCATCAAGTAATCCAATCCGGCTGGAGGGTGCTTCTGCAAAAACTTTCTCCTAAGCACCCAATCAATGTCAATGTAATGGGAAAGTTCATGGCATAACCAGAACTTCCTGCAAACAGGTGCATATTTACAAGTAACCATTGTCATTGCGCAGCGCTGCACGAGGGCTACTCCTGGTGGAAGCCCTCAGTCTCCTCAATGGCAAGGTTCAGCTTCTCGACGAGTTGCTCATAGCTCTTGTATGGTGGCAGGTCAAGTCTGTTGAAACACGTGTGACTGCGCGGCAGCCACGTGTCCTTGCCCACCTTCTCGATGCAGAATCGCTGCGGCCCGTTGCTCCCTGGTGGCAAAACAAAGACATTATGTGAGTGTGAAGACCGTATGTTATCACGCTAACAACAAGAAAAGATGTATCAAAATATTATAAAATATTAATATGACATTTAACCAGAAACATACATATTTCATACACTTTAAAATACCACAAAACTATTTCCATGCCAGCATTTATTTTTGCCAAGTCAGAAATAAATTAACAATGAATTATTTTTCCAATCTACCTTGTCTTATGATGACCTATAAGTTCAGTTCTTAGCTGATAAATTTGGATATTTTTTATTCTTGTTTAAACTTGTTTCACAGTCAATGAAACAAATTTCACCAAGAACAGACGAGTTCATATCATTTCTTATACATAAACTAGTCACCCAATCGTCCTACAATTTAAAATACACAGACATGAAGCAGACAAAAGCTAACATACCCATGAGTTCGGTGAAGCCGCCAACAGGCAGTCGACAGGTGCCAGTAACAAACTGTAGGAGACGTGTCCTCTGTTCGTGTTCCAGCTCACGCACAAACTGAAAGAATGTCACAAACTCAGCAACTCCGAGAAAAACTACATAATAATAGGTGTGTATTGGCACTACAGCTTTACCCCAACACCGACCTATGTAGGGCACATACTGGGGCGGCACACACTGAAGGTGTTTGGGGAGGATATGGGAGGGGTGACACCTCTCCCACTGGGCCTGGGATGGACGCTGTTAGAGCCATCTGAGAGTCAGTTAAATTGGACATACAGGAAGACATGGCTATGCCTGAATTGTGATGTATTACATCTCATGCTTCAACAACAATGAGTGTGTATGAGTAAACCTCAGAATGATGATGATGATGAGTGTCGTACCTTCCAGAACCACTGGATCTGCTTTGAGCTACGCGTGTAGTGTCGATGGATGGTGCTTTTCTCCCAGTCATCCACGTCGATCTCCTGCATTCCACACAGGATCAGCTACAAGCAGACATGGCACTTGTTGTGTCAATCCACATTTCTATGGCAACTCTCGATAGTGTCACTCAATTACATATAATACACGAGTCCTGTTGAAATTGCTCCCGTGGATATTCAGTGTGGTAAAATCAAGACAGATAAATTCACTTATGATCCTGCATGCCATAGAGCTAATTACTTTCACATTGTTGGTCAATCAACTTACACATCAAAAACACATTCTCACATACACTAATTCATACAATCTGTACATAATAATTGAACCCATGAGTTTTGCCAGTCATAATGTCAGTTACCTCAAGTTCGCGTTCGTCAAAGTACTGGAGCCACTGAAGTGGAACAACCTCATTCATGCCATCGAGGAACGCCTTCGTCTGATTCTCGATGCCTCGTGTGAACCTCCACTGAGTCATCAGACTACAACAGGACAGATCAGTCAGTCCTAATGGATTATATTCCTTGTTGGTCTTGGACTAGGTGAACTCATAGGACTGTGATACTCACTGAGTGGAGTAAATGAAGACATGACTATGTAAATAAAAATTACTGTGATACTCACTCAGCAAATTAAATGAAAACATTACTGTGATACTCATTCGATGGACTAAATAAAGACATGACTGTGATACTCACTCGGTGGAGTAAATGAAGACATGATTGTGATACTCACTCGGTGGAGTGAATGAAGACATGATTGTGCTACTCACTCGGTGGAGTGAACGAAGACATGATTGTGCTACTCACTCGGTGGAGTGAACGAAGACATGATTGTGCTACTCAATCGGTGGAGTGAACGAAGACATGATTGTGCTACTCACTCGGTGGAGTGAACGAAGACATGATTGTGCTACTCACTCGGTGGAGTGAACGAAGACATGATTGTGCTACTCACTCGGTGGAGTGAACGAAGACATGATTGTGCTACTCACTCGGTGGAGTGAACGAAGACATGATTGTGCTACTCACTCGGTGGAGTGAACGAAGACATGATTGTGCTACTCAATCGGTGGAGTGAACGAAGACATGATTGTGCTACTCACTCGGTGGAGTGAACGAAGACATGATTGTGCTACTCAATCGGTGGAGTGAACGAAGACATGATTGTGCTACTCACTCGGTGGAGTGAACGAAGACATGATTGTGCTACTCAATCGGTGGAGTGAACGAAGACATGATTGTGCTACTCACTCGGTGGAGTGAACGAAGACATGATTGTGCTACTCACTCGGTGGAGTGAACGAAGACATGATTGTGCTACTCACTCGGTGGAGTGAACGAAGACATGATTGTGCTACTCACTCGGTGGAGTGAACGAAGACATGATTGTGCTACTCACTCGGTGGAGTGAACGAAGACATGATTGTGCTACTCACTCGGTGGAGTGAACGAAGACATGATTGTGCTACTCACTCGGTGGAGTGAACGAAGACATGATTGTGCTACTCACTCGGTGGAGTGAACGAAGACATGATTGTGCTACTCACTCGGTGGAGTGAACGAAGACATGATTGTGCTACTCACTCGGTGGAGTGAACGAAGACATGATTGTGCTACTCACTCGGTGGAGTGAACGAAGACATGATTGTGCTACTCACTCGGTGGAGTGAACGAAGACATGATTGTGCTACTCAATCGGTGGAGTGAACGAAGACATGATTGTGCTACTCACTCGGTGGAGTGAACGAAGACATGATTGTGCTACTCACTCGGTGGAGTGAGCGAAGACATGATTGTGCTACTCACTCGGTGGAGTGAGCGAAGACATGATTGTGCTACTCAATCGGTGGAGTGAACGAAGACATGATTGTGCTACTCACTCGGTGGAGTGAACGAAGACATGATTGTGCTACTCAATCGGTGGAGTGAACGAAGACATGATTGTGCTACTCACTCGGTGGAGTGAACGAAGACATGATTGTGCTACTCACTCGGTGGAGTGAACGAAGACATGATTGTGCTACTCACTCGGTGGAGTGAACGAAGACATGATTGTGCTACTCACTCGGTGGAGTGAAAGAAGACATGATTGTGCTACTCACTCGGTGGAGTGAACGAAGACATGATTGTGCTACTCACTCGGTGGAGTGAACGAAGACATGATTGTGCTACTCACTCGGTGGAGTGAACGAAGACATGATTGTGCTACTCACTCGGTGGAGTGAACGAAGACATGATTGTGCTACTCACTCGGTGGAGTGAACGAAGACATGATTGTGCTACTCACTCGGTGGAGTGAACGAAGACATGATTGTGCTACTCACTCGATGGAGTGAACGAAGACATGATTGTGCTACTCACTCGGTGGAGTGAACGAAGACATGATTGTGCTACTCACTCGGTGGAGTAAACGAAGACATGATTGTGCTACTCACTCGGTGGAGTAAACGAAGACATGATTGTGCTACTCACTCGGTGGAGTAAACGAAGACATGATTGTGCTACTCACTCGGTGGAGTGAACGAAGACATGATTGTGCTACTCACTCGGTGGAGTGAACGAAGACATGATTGTGATACTCACTCAGTGGAGTGAACGAAGACATGATTGTGCTACTCACTCGGTGGAGTGAACGAAGACATGATTGTGTTACTCACTCAGTGGAGTGAACGAAGACATGATTGTGTGACTCACTCGGTGGAGTGAACAAAGACATGATTGTGCTACTCACTCGGTGGAGTGAACGAAGACATGATTGCGCTACTCACTAGGTGGAGTAAACGAAGACATGATTGTGCTACTCACTCGGTGGAGTGAATGAAGACATGATTGCGCTACTCACTCGGTGGAGTAAACGAAGACATGATTGTGCTACTCACTCGGTGGAGTGAATGAAGACATGATTGTGATACTCACTCAGTGGAGTGAACGAAGACATGATTGTGCTACTCACTCGGTGGAGTGAACGAAGACATGATTGTGATACTCACTCAGTGGAGTGAACGAAGACATGATTGTGTTACTCACTAGGTGGAGTGAACGAAGACATGATTGTGATACTCACTCGGTGGAGTGAACGAAGACATGATTGTGTTACTCACTAGGTGGAGTGAACAAAGACATGATTGTGCTACTCACTCGGTGGAGTGAATGAAGACATGATTGTGTTACTCACTAGGTGGAGTAAACAAAGACATGATTGTGCTACTCACTCGGTGGAGTGAATGAAGACATGATTGCGCTACTCACTCGGTGGAGTGAATGAAGACATGATTGTGCTACTCACTCGGTGGAGTAAACGAAGACATGATTGCGCTACTCACTCGGTGGAGTGAACGAAGACATGATTGTGCTACTCACTCGGTGGAGTAAACGAAGACATGATTGTGCTACTCACTCGGTGGAGTGAACGAAGACATGATTGCGCTACTCACTCGGTGGAGTGAACGAAGACATGATTGTGCTACTCACTCGGTGGAGTGAATGAAGACATGATTGTGCTACTCACTCGGTGGAGTGAACGAAGACATGATTGTGCTACTCACTCGGTGGAGTGAATGAAGACATGATTGTGCTACTCACTTGGTGGAGTAAAAATTAATACATGACTGAGATACTCACTCAACGTACTCCTGCTTGTTCTTCTCAGTGACTGGCAGCTCACTGCCACCTTCCTTCAGGTCGTGCTGCTCTATCTTACCAAGCACCTCAAAGTCAGCCGAGAAGAACAGCCCTAGTTCGGCCTCGTCCAGATTGTTCTCTCTGGAACACACATTGATGGTGACAGACACTGATTGACAGACTGACTGACACAAGTGACACAGGCTGTAAATGACATACATAAACACAAGACAGACAGTTGTTGAAAACGACACATACAAGTGACACAGACTGTGGGTGACAGACAGACAGCTTAATGAGAGGCATAGTACGGAGCTTCACCAGATTTCACCCTCCTATGTCTGCCTACAGCAACCAGGGTAATATTCAGATATTATATACATTATATATATATATATATATATATATATATATATATATATATATATATATATATATATATATATATATATATATATATATATATATATATATATATATATATATATATATATATATATATATATATATATATATATATATAATTTATTTATATAATATATATAAATATAATATATATATATATATTTATTTATATAATATATAAATATATATATATATATATATATATATATATATATATATATATATATATATATATCTTAATATTACCCTGGTTGCTGTAGGCAGACATAGAAAGGTGACATCTGGTGAAGCTCTGTACTATGCCTCTCATTAAGCTGTCTGTCTGTCAAATAAATTTTTTTTTATGAAAACCTAAATTTAAAAAAAATGTATTTGCTTGATATACACAAATTGAAGTTGACATGTGTGAATTGCAAAACATCAGGCATATGAAATATTGTGTTAATAAAAAAGGTATCAAGTGTTTATCCACAAAATATTCCTGGTTGGTGCAGCAACTCATTTACAAGTCCATATTTGTTCAGGAGGTTCCAACATGTGTGATAATTAAATATCACGGATGTGATTAGAATGTCAGTCCTGATATAACAGTCTATGATTTATCCCTGCTTCTACCTCTAAGCCTGTCACTGATTCCCATGCTACCTCTAAGCCTGTCACTGATTCCCATGCTACCTCTAAGCCTGTCACTGATTCCCATGGCAACCGAGGTACATATATACCCTAGGTCATTAATATGTCAATTATCAAGTTGGAGAATGTAAAGGAAAACGAATATATGATATAAATAACTAGGGCCAGTTTTTTTATTTCTATGGCTACTGATACAAGTTTTTATTTCTATGGCTACTGATCAAAATTCTTAGGTGCCCACATTATGAATTCTGACATCAGGAAAATAGCCAGGTGAAATGGCATCATAAAAGAGAATCTGTTGACAGCACAGATCAGACAGAAGGTAAGACTCACTGGATCCAGATCATAGAGTTATAGTACTCAGGATCAATCGACTCAAGGTCTTTCAACGTCAACTTCTTGTTCAACATCTTCTTGTAGAAGGGCATTGTAAAGCCGCTGTCGATGAACTTGCCATGGTACAGCGCCTGATGAAGTAGGAGTATTGTGTATGACACTGACGCAGTAACACTGTTGTCACTACCATATAGTAGGTATGCAATGTCTAAGTTGTGACAGCAAAATGGTGCTACATGTTACATGCACACCTGTACATACTTATATATGTACACACACATACACAACATGTATATACACTGTATGTATGTGTTTATGTGCATGTACATTCACACACAACATATATCATTCTGAACATTACCTTTTCTAGAACTGAATTACAATATCAGAATTGAATAGTGTCAAAATTATCCCCATGCACATACAGACACATACACGCAATCGCGCATGCATGCACACAAACACATGTTGAATTACTGAAAGGAGCACACATGCAAATCTGGTCATAAACAACAAATTGACAACTGGTTAAATTTAACAGTACCCATGGCAATGAAGCTATGCAACATTCACAGAGTATCACAAGCACACTTCAGACATTCACCAACACAATGTGACCCCCCAACCGAGTCTGTTGTGAAACAATCGTTACCATGGCGATGAATCGTCCAACAAAGCGGAAGTACATGAGGTGGTCAGGGTTGACAGAGGACGCAGGGTTAATCTGCAGACAGTAGTTGTTGTTGTTGGCATACTCGAAGAGACAGTACATCGGGTTGAGAACCTCATGGGACACGTTGAAGAACCACTCCCTGAAACAGCATCACAGCACTGTATTCACAAATTGCATGCCTTTGTTTAACTTCAAATTAATTACACTCTATCATAGTCCCCCGGTTGAGTTTGACGTTACAAAGCATTATTGGGATGGATATTAAAGATAATAAATATTAATAATAGGAATTTATATAGTGCCTCAATCCATAATAAAATGCTACACATTGAGGTGACAAATAATCTACTCCCAGGAGGCAGTCCAATATACCTCCTATGGGACAAATACTGACAATATACCTCCTGTGGGACAAACACTGACAATTAGAAGTCCAATATACCTCCTGTGGGACAAACATTGACAATTAGAAGTCTAATATGTACAGTTGAGCCTCGTTATTACACAGTGGTCGGGGTTTATGATTACGAATCGTGCTGTAAACGAGGTGCGTTAGGTGTTCTAGTATCTGCCACCGGGAGCTACTAAACAACAGCGATCACCGCCCGCTGTGTCAAGTCCAAGAACACTGTCGAAACCACTGTGTGCTTGCAGCACTGTCTTATATGCCAATATGCAGTTTATAGAGCCTGTTAAACAAGTCAACTAGCATCAACGTGTATTATTTTTAAATGTCACACCCTGTTGAATCTTGAACTTAATAAAACACATGTACGTATACCGTTATGGAATAGATCTGCTATTATGATGATGTACTGGACCAATAGGAATATGAACCTAAAATAATAACCTGGATCTGAGCAGCCGAAAATGTATATGATTTGTCACACGTATGCAAGCTGATAAAACATAGAAAATGACAATAGGTAAAATTAATCATTGTTTCAATTTGACTTTCAACCGAAGCATAAATTTATGACGCACCACATCGATTAATCGTTTCACATGTGGATGACGAATTCGTATTTTCATGCACCAGTAGCGTCTTGGGTTAGGCATTTGGCATGTTGGTTTCGTGTCGCAAAAACGATTAGATTTAAGAGGCAATGGAAGCATGCCATTTCACCTCAGTGTTATACTGATATTGCATAACAAATGCAGTTAAAACTGTTTATCTGATTCTTATTTATCTTCTTCATATTTGTGAATCTCAATTATAATTTATAAACCGTCAAAGCAAAGCCAGTGACAGCAATTGATGTTGGCGACTGCGCAAAACAAAAAACACGTTGACACTCGTTCACTGACATTGTTCACCTAATGTTTCTTGAGAATTGTCAAAGCAATCCTAAGTTTAAGCAGGCCCATTTGGCATTTCCCCCCGGCGGCAGAAAATCGGGGTCCACGACCAACCGCCTTATATCTGAATCCGCATAATAACGAGGCGCAACTGTAAGTAGATTTGATGTTCGGGTGCTACACAGTGCATTAGAATGCATTACATTCCTAGAACCCACATTAGTTTAAATTACAATTCTCATGACAATACACTGTAGGCTGTAAAACTTATATGCTATGATTATGATTAAATATATGTTGAATTCATAATCATTCCATGTACCCATTGTAATAAAAATTTGTAAATAGTAATAATCAAAATATTTTTACCAAGTACTGACACCGAATGTGTGTGTGAAGCTCCAACATACCTTGCAATGCCGCCATAATCCAAGCCATCCTCATTGCGGAATATGATATAGAGGCGTCGTCGCAAGTCAAATGGTTGCAGTCTCATGATCTGTAACAGCGGCTTCATGTAAGGCTGCGAGTAACTAATATATGTGAAAGGAAAAGTTGAATCAGAGAAGGCCACCATACCATGGGAAAACCCCAAGAAACAATTCACAGCTATACTGTTAGCTGGACTAGCAATCTCTGAAAGGGTCAGCTCCATACATTCAGTCAATAGCAATGATTCCACATTAATAACACTTCGACCATTGCAGAGCTTCATCTTCGCCAGTCTGGTGATCCACATAATGACGTGGTTCAGTATTTCCAGGTATTAAATATTAATATTATCATAAAATTATTATTGTGGGTCATCAAAGCTTCCCTCTCTCCCCATATTTATTGTATCTACTTATTGTATGCTTCCCTCTCTCCTCATATTTATTGTATCTACTCATTGTATGCTTCCCTCTCTCCCCATATTTATTGTATCTACTCATTGTATGCTTCCCTCTCTCCCCATATTTATTGTATCTACTCATTGTATGCTTCCCTCTCTCCCCATATTTATTGTATCTACTCATTGTATGCTTCCCTCTCTCCCCATATTTATTGCATCTACTCATTGTATGCTTCCCTCTCTCCCCATATTTATTGTATCTACTCATTGTATGCTTCCCTCTCTCCCCATATTTATTGTATCTACTCATTGTATGCTTCCCTCTCTCCCCATATTTATTGTATCTACTCATTGTATGCTTCCCTCTCTCCCCATATTTATTGTATCTACTCATTGTATGTTTCCCTCTCTCCCCATATTTATTGTATCTACTCATTGTATGCTTCCCTCTCTCCCCATATTTATTGTATCTACTCATTGTATGCTTCCCTCTCTCCCCATATTTATTGTATCTACTCATTGTATGTTTCCCTCTCTCCCCATATTTATTGTATCTACTCATTGTATGTTTCCCTCTCTCCCCATATTTATTGTATCTACTCATTGTATGCTTCCCTCTCTCCCCATATTTATTGTATCTACTCATTGTATGTTTCCCTCTCTCCCCATATTTATTGTATCTACTCATTGTATGCTTCCCTCTCTCCCCATATTTATTGTATCTACTCATTGTATGTTTCCCTCTCTCCCCATATTTATTGTATCTACTCATTGTATGTTTCCCTCTCTCCCCATATTTATTGTATCTACTCATTGTATGCTTCCCTCTCTCCCCATATTTATTGTATCTACTCATTGTATGCTTCCCTCTCTCCCCATATTTATTGTATCTACTCATTGTATGTTTCCCTCTCTCCCCATATTTATTGTATCTACTCATTGTATGTTTCTTAATTATTAATAAAAATTAATAATTAAAATACAAAATGTGATAATCATTACATATGTAAGCCCAATTTCAGAGGCAGAATTCTCACAGAGGTTTGCCGTGAGCCTGTGAAGACACCTGTATATTAGCAGAAGGTGACCACTCACCTGTTGGAATGAATCTTCAAACAGATTCTCCCTCGTAACGTTTATCTTGACGTGTCCTGGCAGAGCATTCGACTGCACAAGAAACAACATGGTCACCAACAGTAATTCAATTATTTATTATTATACAAGTTATGTCAATCATAAGTATAACATTATTAATCCATTTTGTGCTGGTATGACACTTCTGTCAGACAAATGTACTCTTTTTCCGGTATGGATAAATGGACGGAAAAATATGTATAACAATTTCTTCAGTCCTAACAATATTATCATTCATTAGACTTCCCAGTTAAAACGTATGTCCAGTCCAATCCTTACCTGGCAGAGGTATCGAAACTGTCCTAGTTTCCACCGGAAGCTTCTCTCATACTGCATTGGGACACCAAAGGCACCTTTGGGCCTGAGACACACCAAAACACAATCAGTATACAAGAAACATACAATGAGTAGATCACAAAGAGGCTGCCATTTAACTGGTGGGCCTCATATGAGATGTATGGATGGTTATAGTAAACTACATAATGTTGCTGCCATCTGAAGCGAGATTCAACAAATGTTGTGGCATCAAATGCCAGTACTGCATTTCCAAAGATTTAAACACAATAGAATATTTCATATTAGTATTATCATCTTTGAGACACATTAGATAGGTAAACTAGTTTCTTTGATATTATTCAATCAAAATTGTCACGAGTTTGATTTGTCAATTGAGGCTAACTTTATAAAACTTGGTGTAACTGTAAGGACAGCACTAACCCCTTGGCCGGACCATCACGCGGGTCTTGGAATGTCGTGCTCCTCGTGTTGTGGTCGACAAAGTACCTAACTCCATCCGCTGTGTACCTCATCTCCCAACCGTCAGGCAGTGGGTCCTCATCAACTGTCCTGGAGACAATCAAGCAGGTGCAATTAGGACACACAATTATATAACCAGTTTACCTTGGAGGAGCTGAGGGAGGCTGGTGTGAAAGAGAGTTCACAAGGAAACTGGTGACGAGTGGGTTAAAGTGGCTAGGCATGTAGAAAGAATGGAAGGGGATGGTTGTCGAAGAGATGTGCTCAGATTGGAGAGTAGAAGACTAAGACCATGATTGAGCACGGAGGATTGTGTGAAGAAAGATTTGGCAGGATTGGGAGTGGAGAACGAGGGCGAGAGACAGAGGGAGGGGAGATGGGTGGTGGAGATGGCAGTAAAACAGGCTCAGTGATGGAAGGAGAAGGAAAACAAAAACCGAGGAGCATTACTGATGCCAGCCTCATCCCAGACATCAAGGACAAAGAGGAGCAGGATCAATGTCAACCTCACCCCAGACACCAAGGACAAAGAGGAGCATTACTGATGCCAGCCTCATCCCAGACATCAAGGACAAAGAAGAGCAGGATCAATGTCAGCCTCATCCCAGACATCAAGGACAAAGAAGAGCAGGATCAATGTCAGCCTCATCCCAGACATCAAGGACAAAGAGGAGCAGGATCAATGTCAGCCTCACCACAGACATCAAGGACAAAGAGGAGCAGTATTGATGCCAGCCTCACCCCAGACATGAAGGACAAAGAAGAGCAGTATTGATGCCAGCCTCATCCCAGACATGAAGGACAAAGAGGAGCAGTATTGATGCCAGCCTCACCCCAGACATGAAGGACAAAGAGGAGCAGTATTGATGCCAGCCTCACCCCAGTCAAGGACAAAGAGGAGCAGTATTGATGCCAGCCTCACCCCAGACATCAAGGACAAAGAGGAGCAGTATTGATGCCAGCCTCACCCCAGACATCAAGGACAAAGAGGAGCAGTATTGATGCCAACCTCACTCCAGACATCAAGGACAAAGAGGAAAACAACAGTCATGAAACAGAAAGACTCTGTAATTCAAACAAAAAGAGAATGATTCAGAGTTAGTTCAGAGTTAGTTCAGAGTTTGTCTACATACAAAGTGTTTCAGGGCAAAATGGGATAAACGCCAATCTGGGTGAAATTTCTGAATGGGCAAAATTTCATAATTAAAATCTACAATAAAGGTTTCAGCCCTTACTACCAGTTGCTTTGATTTTTAATTCTTAAGATATTCCAACATCACGTTTCCATTTACACTGAGGATGAAACACAGAAGCAAGTTTTTCTCAAAAAAAAAAAAACGGATTTATCTCGGTTTGCTCTGAAATCTTTTATCACGGCCAGCAGCAAAGAAACACAATGAACTAATAAAAAGAAGGGGTTTCTAAGGGCACATACCCCTGCGTTCGTGGGTCCTCCCACTGAGTCGTTCGGTTCTTGTGGTTCACAAAGTACACCCTGCCGTTGGCATCTGATCGTTTCTCTGCAAAGATCATCACAAACTATGACACTGCACTCCATCCAATGCACTCCATCCAGTGCACTCCATCTACTCCATCCAGTGCACTCCATCCAGTGCACTCCATCTACTCCATCCAGTGCACTCCATCCACTCTATCCAGTGCACTCCATCCACGCCATCCAGTGTCAATCCATACTTCACCTCGTGAAGATGTTGGTAGAAAATAATGAAGTAACAATTTTTTTTTAATCACAACTATTTAAATTTACTACACTCAACTGGCAAGCAGAAGAACTAATCATCCCAGAATTCATTTCCTGATGAAGGCTACTGACAGTAGCCGAAACATTGAGTAGGTAAATCTTGATTAGAAGAAAATCTAATTCTAATCTTCATCGTACTTCACTTCGTCAAACTTACTTAATCGATGTAATCTCTCAACATTTCCTGCTCAGAAAGAAAGCTATGCCATATTATGAGAAACCAAACCAGTTTAAAATTACATTAATACATGCATCACTGGATAGAAATGACTACTCATGAGATTTCACCCTGGTACAGATCACATACCCCAGGCCTCAGGCAGCGTGCCAAGGGGGTCGCTGGTGTCAGGAGCCTGCTGTGGGAAAAGGAAGCGCTGGGCGAGATGGTCGAGCTGTCGGTTCTGGCGCCACATCTGGTAGTTCTGGATGTTGTTAATCATATCTGCGTTTGGTCGCTGCCACGTTGTTGTGCGAGTGTTGTGGTCGACATAGTAGACGCGACCTCGCTGGTCTACACGCCTCTCCCAGCTGCAAGGACATCCACACACCAGGTGTCACTAAACTAGTCTTATACAGCAGGTATATGCAATAAATGGTAGAGCGCATCATATCACCAAGAGGTTAGCATGAAGTTGACTGATCAATCTACAATCTATTTCTCATGCACTATAGGACAGTCAAGACTGTCAACACTTTAATAAATCTTCTTTGCACAAGCAGGCATATATATGCTATGTGGGAAAAATATGAATTTTCAGATACAAAATTTTTTTGTTCTATATTTCTGCTATTCTGCATGGTGCTTGATGCCACAATGGAACACGAAAAACACAAACTTAACAACCTATATCTCTGAGGCTTTGAGGTAGTCTTAACATATCTCTGTTACACATCATTCATATTTTGAGGCGTTTATCTAACTAGTTAAGAGGTTTCTTAAACAGAACCCGGACTCCTGTATGCTGACAGATATTCTAGAAATGAATGGGTTATCCCACTACACACCCAGGGGGCAAGGGTGTCGGTCTCTCCCACGTAGTGGTCCGTGAATTGTGGTCCACGTAGTAGGATCGGCCATGTGGATCCATCCGTACTTCCCATCTATAAGAAAACAGCAGAATTGCAGACTTAATCATTCAGTATTCAACAACATTTTGTCAATGCTTTCAACACACTCATTGCAGAAGCAGCCAGTGTAAAGCAAATTTATATTTTCAATTTATATTTACTCAGAACGCACTACACTTTTGTCCTAGCAAAGACTTTTTCAACTTCTATTGAAGCATCCAGTCAAGCTACAATTGTTGTGAGAAAGCTGTTCGTTCTAATAATTCCATCACTGGAATCCAATCACTGTTTATTGCGGGGTATTACTGCTCAGTGAACTGAGACCAATTGAGGTTAACATAAAGTTGTAAAATGGCAGCAGGTGTCTAGAACCATGGCCCTCTCGTTTGACAGTGCGGGGCTCTCACCGCTACTGTGCCCCCAGTGTAAAGGCAAATGTTTATGCATTGCAATATAGAAATTTGTTAATGTGATATGAGATTTACCACCACTGTCGCTAAGGTTCTCTTGTTCCAAACTATTTTCAATAGCCATTCTCAAAATATGTAGGGACAAATTCAAACTTGACAGGAAAATGTTCATTGTCAACAGTAGAGGGCTGTCGATTTTTTATCCATTCATCGTCTTCAAATGTTTATGTATTAAATGGACCATGCACAGGTACACATGCACAATATTTACCCAAAAAGGCTCTGATTTGAAAAGATCTTAAATGTTGTTGCTATATTTACAGGTTTTGTGGCCAAAAGAAGAGTAACTATGACATGAATATACCATTTTCTAAATGTAAAGAAACCCTAGACTTATTTATAACAAGGCTATAATAAATACTGTGGGACAGTACATACTTGTTATTAAAAGTTACATAACACAAAGTCTATTACAATAATTGTTGATGTTTAAATTTTTGGTCAACACTTAATGACAAGTACAACATTAATGGACAAAATACGCTGTGTAAAAATCCACTCCTCACTTAGGTCCTAAAAAGAATATTTCCTATGTGAGGTACCACAGCTTGCTATGGGGCAAACAGTGCCACCTAGTGGACAACAGACCACTCACCCCTCAGGGACGGGCTCGTCGTTGTTGTTCGTTACCACGCCTCTACCCACATCATTCTGGCTGGCATTGCCTGGCAAACACACATCAACATCAACAAACACACATCAACATCAACAAACACACATCAACATTAGATCACACTTTTACAACACTTACAGGAACACATGAACAAACAACCTGCAAAGCTATTGGTGCTCTATTGCTAAACCTATTGGTGCTCTACTTGCTAAACCTATTGGTGCTCTACTTGCTAAACCTATTGGTGCTCTATTGCTAAACCTATTGGTGCTCTACTTGCTAAACCTATTGGTGCTCTACTTGCTAAACCTATTGGTGCTCTACTTGCTAAACCTATTGGTGCTCTACTTGCTAAACCTATTGGTGCTCTACTTGCTATTTCTCACATTATTTTGCTATCTGCCAGTTTATTTTGTAAACTACTATGGCTCCCATTTCTGAAAATTTTCCATTATATTTCAAAACTGCATGCTTCCAAGGAATACAATTTTAGCAAACAATATTCCATGTGTCACCAGAATTACTTGTAATTTCCAGGTGCTAAATATACTTTGTGAGATGATTATTCATGACATGTCTACTTTATGATTATCGAGTAACTGAATACCTGGAAAAGTTTGCTGCTAAAAGTTTGCAGTTTCGCAAGGTGACACTTTTTTACGGAGACGTAATTTCATGGATTTGCTTTACTAAAACCTAACATGAACTAGGATGTTATACCAAATAGGAGTGGAATTTTTATGGCAAATTTGTGTGTGCGATATTGTGGAAATAAAATTTTTTTGAAATTTAAATGCTCGCATTTCCAGATTTACAGTAAATGAAACTTGGTATGAGCTTACAATACTTCCCCCATACCACAAACACATACTTTGTATTCCGGGAGGGCCACCTGTGCTGTTTGCCGAAGGAGAAGACGCTGGAGGTGGCGGCCCTATCATGCTTGAACGTGCAGGTACAGGCGGAGCAGTCAACGATGACCCAGCGTCATTGTCATTTTCCCTGGTTGTGTTAGATCCCCTTCTGGGTCGCGGCCCCCGTGCTGCATTCCCCCCACTGCTGATGACACCATTTGGTTGATCTCGCGGCGGCGGTGACGACGACGTTGACGGGTCACTGCTACCACCTGGCGGAAGGGGCCTGAGGGCGGCACGCAGGCTTGTTGCCCCTGGGGTCAGACTGGACATGGAGTTGCTGTTGGCCCGTGTGCGTACCCCACCCTGGGGCGTTCCACTGCTAGTACCCGCCTGCACACTGCCACTGCTCGTACTGTGTGACATGCTGCGTTGACCTGCAACACACACAACATGCCCATTAGATGGCAGCACAAACATGTAATACAGACGTCATCATGTGTCACCTTGTGGACTGTCATCTTTGATTACACTCTCCAAAAGTTACAAGAACAATTTTCAATGCAGAAATCTTATTAAGGTTGGATTATGCTGTGTACTTTGTAAAGTAGCCAGTCAAACACGTTTTAAAGCACTGCATTTTCATTCTGTAGCATTAGATCTGATTGCTTGCAAATCAACGTGTTGGGTGTGTTAACTTCACCTAAAGCGTCATACGATCCAGTGCTAGTATTTCTAAACTGATTATTCAAATTAAAACACAAAACAATAATAACATCTTATACAGCGCTGGTATCGATAAAACGCTCGTGACGCTTTGTTCCATTGAGAGAATTTTTCACCATGTAGAAGGGACAAATGGCTTTAACGCATTTCATTAGGGATACGCCTGCAGGCATGTCAACACATGTGACGGTATTTATAAATACTGTGTGCATCGTCCGAAGCTTTTACAATTTTTCCCATGATGCAATAGGACCATACTACCGGTTTGGATGTCATTTGCAATTTTGCAACCCCGTGTTTACAGATAGTTTTTGAGCGAAGTTCGAGTTTGATGATTTTTGGCATTTAAAAATGGCGGACGATGGCCAAGTTAGTGAATGGAGTGATATCGATATATCGGTAAAATGGTTTGTTCAATGAAAGTGACTCGGATGAGTGGATGACTAATGGTTGCGGAACCTGTTTGCAAGCATGACTCAGACTACAGCGGCTTCCAGGGTCACTGGAACGAAGGTGATCTCGTCCGACATGCGACGACGGAGTTTCGTGGCAAATTAACCGTTTCATTTACATGACGACTTCCATTAAAAAAAGGGTAGCTTTGGACTGAGAAATGACATTTACATGAAATTTTTACCACTGTTTGAAGAAATGACAATGCATGGTGTTTGAATATATGAAAAACAAGTCCAAAGTTGTTGCACAAATTTGTTTTTATTTTATATTCAGATCTAAGCAATGTGACCAGCTGACCAGCTGTCAGAATGAAATGGGTTAAGTGCCTCTTCCATAAGACACAGACAAAGCAGAGTGAATGAAATTGCATAAGCTTCAAAATCACAGCACGTGGACATGAACATCGGTCTCTCGACAGTTCAGTGCTCCAACCAACAGTCATGGCGTACATGTCAACACTGAGGCATGTCTTACCGTTGCGAATTCCATTTGAAAGCTTAGGAGGGAATTGGTCCATCTTAACATCCATGCCATTCAGGCTGATGGTGAGTTCTCCTGTCCTCTGGGCAGCTCCCTTCACGTCTCCCTTTAAGTCCAGTGTCAGGGACGTGTTTGTGACTGTCAACAAGGAACACCTTAGTTGGGTTTTGTGATCTCCATGAAGTAAATCATGACTTATGTATAATCAAATATTTTGAAGAAAACCAGACGAGAATTATTAAAGACGAGAATTATTAAGACTGATTGTCAAATTACACAACCAATTTTCCAAAAATGTTGGAAACCACAAGTCACAACGAAGAAACATGTTGGAGAATGAGGGTTAAACTACACAACCAAACAATTTGTGTTAAACTGAAAAACTGAGAGTTAAATTACACAGTTAAATTGTGTAGAACATCAAAGGTTAAATTACACAACCAAGTACCACATGTTGAAAACTGAGGGTAAAATTACATATATAATAAAATATGTTGGAGATTGTGGATTAAATAACACAGTCAAATAAACCAAACTGAATATTTCCAACTCAGAGCAGGGTTCAGTATGAATAAAAAAACTGCCATTCACTGTCGGACTCATAGACTCTGAGTGTCAACCTTGATTCCTTGGCAATGAATATTCATAAAGATCACAATAAACGAGTGTCCTTTAAACTTACATCTGCCATCATGTTTATGAAGGAGCGAGTTGAGATCGAGCGTCACGTAACCCAGGACAGCATCAGTCTTGAACTGATGATGGTTGAGTACGCGGAAGTCAAGTTTGCTGTAGGGTGTCACCAAACTGTCACAGAAATGACACGTCATGACATGTCAGCAATTTGCACATGGTCAAATAGGTATGTTAACCTGCACAAGCATGTAATAGTGGCCAAAATTATGACAAGTGTGCAACAATGTCTGTAGTCATTTCATGCCGTGAATTTTATAACAATTTGAACAAAACATTACGCCAAACATTATTTTATAATAACAGCATTAACATACAATATACAATACAAATATTCTATTGCGCTAAAATCCTTGAAAAACCCAAGCTCAGCAGTGCACCAAAACAAAAGACAGTTTCTAATCGGTTTAACAATTCAACATCAACTTTATGAGTAATGGTTTTCTTGAAAGCACAACTATTGAGATTACTCACAAAACGTTGAGAGTAAGTAAGCTCAAGTTTTTAACTTAACCTGATAAGCCCTGAATTTCTGGGGGAGTTGATTTTGTTTCAACCCATGGGATTATGAAATGCACTGTAAGACGAAAAGTCTTCATCAAAACCCTTACACTATATACATATTCTGAATCACAGAATATTTATCTTACCAATGGTAATAACACTATTAACTGTGGCTAATTAGCATATAATTAGCATATGTAAACAATCGCAAAGTTAAAAATTAAATATGAAATCTAGTTTATTTTGTCACTCGTGGACACAATAAAGCACAAAATGAGGCAAGTTTGGTACTGCAAGGTAGGCCTACATGTCCCCTATGAGCAGCAAGAGAAATTATAATAATATCTGCATTTACCTGTGAAATATTACAATTAGCATGCAAGTACTATGATTTTGGTTGATCGCATATATACATATAAAGCACACAAAACTGTTCACAAAATGCATAATAATGAATGTTTCATAGGTACATGTAATCTATTGACATATATATCAGAGCGCACCATGTATTGTAGTATAATAACTGATGGAAAAGAAAATTCAAGGAATATAAATGCTGTAATTCTGCAAATGTGAGTCAAATGTTACGTCAAAAGACAATGAATACAGTAAAACTCATCATTGACACATCGATGTTGTTGTCTTGGCCGCTAGTAATGTCATTTACATCCGAATTATCGGATGTAAAACCCAACAGATGCAATGCCCGCTCATAGTCTTCATAACCATGAATCGTAAAACGTTGACGAAATATCGGTCACAAAAAATTCGCAAAAATACTAATAATTGACGTATCGATTCGAGAAATGGCTCAAAACGTCCGCACATGTGTTGTTTTCATCCGGGCACCAACAGCATAACCAAAGCGAACGAGCGTGGCACCACATAGCGATCAATATGAACACTACATCCCAACACCGAAATTTCGGTGTTCAGGGTGCATCAGGTTAAGTAATCTCAATACTTGTGGTTTGAAGACAATTTTTAACTTAAGTAATCTCAATACTTGTGGTTTGAAGACAATTTTTAACTTAAGTAATCTCAATACTTGTGGTTTGAAGACAATTTTTAACTTAAGTAATCTCAATACTTGTGGTTTGAAGACAATTTTTAACTTAAGTAATCTCAATACTTGTGGTTTGAAGACAATTTTTAACTTAAGTAATCTCAATACTTGTGGTTTGAAGACAATCTTTAACTTAAGTAATCTCAACTTAAATAATCTCAATAGTTGTGGTTCGAAGACAATTTTTAACTTAAGTAATCTCAATACTTGTGGTTTGAAGACAATTTTTAACTTAAGTAATCTCAATAGTTGTGGTTTGAAGACAACCTTTAACTTAAGTAATCTCAATACTTGTGGTTTGAAGACAATCTTTAACTTAAGTAATCTCAATAGTTGTGGTTTGAAGACAATCTTTAACTTAAGTAATCTCAATAGTTGTGGTTTGAAGGCAATCTTTAACTTAAGTAATCTCAATAGTTGTGGTTTGAAGACAATCTTTAACTTAAATAATCTTAATAGTTGTGGTTTGAAGACAATCATTACTCATATATACCAACCAACTTGATAAACACTTTCACAAAAATCAACTTTAATTCAACAAAATACATTATGAATTCAATCCAATTCAATTAAGAAAATTGCAGGATTAATAAACACGGCAACTCACACAGTGAAATGTTCGTTCCACGTTGGTGAGCTTGACTTCCTGACAATCTCGGTCTTGCGTGGTGGCTGTCCATCAATGCTGAGAGCCAGGTAAGCGTCGGCCTTCGAGCTGAACATGCGCCCAGAGTTCTGCAGTTTTGCACTCGAGACTGCAACACGTTGCACCACTTTCTGATGAGCAAATTCTGTCTTAGTCACACACACAGGCTAAGTCAGTTGACGCATCATATTTGCATAAATGCTGCACTGTTTTTAAATACGGCGTGTGCCCTAGTGACGCATATATATATATATATATATATATATATATATATATATATATATATATATATATATATAATTGCAACGTGCGCGTTTGCAGTCGATCATTTATCCGCTAGGGTGAACATATAGTCCTCCCCTAATTTGTCGCTCCTCGGGTTACATGCCATAACGATGCCGCCCCCCAAAAGAACAATTCCCCTACCTTCACAAGGTACCTTAGTCGGATGGGCTAAAATGAGACAAACAATAGCTGAGACTGTTGTTGCTGAAGCAATTACGAAAACTGACAACGTGCCCGAGAGTGCTAAGACCGGTGACATTGGGTACGTCAGCAGTGGTGTCGAAAACTGAAGCGTTGCATTGACAAGATACAGCCTGTTTTTGTTAAGTCATTTCAAACCAGAATTTGACTTCCAGCTTGCGTTTTCTAAGTGGCGGAATGTAACAGATTGTGTCATCATCCGATCAGTCAAGCAGTAGTCCATGAAACGTGGGACAGACTCAATACCTTGTTTTGTTACAGTACAGACTTTTAAATAAACTAGTGATCTCTGTACATGTTGTTGTTGATATTATTGGTAATATATTAAATATACCCAGAAATGTGGGCAGTCATACAAACACTAAACATCAAGTTTTTTAGCAGAAGTAAATCTTATATTTAGATAGCTTACTTTATTTTGTGCAGAACAAATTATCAAGCAAGCAAAATCAAATGTACTGAATGTAATAAAAAAATGCAAATATGATTACTGGCCTAATATGAAATGAACTGTAATGTTCATAATTACCATGTTATGCAAAGTGACCATGTTATGCAAATTAATTACATTTTCATTCAATTAATTTTGGGCAGATAAAATTTCAAAAAGGCACATAGTTATGCCTCTTATGTGCCTGAAGGGCACATGTACTTATTTTTCCAGATCAATCCCTGCAGATTCAAATCTCTACTTTAATAATATGTATAAGACAACATGGGGCAATCATCAGCCTGAGGCATAACACTGGTAAACTGCAACTTGCTATCTTCTAAGTACCCGTTTGAAAGATGAACTTTCAAATGTGCCATATCTGACACATGATAATAACAAATATTTAATTAATAAATAATAAATCCATGATTTCTCCTGTTTTAATGTACAACATCAATATACAAATGCACAAAAGGATACAGTGTATATGACAACCACAGACACTTGAGAGTTACGCATTAAGAACAGTTGAAGTTCTAATACACTGTGGTTTACTTATGCAACTTTGAATATAATTGCTCCTTTGTACGCAATGAGCAATATTGATCTATTAAAAACAGGAATGTAAAGAAAATAATGTTGTGGTACAAATGCTCTGTATAGGGACTGTGTAGGCAAGATGTGTACACCAAGATGTGTACACCAAGGGTGTTCCGCTTCAAATCTATTCCAAGTTCCAATGAGTGAGAATTCCCAAGCAACAACTAATTATGACCGGTGCTTTTTAGTAATGTTCTAGTGTTTGTAGTGATAACCTTTTAATTTTGACTAATTCACTTGTGTTTACCAACTGCCAGAATTTAAAGGTGGAGCATGGTATTTTAACAATTAAACCAAAACTGTAAGATTTTTTTTTAAATATTATACATTTTCTACCAATTTTACTGTTTACCGTTTAATATACAGTTGGCTACCATGATTGTATCTGTATATATCTTGCCATATTCTAATGAAATGGTTGCAAGTAAGCAAACTTGACATTGGCTTTACTTTTCTACCCTGTGCCAGTGAGACTAATCTATCATGAAAAACTGAATAGTTCCTCTAAAATATATGCCATCTCCCAAGAGTCTGTAAGTAACTGGTAGTGCCCTAAACTAGTTGTATTTTGGCTACTACCTTGGATATAAAATTCTAATTCGCAAATACACCTGTAATTGTCATGCAGCAGCTGAAACCTGAAGAGTTGAGTCGAACCAGGAAGTACATAGATATGGCTGTGCTGTAGCCTTGAGCATATAACATGACATCTAAGGAGTGACTGTCACATACTTCCTTGTCACTGGGCCACCATTGTAACACTGAACCAATGAGGACAAACTACCCAATCACATCCAATCACATGATTCATGCACTGATGACCTCAGCTGACTGTTGCATTGGCAATATTGAAGTACTTTTCAACTTCTGGGGCCAGTTTCAATAAAATATAAGGAAAATCCATCACAACCTTCTATGCTTTGTGTTTATCACAGCCATATGTACTGTGCCACCATGGGCATATAGAGTCATATATAACACAGCTATGGATACCCATACGTCAACAAATATAAACAAGTAGTATGGACACCCATACGTCAACAAATCTAAACAAGTAGTATTGCTATTCAGGAAAGATTTATTGTTGATCCACTTGGTCCCTAGGCTAATAATTATTATTGTCTGCTACAGTGTCACACATCACTAGACCGCTGATAGTGAACATAGGGGCCATTTCATAAACATCTAAGCAGCTCCTTAACTCCACTTTTTCCCTACAAAATTATGTTTATTTCTTGAGAGTAAAAAACATCCTTGCAACAGTATCAAATAGAACTAATCTATTGTCTGCGATAAAGATAGGGTTAGTTGAGTTATTTTTTTGACACAACCCCCAACAGCTTTATACACCTCAACAGACACATGGAGAACAACCTGCAAGTACAACATGCATGTTCTTAGAAAACTGACACCCTAATGATACATAAACTTCACATTTGGTTACATTACATGCAGCGGAGACATTCAACTGCAGTGCTCCAAGTGGCAGGTGGCTGACTCAGTCTCAGATTACAGTGACAGCACAAATCCCAATCATCCGAGTTGTCATGACACAACAGACATGTATGTCAACAGACGAAGACAAGATCAGTTAGGCCTTTGTGTTGGTGGTTATCAGGCAAAGTTCACAACATGTGGCAGACACAAAACATCAACTGCACAGTCGTGTACCTGCACAGCCGTGTACCTGCACAGCCGTGTACCTGCACAGCCGTGTACCTGCACAGCCGTGTACCTGCACAGCCGTGTAACTGCACAACCGTGTACCTGCTGTTGCAGAAAAATTTTACGAACACAACAAAACTGATGAACTCATCACACAGCAGCCCCAGACTGGAAATACAGAATATACAGCACCAAGACTTACCAGCTGTTATCAAAACGAGGTGAAGACTGACTGAATCCCTACCAGCAGGGTCTAACTAACCATAGTTCTACTTATACCACTGTGGCCGGCCGAACAAAGACGACAATACGGAATCACCTGATCACACACCGCAGTGTCATGCACTAAAGAAGCTGAAAAATTACAGTAAAAACTCTTTTATTTATGCTCGGCTATACAGGTGATTGCAATTTTTGCTCTAGTGATTTCTTATCTCAAATACAAGGCTGCAGCATTGACAGCCAGGTCTTGAGAATGTTACACTGATTACAACACAACAGTGTCTAGCAGTGCAGTCATCTAGTTTGTTGTGCAACATACTGTAACAGTGTAAGCTACATTAAACCCTTTAATCTGCAATAAGCAACATCCATTGAATAGTTTCTACATGGGCACACTTACAGAATAATCCATTGCAGTTTTGGTTTATGTTGGTCACATGACACATCATGTGATATCTGGCCAGCTTCCTATAAATTATATTGGCTGGTGTATCATTATAAAAAATTGGTTTCATATTATTAATATTGTTAATGTTGGTGTTTCAGTATTTTAGATATGACTCTTCTTGTAGCAGGGTAGAGCTTAGGCAGACTTACTTGTGACTTGCAGTTGACTGAACTGGGGGCTGCCAGAGCTGCTGCTGCCACCAACATCCTGAGACATGTTGTCCCTGATAGAGCTACCTCCTACAAGAAACAACAAGCTTACACATGTTGTCCCTGATAGAGCTACCTCCTGCAAGAAACAACAAGCTTACACGTTGTCCCTGATAGAGCTACCTCCCGCAAGAAACAACAAACTTACACATGTTGTCCCTGATAGAGCTACCTCCTGCAAGAAACAACAAACTTACACATGTTGTCCCTGATAGAGCTACCTCCTGCAAGAAACAACAAACTTACACGTTGTCCCTGATAGAGCTACCTCCTACAAGAAACAACAAACTTACACGTTGTCCCTGATAGAGCTACCTCCTACAAGAAACAACAAACTTACACGTTGTCCCTGATAGAGCTACCTCCTACAAGAAACAACAAACTTACACGTTGTCCCTGATAGAGCTACCTCCCGCAAGAAACAACAAACTTACACATGTTGTCCCTGATAGAGCTACCTCCTACAAGAAACAACAAACTTACACATGTTGTCCCTGATAGAGCTACCTCCTGCATGAAACAACAAACTTACACATGTTGTCCCTGATAGAGCTACCTCCTACAAGAAACAACAAACTTACACATGTTGTCCCTGATAGAGCTACCTCCTACAAGAAACAACAAACTTACACGTTGTCCCTGATAGAGCTACCTCCTACAAGAAACAACAAACTTACACATGTTGTCCCTGATAGAGCTACCTCCTACAAGAAACAACAAACTTACACGTTGTCCCTGATAGAGCTACCTCCTACAAGAAACAACAAACTTACTCATGTTGTCCCTGATAGAGCTACCTCCTACAAGAAACAACAAACTTACACATGTTGTCCCTGATAGAGCTACCTCCTACAAGAAACAACAAACTTACACGTTGTCCCTGATAGAGCTACCTCCTACAAGAAACAACAAACTTACACGTTGTCCCTGATAGAGCTACCTCCTACAAGAAACAACAAACTTACACATGTTGTCCCTGATAGAGCTACCTCCTACAAGAAACAACAAACTTACACACGTTGTCCCTGATAGAGCTACCTCCTGCAAGAAACAACAAACTTACACGTTGTCCCTGATAGAGCTACCTCCTACAAGAAACAACAAACTTACACATGTTGTCCCTGATAGAGCTACCTCCTACAAGAAACAACAAACTTACACGTTGTCCCTGATAGAGCTACCTCCTACAAGAAACAACAAACTTACTCATGTTGTCCCTGATAGAGCTACCTCCTACAAGAAACAACAAACTTACACATGTTGTCCCTGATAGAGCTACCTCCTACAAGAAACAACAAACTTACACATGTTGTCCCTGATAGAGCTACCTCCTACAAGAAACAACAAACTTACTCATGTTGTCCCTGATAGAGCTACCTCCTACAAGAAACAACAAACTTACACATGTTGTCCCTGATAGAGCTACCTCCTACAAGAAACAACAAACTTACACGTTGTCCCTGATAGAGCTACCTCCTACAAGAAACAACAAACTTACTCATGTTGTCCCTGATAGAGCTACCTCCTACAAGAAACAACAAACTTACACGTTGTCCCTGATAGAGCTACCTCCTACAAGAAACAACAAACTTACACATGTTGTCCCTGATAGAGCTACCTCCTACAAGAAACAACAAACTTACACGTTGTCCCTGATAGAGCTACCTCCTACAAGAAACAACAAACTTACACGTTGTCCCTGATAGAGCTACCTCCTACAAGAAACAACAAACTTACACGTTGTCCCTGATAGAGCTACCTCCTACAAGAAACAACAAACTTACACGTTGTCCCTGATAGAGCTACCTCCTACAAGAAACAACAAACTTACACGTTGTCCCTGATAGAGCTACCTCCTACAAGAAACAACAAACTTACACGTTGTCCCTGATAGAGCTACCTCCTACAAGAAACAACAAACTTACACGTTGTCCCTGATAGAGCTACCTCCTACAAGAAACAACAAACTTACACGTTGTCCCTGATAGAGCTACCTCCTACAAGAAACAACAAACTTACACATGTTGTCCCTGATAGAGCTACCTCCTACAAGAAACAACAAACTGTGGATTAGTGTCAATAGGACATCCTGTGCTAGTAACCACACAAATAGTTCAGACCATAGTCAGAATGGCATAACCATATAGTAAGTGTTATGACTTGATAACTAAAAATGTAATACTCAATCACGAATGAGTTACAATAAACACAACTAACACATAGTAAAATAAAATGAAAAAATGTAGAGAAAGCTATAGATTAATAAATTGGTAAAAAAATTGCAGTTATCCAAAGACCCATTAAAACAGTGTAAACTCTTGCTATAACAGGACAAGGATCATTTTGGTGATGTTCTTTACTGTGGGTACATAAAACAGGGCAGGCCAGAAAAACTTTTTTAAAGTTGTTCCTTTTAAGCGGATGTTACTTACATTGGGAGTCCCTATTGAAGAGGACACTATACAACATATATTAAAAATATCTCAGTTAAAAATTATCCAACCTATTACAAACAAATAACGCATTGATATTGTTTGCCTGTGTTTCTCCAACCAACAACTGCATTCCTTCCACATCTTCACACAACATGAGTAATATCACAGTCACTTCACACAGTCACTTCACACAGTCACTGCACACAGTCACTTCTCACAGTCATGTAAAGTAAATAATAACATCTATCTTTCGACACCTGGGTAATCCCAACATGCATATAAATAGAAGGGAGCGTCAGTGAGAACAGCAATACTGCTGGCACTTCACCATCAATGCTAGTACAACCTGTACTACGTTGTCTTAAAGATAAGGTCCCCCAGACATTTACAAAGAAACCACTTCATCAAAAAGCCCACAGTTCAACTTATCAATTCAGAAGTTGAATGTGTTAGATACAAATAAACTGGCAATGCGAAGTCAAAGATTCAACCCTGGAGCAGTATAACCATGCTTACAAATTTACACAAATTTGGCCACCATCAGCAGAAAATGCAACTGATGGAAAGTGTAATTTATTTTGATTAAATCACTAAATAAAGCATTTCGACTCTATTCTGCTTGCCTAGGTGTGAACATGATTTCCATTCCTTATGTCTAGATTGACACACACCTAGTAGGTTGCTGGAGAAGGCTGTGACCAGACTGCCTTAAACGGGAGCTCCCTATGACTATCATCCACACACAGCTGGGAGTAGCTATGTCTATCTCTTCACACATAACTGGCATGATCCACGTCACAATATAAGCTTTCAAGTGAAGCATTTATTTGGGATCAACGGCTTATAGATGATTACTATTTGCCTAGTCAATATGTTCTGTTAGAAACAGACCCGTGAATGAGTACATACAAGATAAAGAGAAATAAGAGAAAGAAACAGCTGGCTCAATAAAAGATGTTTCTTGACAGACAAATATATTAGAGCTTCTACATTATTTCACTAAACTGAATCTAATGGCATTGCAACAGTGGCTTCATAACTGTCACACTGTCATTTAACAAGTGGCTGTGTGTTATGCACTGATTTATGCAGTGTCATCATTGAGTATTGCAATGTCATCATGGAGTAGTTCAGTGTCATCATGGAGTAGTGCAATGTCATCATGGAGTAGTGCAGTGTCATCATGGAGTAGTTCAGTGTCATCATGGAGTTGTGAAGTGTCATCATGGAGTAGTTCAGTGTCATCATGGAGTAGTGCAATGTCATCATGGAGTAGTACAGTGTCATCATGGAGTAGTGAAGTGTCATCATGGAGTAGTTCAGTGTCATCATGGAGTAGTGCAATGTCATCATGGAGTAGTACAGTGTCACCATGGAGTAGTGAAGTGTCATCATGGAGTAGTTCAGTGTCATCATGGAGTAGTGCAATGTCATCATGGAGTAGTATAGTGTCATCATGGAGTAGTGAAGTGTCATCATGGAGTAGTGCAATGTCATCATGGAGTAGTGTAGTGTCATCATGGAGTAGTGAAGTGTCATCATGGAGTAGTGAAGTGTCATCATGGAGTAGTGCAGATAAAACAGTTCTTTCATGCATCTGGCATGTAGCTCTTTGGCCCACAAACAGATAACATTTATGTGTCATTTAAGGCCAGATATGTAGGGATGGGAGCATGGAGATGGAAATTCACAGAAGAGTACAAGCTGGGGTGAGTGCGTGGAGAAAAGTGGAAGGGGTGATAAGAAATTTACACATATCTCGAAAGCAAAAAGGAAAGGTTCTTAACTCATGCATTTCACCAGCATACCTATACGGCCTAAGGACCATGGCAATGACAGAAAAACAACAAGAGAGACTGTAAGTTTGCAAGAATAATTGGGTGAGAACAGGCCCTTAGCCAGAAATAAAATGTTGCCAGTCTTGAACATTCTAAAAAACCTTAAACGTGCGAATGGCTTCCGTGGAAGCCGTTGCGTCTATGACAGCCCAACTGATTTTTTTCATTGGCAAGCCAATGCTGGTTGACATAATGACAGCCAGTATTGGCCCATTTCGTTTTTGCACTGGTAGGCCAATACAAGTTGAGCAAATGTCAAATGACAGCCATTATTGGCCGAATTAGGTTTTTTTAATGGCAGGCCAAATCCGGTTTAACCATTATCGGCCCAGTCGAGTCTTACTAGCTGTGCAGCAAGGTTGGCGTTATCACCTACACAGTAATAATAATAATAAAAGAACCAACACATGAAGGTTCATGAAAAAGTAACTTGAAACTTTATTTTAAATATATAAACATGGAAGTAATGTTTGAAACATCTTAGGACTGTTTAGTTCATGCATTACAAATACGTCTAATATGAACAAATTAATATGATTACAATCATACACAAAATCATATACTTGATACTAAAAGTAAAGCAATACAACAAATAAAAATAGAAGATATGAACTAGTTATGAAAGTAATACATTGAAACATTACTTATTTGATAAAACAGCAATCAGGGCTGGGTCCAATTACACAAAATTATATCAATTACAATTACATTTAATTTTTTATTTCAATTACAATTACAGTCATAATTGTCAAAATCAGTTACAATTACACTGTTTCAATTTCAATTACAATTACATTATGCAGAACCAAGTATATTTAGCATTTGTTAATTATGTATTTTTGCACATTTTGCTGAATTTCAATATTTTGTACACAATTGATAAACAAATATAATGGTAATGTTTGTACATTTTGTTTAATTGTGACTTTGAATTATTCTTAATAAAAAGATAGCAGTTTAAAACATATTTTCGTTATATCAAAATACAATGCAGTATCCTGAAGTAATCCTACAGGACATATTCCTTACAGACAAAATTACAAAATATGAAAAGTGAACAAAACCCCACAGGCCATTATACAATATTTATTTGTAGTTCTTCTCTAAGCATCCTTTCTAGTTTTATATACATTTATCTGTGTGCATTTCTTAAATTTTTCTTCGGAAAATACTAATAATAGGGTATGATGTGTTTACTTTGAGGTTGTAGCTCCTGCTCTAAGCTAACATTCTTAATTGGTCTGCCCTTTGTTTTGCATTGGGAATGGGGAGAGAGGCCATATAAACGGTCCTTGCCACCTGACCTGTCTCCAGTCCTCCACAACACAAGGGGGTTAATTGGCTTGTTAACTCTGCAATGTTTCACAGAGCTGATATTTTCTGAAGCAATATCAGGCTACAGGTCTTTCCATGTTGTTTGAATACCAGCTTAGCCTTTGTCTGACAATGTCTGTGCATTGTTTATTGCTTCCTGGCTGTTACCAACTTATTGAAAAGGCTAATCGCTAAGGCTACCCACCACTAGCACCATGGACCAGTACCCACCAGACAGTGAATACTGTAACTAAAATATAGATATATAAGCAGGTGTTATTATTAGTCTTGATTTTCAACTCATGTGACTTAAATTATATTTTTAGTGACAATTCGTTCAGGTAGTTTGTGATATAAAACGTACTGTAATTGATTGATTGAAAAAATGTTCAATTATACAAAATATAACAATTACAATTACAGCAAAATTTCGAAACCATAATCAATTACAATTACACAATTTTGCTGTAATAAATTACAATTACCTAATTGGACCCAGCCCTGACAGCAATCATCCAGATTCAGTATTACCTATTGGAAAAAAATAATATGAATTTACAAGACTGAGCACAGCCTAATCGTTGGTTGATCGCCTACCGTTTGAGTTGAGGAACCGGGAAACAACTGCCGATAGTATGTCCTACACGCCGGTTATGTATGTGAATTGGATCCTGAATCAAACTCAATTTCGAAGCTTTTATTCACGTTTACGAAAAAGGCATAGACTGTCATGAACTTTGAAGTTGACATTATTGCATCTTTTCACTCATTTGGCAGGTGTCATTTTGAACTCGACCCACAGCATCAGGGTCACAGCATTGTTTCTTCAAATGAGAGCACCAATGGATAGGCACTGAGAAACGCCACATAAACGCGTTTCCCAACCAATGACACACGATTACAATAAATAGAGATCAACCGCAGTATCATTATTTTCCAACGATGTCTAGGTTAAAAATATATAGTTTTATAGATTGGCGGTATTCGCTTGTGATAAGCCATCACTAAGTCCAAGACAGCTCAAACAATTTTATTGTAAAACAATTTCATCTTGTAAAAAGAATAACCTGTCTTTAGTCAGGGACCCCCAGACGGGTCCCTGGCTAAGGGCCTGGGTGAAAAGAATTGCGGGAGTGAAAAGAATCGACAAGCGAAGAATGGTGGAGCTAAGGGAAGAAGTTGGGGTGAGAGAGAGTCTCACAAGGAAGTTGGGGTGAAAGAGAGTCTCACAAGGAAGTTGGGGTGAGAGAGAGTCTCACGAGGAAGTTGGGGTGAGAGAGAGTCTCACAAGGAAGTTGGGGTGAGAGAGAGTCTCACGAGGAAGTTGGGATGAGAGAGAGTCTCACAAGGAAGTTGGGATGAGAGAGTCTCACAAGGAAGTTGGGGTGAGAGAGAGTCTCACAAGGAAGTTGGGGTGAGAGAGAGTCTCACAAGGAAGTTGGGATGAGAGAGAGTCTCACAAGGAAGTTGGGGTGAGAGAGTCTCACAAGGAAGCTGGGGTGAGAGAGAGTCTCACGAGGAAGTTGGGGTGAGAGAGAGTCTCACAAGGAAGTTGGGGTGAGAGAGAGTCTCACGAGGAAGTTGGGGTGAGAGAGAGTCTCACGAGGAAGTTGGGATGAGAGAGAGTCTCACAAGGAAGTTGGGATGAGAGAGAGTCTCACAAGGAAGTTGGGGTGAGAGAGTCTCACAAGGAAGTTGGGTGAGAGTCTCACAAGGAAGTTGGGGTGAGAGAGAGTCTCACAAGGAAGCTGTGGTGAGAGAGAGTCTCACGAGGAAGTTGGGGTGAGAGAGAGTCTCACGAGGAAGTTGGGATGAGAGAGTGTCTCACGAGGAAGTTGGGGTGAGAGAGAGTCTCACAAGGAAGTTGGGATGAGAGAGAGTCTCACAAGGAAGTTGGGATGAGAGAGAGTCTCACAAGGAAGTTGGGATGAGAGAGAGTCTCACGAGGAAGTTGGGATGAGAGAGAGTCTCACAAGGAAGTTGGGATGAGAGAGAGTCTCACAAGGAAGTTGGGATGAGAGAGAGTCTCACAAGGAAGTTGGGATGAGAGAGAGTCTCACGAGGAAGCTGGGGTGAGAGAGAGTCTCACGAGGAAGCTGGGGTGAGAGAGAGTCTCATGAGGAAGTTGGGATGAGAGAGTGTCTCACAAGGAAGTTGGGGTGAGAGAGTGTCTCACAAGGAAGTTGGGATGAGAGAGAGTCTCACAAGGAAGTTGGGATGAGAGAGAGTCTCACAAGGAAATTGGGATGAGAGAGAGTCCCACAAGGAAGTTGGGGTGAGAGAGAGTCTCACAAGGAAGCTGGGGTGAGAGAGAGTCTCACGAGGAAGCTGGGGTGAGAGAGTCTCACGAGGAAGTTGGGGTGAGAGAGAGTCTCACGAGGAAGTTGGGATGAGAGAGTGTCTCACAAGGAAGTTGGGGTGAGAGAGAGTCTCACAAGGAAGTTGGGGTGAGAGAGAGTCTCACAAGGAAGCTGGGGTGAGAGTCTCACAAGGAAGCTGGGGTGAGAGAGTCTCACGAGGAAGTTGGGGTGAGAGAGAGTCTCACGAGGAAGTTGGGGTGAGAGAGAGTCTCACGAGGAAGTTGGGATGAGAGAGTGTCTCAGAAGGAAGTTGGGGTGAGAGAGAGTTTCACGAGGAAGTTGGGGTGAGAGAGAGTCTCACAAGGAAGCTGGGGTGAGAGAGAGTCTCACAAGGAAGTTGGGGTGAGAGAGAGTCTCACGAGGAAGCTGGGGTGAGAGAGAGTCTCACGAGGAAGCTGGGGTGAGAGAGAGTCTCACAAGGAAGTTGGGGTGAGAGAGAGTCTCACGAGGAAGCTGGGGTGAGAGAGAGTCTCACAAGGAAGTTGGGGTGAGAGAGAGTCTCACGAGGAAGTTGGGGTGAGAGAGAGTCTCACAAGGAAGTTGGGGTGAGAGAGAGTCTCACGAGGAAGCTGGGGTGAGAGAGAGTCTCACAAGGAAGCTGGGGTGAGAGAGAGTCTCACGAGGAAGCTGGGGTGAAAGAGAGTCTCACAAGGAAGCTGGTGAGGAGCCGGCTAAAGTGGGCTGGACATGTGGAAAGAATAGAAGGGGTACAACTGACAAAGAGAGCGGATGCGATTGGAGTGGAGGGTAGAAGGAGAAGAGGAAGACCAAGACTGAGATAGGAGGACTGCGTAAAGAGTTTTAGTGGGAGTGGGAGGGGAATGGAGAATGAGGGCGAGGGATAGAGGGGAGTGGAGAATGAGGGCGAGGGATAGAGGGGAGTGGAACTGATTGGTGGAGACTAGTAAAACGGGACTAGTTATGAAGAAGAAGGGGAAACACAAATCAACGACTGGTATAGGTGCCAGCCTCACCCCTGACTACAGGGAAAAGGAGGAGAGCAACAATGATAGATGCATAAGGTATTTTTTTTATTGATAATTATGGCAAACTTATTTGTCCAATAAGAAAGCGTAGGTCAAGGGGAGTAAAACATATGTTGAACTTTTTCATTCAGACCCCTGTTGCCGTGGTAACAAACAAGATGGCTGTCGTAATGGGAAAATGTAGCATACTTTGTGCATGGTCCCCAGACATTATTACAGCAGATAAGATCACAATTTTTTCACTGTCGTATCTAGACAACTTGGTAGCAATAACAACCTTGCTTTTGTAATTTTTATTCTGAATCAAAATTGTTGACACAAAATCCAATGTTTTTCGTTTTAAATACCTTCATTACAAATAAATAAAAAAATTAAGTTTTTACAAAGGTTGTTATTGCATGGAGAGAATAATGCAGAATATAACAGTGTAAACCCGCTTGACGTGACTTTAATATTACCAGAGTTACACAGATTACAAATTTATTAAAATGCATTTTCTGTAAATTGCCGTCAAAGATTGAATAATGATTGGACAATGATTTAGGAAATTATTGAGTGTCATTATTAATTATAATAGAAGTTGAAGTGTCATGTATCATATAACATCAATCAGGATTGATAGGACAAATAGAAAGCTATGTTTTCAAATGTATAACTTGTACCCCCAGTCTTCTCCTGCCCCATCCCCGGGAATGTCTCGCTGCCAAAAATGCCGTATTTCCATATGCATCCCGCAGCTTTTCCGGTCTCCCTTTTTTTCCTGCCCAAAAATATGCTTTGTGAAAATTTATTCTTTTTGACTCGAACATAACTTTTGTTAGACGCCATGTTTGTTTACACACAGAAATAGCAACATCGTGCATTGTGGGAAACAATGCGTCATCACAAATTTTAAATATAATAACGATTTAATTAAAGACCCTGAACTGTAAACACTCAGATTTTGGAAAGATTATGTTACCAAGGTTACAGCATACTGGCAAAATTTTGATGTGGGATCAGGGAGAACACTGCTGCTAACTAGTTCATCCAGAGCCACGCCACCCAGAGCCACGCCACCCAGAGCCACGCCACCCAGAGCCACGCCACCCAGAGCCACGCCACCCAGAGCCACAGCACCCGGAGCCACGCCACCCGGAGCCACACCACCCAGAGGGCAAATCAAATTGCAGTATTTTAATGCAAAACACTCCCCAGTTGTGTGAAAATCCAGTTTAATTTTGTCAAGTGGTAAATACTAAAAAATCATACAAATTTTAGTTCGTTTCTTAACAGGGGTAGAACTACCCACTAGTCTGCTCGTCCGTACACTAGTTATGATTAAAGCGGACTAATAAACCTGCCTACTAACTAGTCCGCTGCCTAGTAAAAATCAGTGTGTTGCGTGGCGCCATCAACCATACAATTGACAAACTAATTCTTCACCTAATGTGAGTCGACAATGCAACAGCATTTTTGACTGGTTGTTATGTGACATAGAATTCTGAAACGACAGGTTTGTTTGGTTTAGCATATCTGGTAGAGGGGTACGGCTAATGACGGCCATTTTCAAATGCACGGTTCACATCTACAGGGATCATGCCTCATTTAGACTTGTGTTACACATGTAGGGCACAGTAATTTTAGATGTGTAATTTTTTTTAAATCATATCATCTGACATAACTGCATTTGAGCAGACACATTGGCAAGTTTGCTGGTAGAACATTTTAGCAGTGTAACCGTGGATTTTTTGATGATTTCAATAGGTGGAAGAATTTTTGCAATTTTTTCGCCGCAAGGCACGTGTGTGTAGTAGTTTATGCAGAAATTGGTAAACATTGACGGTTATGGCATGTTCAGCCATTTTAAAAGAGTTAGAAACGTGATTTTAACAAAACTCGACCAGCAGCGTCCAGCAATTTTTTATGGTCCCATTTCTTATAATCGTGCAAGACGTTAACATGGTCACCAATGGAAAACCCAACAGTAGCCTGAACCCTACATTACTTACTTGGTCTACGTTTACGCACAATGCATCACTACTTAACTGGGGTTGCGAAACCAGCAGTAAAGCGCTAGCTGGAAAAGCGTGAACGGGACATGCTGTACGACCAGCGGATTGACTGACTGATCTGTTGAGGTCTGAGCTGAGGTCACCAGACATCGCTGCGTTTGAGCCAAAGGAGGCCATCGAGCTGTGGAGTGCTGGTGGAGCACGGAAGCCAGACACTTACCCACTTGGACCAAGACCCGACTGTGAGAGTGATACTGACAGCAGTGATACTGACTATGACAGTAGTGCCTCAGACGTTGAGTGACACTGACTAACTGGCAGGGAGTGTCAACGCCAGGCCTGGATGACACTGTGTTTTTGTGTTTTAAATAAAATTGTTGCGATTTAAGTTAATGATGACCATTATATTGGCGTGAAGGCCAAGATGGACTAGTTAGCTGACCTGTTCAGAACAGTACACAATAGTCCTATTCTAGGTCACTCCAGTACATAGTATCCCAAATTGTCAATTTATGTCACCTCATAAGACTAGTCCAAAGTGTGGATGATTAGCGCTATGACTGTGGACACAACCGCTTACTTGACAGGTGACAGCTAACACACACTACATAGGACAAGGGTGTCACTGATATGTGATGACAGTCTGGAGTGTGTGGTCTTTATTACAGGTTAACAACTCTGCCATGCTGGGGTCATACAAACACGGCACTTGAAAAATTGTGTTTTATTAAGCTAAACGCAAATGTGCGATTCTTCTGTCATTTACAGGTGCAACACCAAATTTTAAACAGTTATTGTAAATATTTTTAATCCAGGTCATCTAGCTGCCACAGTTAATAACTTTTATGGATGCATATATTATCAGTATTCGAAATTAAGGCTATTTTTATCGATGGACACCAATTCAAAATGCTTCCACCCGATTCCACAAAATGCGCAAGTTAACGGTCCCACCCCGCCGATTCATCCCGGCAGCCACGGCTGGGTCGGACTGTATTAGTGATGCACATTACAGTACTTACTAATCTATGCTAAATCAACATAAAATGCAATTGTGACAAACTATTTCTTCCTTGCCAGCGACAAATCATGGCAAAGGCGAAGTCTGCACATGCATGGCAAGCCCCTTGCATTTCTAACATGGATGCCTATTGGATGATTCACATTTAATGATGTCGATATCTTGGGGAATGCCGGGGAAACACCAAAGCAAAGATGGCTGATGAAGTTGCAAGAATGGTATTCCAACAATGTTTGAAGGATACTACGCTAATTTACTTCATACTGGTGATACCAAGGAGGCAGACAATACGATTGACAATATAATGTGCCAAGACATTCTGATTAATGTGAATTTTGACTGTGAATTTGGAGGTTTAAATTTGGAGTAAATTGAGAATGCCGTACCATGGCAGACCCAGAGCATATGTCGCATATGTCGGCATCAAACATGTTACTTTCAACCACTGTAACTGTTTCGCAAATAAAATTCACATTGAAACGTTTATTAAATTCATTACTTTATTTAATTTTATTGGTCTGCTTGTTATAAGAAATGAACAACAATATTTGGTATGGTTGGTATTTATTAAATTCAAAGTGGATACGTAGCCGAGCGGAAGTGCCACAGTTGTCATGTTAGAAATATAGCTGTTCCAGCTTGTTGCTATCCTCCCAATATAAATATGTTGTAATTAGAGGCTTAATTAAAGTAATTATGGCTGTGTTTAGGTATTTAAAAAAATGGGCTCACTGTATCAATGTTCTTTCGATAATTCAACTTGTACATTGACCATATGAACTAGAAACAGGTCGTATAAAAGTGGCTGTTCCACCATGCAGGTGCTCAGATAATACCTGCCTATTAAATTATTATCTGTTTTAGTTTTATGCACGAAAACTTTGCTTTATTACGTATAATTATGATTAATACATTTTTGTGAGGCTAGTTCAAATTCACCTGGGGCAGTTCAAAATAGAACTGGGTCAGTAAATAAAAATCTGGGCCAGTTAATTTTTTGCTAACTTCAGACACTAATAATACTGTCTGTCCGAGATTCTCCCAACTACCACATATATATATGCACAACCAAACAAATAAACCAATGAGTAAGACAGGAACCCATGAAAGAATGACCTCATTAAACCCAGTCGTCATCCTACCTATTGACTGTAACTTCAATAGCAACAAGGAACATTAAAACTTGCATTGATCCTGCCGTGCATTATGCATGTAAGGCTTTGTAAGCCCACGACCAAGATACTGTTTCTGAAAGTCACGACCACTTACCATGACTCCAGCCAGATTCAGGTCAACACCAAGAACGACACATTCTATTTAAGAAACAGTATGACACTTCATCACGCTTGGTATGATTGTGTAACTTACTTGGCATCCCTAATATGAGCAGTACTCAACAAATAAAAAAATGTAACCCAACTTTAATTACCAACATTGAATGACAGGCTTATAGCTCTATATGTGTGGCATAGAAACATAGACAACCTAAGGACACTTACTAGACCCCCTCCCACAAGTAACTATTGTAATAAATAACTACTAAAGCTGAGCTAAGGTCACACTAACAGCTGCCAAGAAAGTATGTGACAATGGGGGTCACATTCAGATAATGGTTTGTTTCTGCCATACGTAGGCACAAACACTGGCAACATGACGAAATATACCAGACACACACACATACATGGACAACGCCTTTTATGCATGTCTGATGTCCATTCTGCTGCGACCATTATGAATGACTGTGTGCACATTCAATATTCTGGGAAGTCTCTCTTGATCCACTTACTCTTTATTTAATTGTTTAGGTTATTGCAGTATAAATACAGCAAAGTAGTCGGAACTGCCAAAAGAAAGTGAGTTGTGTACCAAGTTTGTTGGTAAGGTTAGTAAGGTAATACAATCGAACCTCGCTTTATAGTCACCTAGGCAATACAGCCACCTCGCCATTATGGTCACCTAGGCAATACAGCCACCTTGCCATTATGGTCACCTAGGCAATACAGCCACCTTGCCATTATGGTCACCTAGGCAATACAGCCACCTCGCCATTATGGTCACCTAGGCAATACAGCCACCTCGCCATTATGGTCACCTAGGCAATACAGCCACCTCGCCATTATGGTCACCTAGGCAATACAGCCACCTCGCCATTATGGTCACCTAGGCAATACAGCCACCTCGCCATTATGGTCACCTAGGCAATACAGCCACCTCGCCATTATGGTCACCTAGGCAATACAGCCACCTCGCCATTATGGTCACCTAGGCAATACAGCCACCTCGCCATTATGGTCACCTAGGCAATACAGCCACCTCGCCATTATGGTCACCTAGGCAATACAGCCACCTCGCCATTATGGTCACCTAGGCAATACAGCCACCTTGCCATTATGGTCACCTAGACAATACAGCCACCTTGCCATTATGGTCACCTAGGCAATACAGCCACCTCGCCATTATGGTCACCTAGACAATACAGCCACCTCGCCATTATGGTCACCTAGGCAATACAGCCACCTCACCATTATGGTCACCTAGGCAATACAGCCACCTTGCCATTATGGTCACCTAGACAATACAGCCACCTAGCCATTATGGTCACCAAGGCAATACAGCCACCTCGCCATTATGGTCACCTAGACAATACAGCCACCTTGCCATTATGGTCACCCTTGGATAGTTCCAAATTATTTCCATAACAATAAAGAATAGGACATTATGTCACATTAATACGGTCACCTCACTAGTCAGATAATTTTGTCCCAGTCCCATAGGTAATATCAAGGTTTGATTATATTTATTGTTGTTGGACAGAAAGAATGTTAATTAACCTGACCAATAAATAAAAAATATGAATTTGGTCATATACCTAATTATTGAGTATTCCTTTAGGAAATAATTTTTACAATAAAAGGATTACTTTGTGAAAACAATTTATGCCTCAATTAATTTCCACTGCCCACTTTAAATCTTACTGACTTCATGCACGATAGCTAATAATTAGTCGCATGGCAGGAAAGTTCCCATGTCTGGCTACAATAGTACAAGCTGCAGTCAGTAACATAATGTCACCAAGTACCAGATAGCTACAACATGGCATGGCCAACATAGCATTAAACTACCTCCTCTGATATTCAAGAAAGGCATGCCAAATAATCATAGTTATTATTTAATGTAAACAAAAGCAATGTATATATATATATATATATATATATTTTAATATGTTAAAGGCTTAGGCCAGGGTAAGTGGGTTTGGCTGCCTGATTGCTGTATTGTTTTACTATTCCACATGTTCATTTACAACTACAGAGGTGATATCATCCTGCCATGGGATATCAAAGTCTGTAACTGGTCAAAGGTGGACAGATGCATTCTATGACAAAACAAACTAACAGATGTGCTGGACGTCAACAATACTGGAATGTCAGCTTGCTAAGGGGCTTTTAACATTACTGTTTTCATGAAACAGCTTTATCTCACTTCAAATAAGCATACTTGTGATTGATGGAAACACTTTCTAACTCCTGATCAAAATCATCTAAAAGGATAATTACGGACCTATAAAGTAAGTACTTATGGTAAAATAGTATTTCACAAACAACACCAGATCTCAGGATCTCACATTCTGGTCTGCTTAGCATCATCAAGGTACAAATTCACACCACACTGTACGTCAGGTATGCACCCATATTAATTTTGTCAGTGTAAAAAAACAATGTCTCACTTTTGGGATGTAGAACATTTAGTAAAACATTGCAATCATTGAAGCACACGTAACAAACATCACCAAAAACAATGTCTCACTTTTGGGATGTAGAACATTTAGTAAAACGTTGCAATCATTGCAGCACGTGTAACGAACATCACCAAAAACGATGTCACTGTATACGTTTGGTTAAACTATCCGATGAAATGTTATAATTTTGAGTGCCCTTGACAGTGAGTGACACCAATTACAACTGAAACTGTGTGTACATGCGGAGTATATACACACACAAGTCACACACAAGTACAAATACTCATATACAGTCAATATTAATTTGCATAGGGAAAAAAATGCAGGGACTAACATAATATATATATTCTAATCTTGCTTGTATGTACCAAATACGTTGTATAATTATGATATTTTAAAATAAATGAACATATCTGTGTATCACTTAAGTGCATGCATAAACCAACTACATAAATTTAAAGGAGTGTCTCAATAAGGGTGCAGTATAGGTCATTCTGGCACACTGTTCAAATGGCTCAGTTTTTGCTTCAGGTCATGTTGTGCCTCTATATATGGTAATACACTGCATGCCAAGTTAGGACAGGTGTTGCAAATATTATGTGTTCAAAGGCTAATATGTTAAAAGCACACATTATTATTTACATATCAGGTATTATTTATACACAAGGTACTATCCTATAGTGTTGGGAAACGTATTAATATTTATAACTGATCATCAGTTTGGCCAAACCAATAAATGATCGATTATAAAATCAGTATTGTACAGCCAACATGACTGTAATGTAAAGATTGGTGCCACCTATTGGAGGTTACTAGGGGCGGCCATAAATATTTTTGTAATTCTTTACAGATAAAATAAAAAATGATCTTACTACTGGTCACGTTTTGGGGTGGTCATTGCCGAGGGGTCATTTATGTAGTGTCTGTAGTCCATAAAATAAAACTGCTCTCAATCGAACTACACAGGAGTCGACTATTTCATCCACAGTGCCCACATTTTTTATAACGCAACCAGCCTTGATTTTCCAGGCTCCGTGGTATGACGTCACCTTTTGTGGCACACAAGATTCCCGGCAAGTCCAGTTAATTTGGGAATGAAATTCAGCAATATATAATAATATAACTGAAAATGATCAATCACACCAGATTGTAATTGACCAATTGATCGGAACCATGAACCAAAAACAATCAACAAAAATGATTAACTGGAACAACACTACTAAGTAATTCTGAGATTGTACCCCATAAATGATGTCTGCATAAGAATGAGTGTAAATGCACACCTGCGGGCAGGTAGTGACAACACACGTAAACACACAGCACAGGTAAACACCTACACAACACAGGTAAACACCTACACAACACAGGTAAACACCTACACAACACATGTAAACGCAGCTTATGTACGAATAAAAACAAATAAAAAAAGCAGGAAAACAGGAAGTGGAGACCATGCTGGCACATAACATTTGTGTCATAGTTTTTAGTCTTTTCATACAGCTTTCTCACATGCTTATAGTTTGCCAGATTCAAACAAGTTAGAAATCTGTATTTTTTGTCTTCAGATTTTATTTTAATTTTGATACCTCAATTTATTCTTAAATAAACAAAGGAAAAAGTCCTACACTCAGTTCATTCCACAGAAATATCACCACTGCCGAGTAAGGTGTTAATACTGGTTCAATAGCAATGCCAAGAGTTCTTTGGGTCTCCTGGCAATAGATGCTGTCAGCTTCAATTATTAATTGACTGTGAATTTCCAAGAATTGTTTCACAAGCAGATATGTTAATGACATTGCCAATACGTTCATATATTTTCAACCGTACCTTTGTTGCACTTCTCAGTTGAAGTGGATCATTTGTGAAGCTAACAGTTCTGTCAACTAGGTGGATGAGGTCGCAATGTAATTCGTCCAACTACAGGCAATAGGTGGCTACTTGGATACCCCTGAAACAGACCAACAAACATGGTTAGTATTGGTTACACAGCTTTCTTAAAACATAAACATTCAGCACTTCCAGAGTTGTTACTCTTGGTGATGTCAAACAATGCAATTAATTAACAACACAAATTTAGGGTTTAAATTTGCTATTACATGCGACTAATGTTTTTAAATAATATAGAATTAGGCTAAAAAGTTATTGTTTTTTAAATAAACTTTAACACAATTTTTTTCGATGCATACTGTGTGGTGCGTGTGTGCACGTGTTCATTAAATGTTGGCATTACTACCATTCTTACTTGGAGGTTTTATGTCAAAATCTTAATAATGTATCAATGAATTGATTGATTAAACATTTTCAGTAAAGGCTGGCACATTCTTGGGCATACCAATCAAACATTGTTCATTTCAACCAGAGAATTATTATTAGTAAAATTTCTAAAGCACACTATATCTAGGACCAGCCCATTCATAGGTGGGGGATTAGACGCATATAAAATATACATGCAATCACAAAAATAATAAATATATATCATAATAAAAAATATATATTATATTAAAAATAGAAGAAAAACCATTAAAGCGAAACAAGTCATGGTCATGGCCAAGAGTTAATAATAATAATATATTTATTCGGACTACAATGCATACAACTCAGCTAAAACAATGTTTACTATTACTGGGTACATAAAACAAAGATCAATGAGGGCAATTCGTGTTTGATTAAAAAAGAAGTGCTACACATATTCTCTATTTCATATCTTTTGCAAATGAAACATTGTTTAATACTTTCTCATCAAGTCACCATTTACAAATACAATCATGAATATCATGCTAGTGGTTTTCTCAGAATGTGTTCAAAAAGATTCTGGTCAAATTAAGTTTTCCTGGTGGCTGACATTTTGACCAGGACAATCAATAAGCACAATTCACACAGCTCGAATTCCACTGTGACACATTGCGTGCCTTCAACCGAGAACGAAGGGCCGATGGGTATACGTTGAAACAATGTCTCAAGGGAGACACCCCAGATGGATAGGACTTTTTAAAATTGCATAACTAATGCAATTGTTTTGGCACAAATTGTAGAGTGGGTCATACTGAGTAAAAAATATATTGAAAATTGTTCAGCCAGACCCCCATTTCCGTGGCAGCAAACAAAGATGGCCACCAAATATGACAAATATAGCATAGTTTGGAAACAATGTAACTCCTCCCATAATTCATGTCAACTTGATGTAATTCTTTCAGTTTCTTACTTACAACACCTCATGCTATGCAACTACGAAGATATATTTAAATTACTGCCATTACTTCATATTTAATAAAAAAATATAAACAATTATTGACAAAAAACACATTTTACATTACGACCACTAAGATCACACTAAAACTATAGATTAAAGAATATCTCTCTGTAGTTGCATAAAGATAATAAGGAGCACATCAATCAAAACTTGATTGGTGTATCGTCATTACTACCAGAGAAATGTTTCCAAATTGGAAAAAAGTTTTTTTGCAAATGCCCATCAAAGATTGAAAAACGAGATTTATTACCTGAAAGAGGCATGCTTTATCCATGAATAAAAGTGATTTAGAGGTATAAAAGTGAACTTTATAGATAATAAATATACAAAGCTATCAGAATACAGTGGAAACACATTTTGAATATTTTTTGGTCAAAAAAAAACAGACATTTCATCTGAGGTGTCTCCCCTTAAGAGAGCTGCGAAGTCAGAATGGGAGAAGTTTAGTAAAAATAGTAATTGAGCTATATATACTTTTCTATTACAATCACATCGAAATTCAATAAGTTGGTAAGCGTAAATATCAACCTGTGTTTAGCTATTTTTCACATACAAGCTTCTTTTGTGTTAGATCCAATGGCCCATGAAGACAATCAAGACTGGGAGTCCATGTAGTAGGCATGTAGGCAGCATCCAATGGCCCATGAAGACAATCAAGACTGGACAAGGGTTACTTAATGGACAAGGGTTCCAGCACTAAGCTGACTGCCTTTAACAACTGTATGAATCATTGCTGCAGCTCCCCACAAAATCCAGCAATGCATACCAACTTTTGGCCTAACTAACACGAGTATCTATAAACACAGCTTTACTTTTGAGTGCATATAATACCTGTTGGATATTGTAAGAAAGACACCAACAAATGATAGATAAATGTTTGAATAAGGAGTTATTGTTGCAAAGTACTGTACTAATGAATGAACATAATATATATATACTAAAAAAAAGTAATTGAAATAAAATATTTCTGATGAAAAAAATTAATAGTAATTGCTTAAAATGTAATTTAGTATTATTATAGATTACGTAATAGTAATATAAAGGAAAGTAAGTAATAGTAATATATTACATGGCAATGTAATTGACCCCAGGCCTGTCTAAAACGAGCTGATCACCAAACGTTCTGGTGGAATCCAATAACCTGTACTTCAATATACCTCAAGGCCAGTCTTAAAATCTACCACACTCAACACCCAGGCATATTTATTTGAGGCAATATACATGAAAATAAAATGTTGTTTTCATTATGTTGTCATTAATTGTCCTATAGAAGGTAATACTACTGTTTAGTAACAGTGTTATGCAATGTGATACTATCTAGGTCAAAGTATTCAATTAAACTAAAACAACATCACCATGTCAAACACCAACACCAATCAGCAGTCACAGACTAAAAGTATATTTAATTTATGTTTATTCTGTGTACTAACAATTAGAAAGGACAATTTAAACATACTAGTATTAACGCAAACCATCTAAGTAACAATGTCTACTTCTGGATCGTGACAGTCGCAGGATGAAAGTAGGCGTTTACTTCTGGAACAGGATACTTTCTGCATGTGACACCAGTATGTTATAATGGTTTTCTAATATACATTCGTCAGGTCAATAATATTTGTTATGTAACACACGCATATACCATAATGACACCAAAACATGTCCAACTACCATACTACTTTAAAGGGTAATTGACTCTTGTCACTGTTCATTTGACTTTGGTTAGTATTAGTTCACACTGTGGATGACTTCTCTGTTTTCTACTTAAGATTTTCAATCAACGCATTATGTGATATGTACCAGAAACGGGTTATCGTTTATGTACACATAAACCACAAATAAATTGGTTAACAGGTAAATAAAGCTGCTCTAAATGACTGACGGTACGATTTTTTAATTTTCCACATTGCCTGAAATATGCTTAACTATACACTAAGGCGACACTATGTCTAACATGGAACTGACATGTTTAAGCAGATACATAGGCAGGAAGCAAAACGAGAAAAACATTCAGACACTCAGGTCAAGTATGCTGCGCCATCTTGGAATATTTTCATCGACTTTACCGTGACAACACTGCGCGTACAGGCGATATTTACCGATTACACATATATTATATTATTTAATAGACACATTACCTCTAGATATGCTCCTGTATAGATCTACTTCTTATTTAACCAAACTGTATTATGAGTAACTGTACGGATTTATTCCCGTCCAACACAGATCGACACCCTGACGTTTCGCCATGACTTTTCACGTGACATAGCCAATCAATAGTCTCGCGAATCAGCAAAAGAAACATTGATTTAGTGTCGCCATCTGCCGACTGCACCCGATTTGTACTAGCGCCTGGCCATGTACATTTGGCAAACATCACCTGTATTATTTTTTCTTAACTTCACTTAAAATCTTCAACGTATTTTGTATAACTCTCTAGCAGTATTCTTGTTGTGGATATACGTTAGTATTATATATCAATCACAACTTATACATTTATTTATTTATCCTGTATATTAATGACATGTGTAAAGTATCAACTTTGTTGAAATGTATATTTGCTGATGACACAAATTTCTTTTACACAGGTGATGATATAGCAGAAATATGCAAAACTGTATCTACAGAATTGGCTAAGTTAAGTACATGGTTTAATGCAAATAAACTGTCTTTAAATGTTTCAAAAACAAATTTTATGGTATTAAGTAGGAAAAAGATAAAGAATACTCTAACAGTTAACATAAATGGTACTAATATTGAAAGAGTATATATTACAAGATTCCTTGGTGTGCTCGTTGACCACCAATTGGATTGGACTGACCATATTAAGATGATAAAAATAAAATTGCTAAGAATGTGTCTGTCATGAATAGAGTTAAGCACCTGTTGAATAGTCATGCATTATATTCCTTGTACTGCACTCTTATCGTGCCGTATCTGAACTACTGTTGTGAAGCTTTGGGAAATACTTATAAAAGCAGAATACACCCTCTCCATATGCTACAGAAAAAGGCTACACGAATCTGTAAGCATGAAGGATACTTGTCACACACAAGACCAATCTTTCGCTACTTTAAAACTCTGTGTGTGTATGATATGATAGACTACAACAACATGGTGTTCATGTTAAAGGCTCACAACAATTTGCTTCCAGATCGTCTATTGTGTTACTTTAAGAGAGTATGTGATAGTCACTGTCACAATACTCGCAACAAAAACAACAATTACAAAATAAAATATAGTAGAACGTCACAAAAAGCTGCTTGTATTAGTATTAAGGGTCCTAAGTTATGGAATCAATTACATCCAGACCTGCAGACATGCAGAACGGTTTATCAGTTTAAAAGTCAATATAAAAGATTGCTCCTACAAAGATATGAACAGTTGGATTATTATTAATCATCAATTTAGTGTTTCTGATGTATTTGTATCTATGTGCATTGTATTTCTGATGTATTTGTATCTATGTGCATTGTATTACTTATTGGTTGATGTATGCCTATGTATACTCTAATATCCAGTATAATTAGCAACTTATAAGTAAATGTTGCTAAACTGAAAACTAGTCAATTGTGATTATTTAATTTAAGAAATAAGATTGTAAATTATTAACAGGGAGTGCAAAATATAAGTTTTTATAACTTCATGCATTTCCTTTCAGCATATTTGTAAAATGATTGTTTAGATTTTATATATTCACAGCATCCTGATTGATGCGTTTTGGTTCAATAGAGATATCTTATGTATTGCTGCACCTTGTATATGTTTATGTTGAATAAAATTCAATTCAATTCAATTCAATGTATGAAAAATATTGGTAATTATGGAAGATTTAATTTTTATTCAGTTCTTAAAACATGTTAATTACCCCTTAACATAATTGTTCGCATACCTATACGCACAAATCACCTTTATTTATAAAATGTCTTCATCACTGGTGATGTCAAGCAAGAAGTAAGTTATTGGCTCATCGTTTCAATAATGATATTTAAACTGTCTATGCTCATTTTGTGGCCCAATCAAGACATTCAAAATGTGACTTTATTTATCATTCTACAAATTTATTTAGAATAATGCATTACATATGCATGCTGCGCAACGTTCTAGAGACAGCATGTCAATCTCTTTGACATGCATTTATTTTGGTTTTGCATGGTTCAATATCAACATTTCCTTTACGAAAATATACCATAGTAAATGCCATGGTATACCATTGTGTTTTGAAACAAGTAAACCATGGTTAATCATGGTAAATACCATGATATACCATAGTTTACTATGTAATGTCATGGTTTACCATGTAATACCATGGCATACCATATGGTATACAGTAGTTTACCATGAAATACCATGGTATACTATGGAATACCATGTTATATTTTCATGAGGGTTATCTACTACCCATTGGTTCGGTTGCAAAGCTGGTGTGTGTGTGTGTGTGTGTGTGTGTGTGTGTGTGTGTGTGTGTGTGTGTGTGCACGCACGTTATATAATTAATTATATTATTAGAATGTGGATGATTTTGTACAGCTTCCACTTTAATTGTCTACCATACAATCAACCAGTTTTGCTGCAGTCATTTATGCAATAAAATACAACAGCAGGCACGCATCCAGGCACACAGACAGAACACGTTCAGCGCCTTCATTCTACTGGAGGTACAGTACAAGCCGTTAACTTCACAAAACCAAAATGATGGTACCACAAAGTTATTTTGTAGCATGTGCATAATCTACTACTAGCTGCATAATCTACTACTAGCTGCATAATCTACTACTAGCTGCATAATCTACTACTAGCTGCATGCCTGTGTAAATAAACACTACTACATACTTCACACAACTTTATGCATGAATACACCAAGTAATCGGTATCTTATTGGGTATCTTGGAACCATTATACAGCATATATGTGTATGTGTACGCATGCAAGCACATGCGAGTGCACACACAATGAAGTTTTTTCGTTACATTTACTTCTGTACTTTCAAGGTAACTTTGCAACAACTGTTAATCATAGCTACTATGTTACCACTGACGTAGTATGTTGGTGAACAACTGTTAATCATAGCTACTATGTTACCACTGACGTAGTATGTTGGTGAACAACTGTTAATCATTGCTACTATGTTACCACTGACGTAGTATGTTGGTGAACAACTGTTAATCATAGCTACTATGTTACCACTGACGTAGTATGTTGGTGAACAACTGTTAATCATAGCTACTATGTTACCACTGACGTAGTATGTTGGTGAACAACTGTTAATCATTGCTACTATGTTACCACTGACGTAGTATGTTGGTGAACAACTGTTAATCATAGCTACTATGTTACCACTGACGTAGTATGTTGGTGAACAACTGTTAATCATAGCTACTATGTTACCACTGACGTAGTATGTTGGTGAACAACTGTTAATCATAGCTACTATGTTACCACTGACGTAGTATGTTGGTGAACAACTGTTAATCATAGCTACTATGTTACCACTGACATAGTATGTTGGTGAACAACTGTTAATCATTGCTACTATGTTACCACTGACGTAGTATGTTGGTGAACAACTGTTAATCATAGCTACTATGTTACCACTGACGTAGTATGTTGGTGAACAACTGTTAATCATAGCTACTATGTTACCACTGACGTAGTATGTTGGTGAACAACTGTTAATCATTGCTACTATGTTACCACTGACGTAGTATGTTGGTGAACAACTGTTAATCATAGCTACTATGTTACCACTGACGTAGTATGTTGGTGAACAACTGTTAATCATAGCTACTATGTTACCACTGACGTAGTATGTTGGTGAACAACTGTTAATCATTGCTACTATGTTACCACTGACGTAGTATGTTGGTGAACAACTGTTAATCATAGCTACTATGTTACCACTGACGTAGTATGTTGGTGAACAACTGTTAATCATTGCTACTATGTTACCACTGACGTAGTATGTTGGTGAACAACTGTTAATCATTGCTACTATGTTACCACTGACGTAGTATGTTGGTGAACAACTGTTAATCATAGCTACTATGTTACCACTGACGTAGTATGTTGGTGAACAACTGTTAATCATTGCTACTATGTTACGACTGACGTAGTATGTTGGTGAACAACTGTTAATCATTGCTACTCTGTTACCACTGACGTAGTATGTTGGTGAACAACTGTTAATCATTGCTACTATGTTACCACTGACGTAGTATGTTGGTGAACAACTGTTAATCATTGCTACTATGTTACCACTGACGTAGTATGTTGGTGAACAACTGTTAATCATAGCTACTATGTTACCACTGACGTAGTATGTTGGTGAACAACTGTTAATCATTGCTACTATGTTACCACTGACGTAGTATGTTGGTGAACAACTGTTAATCATTGCTACTATGTTACCACTGACGTAGTATGTTGGTGAACAACTGTTAATCATTGCTAGTATGTTACCACTGACGTAGTATGTTGGTGAACAACTGTTAATCATTGCTACTATGTTACCACTGACGTAGTATATTGGTGAATAACTGTTAATCATTGCCACGATGTTACCACTGATGTAGTATGTTGGTGAACAATAACAAATAGCATATCAGATGCCATGTTAGTAAATATCATCAAATTGGCATGTTATTATTTAATATTATACAAAGCAAGCCATCATGGAAGTAAATTTACCTATTTGTGTTACTAAACAATACTGCATATAAAACACATAACAATTTTATTTACATCAGAAATATACTACCAGGTATTAACTGATGTCAACATTACAACATCAGAACTACATCAAAGAATATCACTAACAGAAGCACTGTTATCAACATCACAGTTTCTTCACAATGTAACTCAGCTTTATCACCAAACCATATTTCAACACTTATTAGCTTTGTGTTAACATTATTTATTCATATACAATACTTGTCAACTTTCATATAATTACTGCATGGCATTTTACCCACACGCAAACAACAGAATCCTACGAGCCTATGCCGAGTTGACCCGCCTCTTCAGTATGAAACAGACGATCCACCATAAATGGTACATAAAAATGTTGTTCACTTTAATTTCAATAAAACATAACAAACCTCTAAGCTACAAAACAATATTTTCTTACTGTACTTACTACATCCTAGTCCTATATCCTGGTTCATAGCATCATTAGTTTATAACAACAAACAATTCTTTAGTATTATAAACAACATAATCTATTCATCACTTCTTATGAGCATTACTAATAGTGTGGGCATACAGAGGGCCATGCTGCCCTACGTTGCCATACCGAGGGCCATGCTCCCCTATGATGCCTTACAGAGGGCCGTGCCACCCTAATTTGCCTCACAGAGGGCTGTGCCGCTCTACATTGCCTTACAGAGGGCCGTGCCACCCTACGTTGCCATACAGAGGGCCGTGCTCCCCTATAATGCCTTACAGAGGGCCGTGCCACCCTACATTGCCATACAGAGGGCCATGCTCCCCTATGATGCCTTACAGAGGGCCGTGCCACCCTAATTTGCCTCACAGAGGGCTGTGCCGCTCTACATTGCCTTACAGAGGGCCATGCCGCCCTACGTTGCCATACAGAGGGCCGTGCCGCCCTATGTTGCCATACAGAGGGCCATGCTCCCCTATGCCTTACAGAGGACCGTGCCGCCCTATGTTGCCTTACAGAGGGCCGTGCCATCCTACGTTGCCTTACAGAGGGCCATGCCGCCCTACGTTGCCATACAGAGGACCGTGCCACCCTACGTTGCCTTACAGAGTGCCGTGCCGCCCTGCGTTGCCATACTGAGGACCGTGCTGCCCTACATTGCCCTACAGAGGGCCGTACCACCCTACAGAGGACCGTGCTACCCTACATTGCCTTACAGAGGACCGTGCTGCCCTATGTTGCCATACAGATGACCGTGCTGCCCTACGTTGCCTTACAGAGAGCCATGCTGCCCTATGTTGCCTTACAGAGGGCCATGCTGCCTTATGTTGCCATACAGAGGGTCGTGCCACTCTACGTTGCCATATAGAAGGCTGTGCAGCCAGTGTTGTTTGATTTAAATCATTTGAAAAATTTATTGATTTCCAATTTTTTTTTACTTTTTTTATTTCCGATTTTTTTAATCGCTGATTTATATGAATTTAACACAAATAATGTTTACAGGCATCGAGATCAACAAAGTTTTGTATGTTTTTTAATACAAAAGCACAATGTGCGTACACTTGTGTGGTTGTATAGTTACCAAATAGCCTGACAGTCAAATATTTTATGACACTGTGTATGCTTGAGCTATTCCCTTTCTGAATGAACTTGTCTTCCAGAGGAAGTATCTTTTCAAGTCAGAAGTCCTGAGTTAAAGTCCACTTAGAGCTTGTCCTAGCTGTTACCAAATCAGTATGTTGACTCAATTGAAACAGTCTGGGCTACAATTGTCCAATACTGTACCAGTTTCTATTCTGATTAGAGACCCTTAGAGTACACAGAGCCCTGGACAGCAAACAATAATTATCACTGCAACAGCCACAGACACACAGCATGCTTTCCTTTCAAAGACAGATTATGCAACTACAGGGGGCCTTGTGGACATTGTCTAATGTCTTTATATAAGCAAAAATCATGTACCCAAATCGATTTGAATAGAGCACTTTTGAAAGAGGGTATAAATATAAACATATATACAGAAATGTCTATATAACACATTTAAAAAAAATCCAATTAAAATTGTTTAAATCCGATTTTTTTCATTAAAAAAATCAATATTTTATCAACCCTGCACGCCACCCTACGTTGCCATGCAGAGGGCCGTGCCGCCCTATGTTGCCATACAGAGGGCCGTGCTCCCCTATGATGCCTTACAGAGGGCCGTGCCGACCTAAGTTGCCATACAGAGGACTGTGCTGCCCTACATTGCCTTACAGAGGGCCGTACCGCCCTACAGAGGACCATGCTACCCTACATTGCCTTACAGAGGACCGTGCTGCCCTACGTTGCCTTACAGAGGACCGTGCTACCCTACATTGCCTTACAGAGGACCGTGCTGCCCTACGTTGCCCTACAGATGACCATGCTGCCCAACGTTGCCTTACAGAGAGCCATGCTGCTCTATGTTGCCTTACAGAGGGCCGTACTGCCCTATGTTGCCATACAGATGACCATGCTGCCCAACGTTGCCTTACAGAGGGCCGTGCTACCCTACGTTGCCTTACAGAGGGCCGTACTGCCCTATGTTGCCATACAGAGAGCCATGCTGCCCTACGTTGCCATACAGAGGACCGTGCCGCACTACGTTGCCATATAGAAGGTTGTGCAGCCAGGGTTGTTTGATTTAAATCATTTGATAAAATCATTGATTTCCAATTTTTTTTACTTTTTTGATTTCCGATTGTTTAATCGCTGATTTATATGAATTTAACACAAATAATTGTTTACAAGCATCGAGATCAACAAAGTTTTGTATGTTTTTTAATACAAAAGCACAATGTGCGTACACTTTGCCATACAGAGAGCCGTGCTGCCCTATGTTGCCATACAGAAGGCCGTGCCACCCTACATTGCAATATTTAGCGTGTCTGCCATGTTCCTTGAGCAAAGTGACTTGCTGGATTTTATTGTACCTTTGCTATTTATCACCAATTCAATATAAAATTGTGAGGATAGTCCAAATAACTGTGGAATTCATCGAAGATATTACAGATATTTAATCATTCAACTATTTTAAAGAATATTATAGCAGATTAAACACTAGTTAGAACACTATCATAGCCAAGTATAATGTTGACATGTACAGTTTCATAACACACTAAAGCACCTGTATATGTAGTTGAATATTTGAATTGTTTGTTTGATTTGTTTGGATAAACAGTTTTGATTTGATAACTGTATCCAAATGACTAGAAATAATTCTCAAGAAACTTTCATACAACAACATTAGAAGCAACATCATATGGTATGAAGTTCTCAATACAAAAACAAATGTTGTCACATTTACTGTTATTTCTGAGTTACCAACACTTTTCTAAATATGTCCTGAAATCGACATTTAATTTAATACATGTGTATTTCACATTTCTTTAACATTATTTCACCAAATCAGAATTTTTTTCACTTCTACAAAAGACTGACAGAAGATTGTCACAACTGTCACCATGGCAAATAAGACCACATGTGATGTCACCAACATGCCAGCACTGTTCATGACAACTTCCCCAGCTTGGCCTGCGATCTCAACGATGAAGTGTTGTCCTGATCCTGCAATCAGTGTATCAAGAACTGAACAATATCAGAGAACGGTGGCAACTGGGCAAATATAATGTTTACATTGCATGCAGAGGAAAATAATTCTATGGGTCTAAGTTAATTATCTGCCCATCACATGATCACATGAATGCCTGACATTGATAAACTCTGTTGGAAACAGTTCACAGCTGAGCATGAATACACTGGCAAGTTCGATAATCAGAAACATATAAACACACTGGGCCATCCAGACGATAGAACAGATATATATATATATAATTCATGCTATATAATTGCTGTATTTTATGATGAAAACAATAACACTTTGTAGCTTCGTTTATTTTTTACAACGTTTTCCTAGAGGAGGCATAACTTCACTATAAAGTAAAATATAATTTAACGAAAACTTTTGTAAAGATTTCTCCTGTGTAGGATTTAGAAATTAATAACTCTAAAAAACCATTCAGTAGCAAATATACACTGTTATAATCTCTCCCACCTTTGGCATGGTCTTCTCGTGTAAAACTGTTTTCGCCATGGTGAGTGGCCATCCAGTTGTCATAACATGTCTTCACCTTTGACCTCAGTAACCATGTTGTTTCCAGAACCTCTGTCTTGCCACAGATGTGACATTGGCCTGTAGTATGAAATGTGTTGGTGAAACTAACTTTACTTACAACATATAACATAGTTTTAGCCAACTATGACAATGACACTAAATATGTGAGCCATAATTTAAGTGACACAGTCTGTTTTTGTGTTAAGTCATTTCAAACTGTAGTGGCATGACCATGAAACGTGGGACAGACTCAGTACCTTGTTTTGTAACATTACAGATTTTAAAATACACTAGTGACCTCTATACATGTTGTTGATATTATTGGTAATATATTAAATATACTAGGAGATGTGGGCAGTCACACAAACACAAAAAATTAAGTGTTTAGTTGTTTAGCAGAAGTATAAACTATCTTATATTTAGATAGCCTACACCTCATATTTCGTGCAAAACAAATTATCAAGCAAGCAAAATAAAATGTACTGAATGTAATAAAAAAACTGCAAATACTGTACTGGCCTAATATGAAATTAACTGTAATGTTCACAATTACCACGTTATCCAAAGCGACCATGTTATGCAAATTAATTATACTTTTATTAAATTAACTTGGGGCACATAGAATTTCAAAAAGGCACATAGTTATGCCACTGATGTGCTTGGAGTGCACACGCATGTCTTTTTCCAGATCGATCCCTGCAAAGACAAGGCGTTTTATCAAGATTTAGCAGAGCAGCTCCTCCCCTAGATAACCACTGATTCGGCGTAAGAAAGAACCCACACAAGAAAGGTGGTTCTCTAGAGTGGGGCACTGAAATACTGATTTTTAACAAAACAAATTATTTCCTTATTTAAAAATTATTTATTAATCTAGATCTATCTATGCAAATAAATATTATTTGTCCCAACAGCAGAAAAGCATAGATAAATTACATTGGGTGGCAATATAAATTATATAGATGTATATGATACATACACATATAGAACTGTACAATATACAATAACAACTAATAAATCATCAACAAAAGTAATACATTATACAACAACCAAAAAAAAGAAAAACATATTTGCTGTGGGACGGGAGACTCCTACTAAGACCAACACTGGTCGCTAGCGTAGGAGCGGGCATTAAAATGAAACAGTTGGGAGAAAGATCTATCTATGCAAGAAAGACACCTACAAACATGATGACCTGAAGATGACATTAACACAAACAGTTGGGAGACAGCTGCTGATGATCGAGGCCACTGCAGGCTGAATGTTCAGAAGGGCATCAGAAAAGATATCTACACAACTGGCCTAGAAGAGGGGCCAGAGAAAACAGAGGTCTGCAAATCCTGCACCTTCCCAACCCACTGCCTTCACTGACAGCCATGCCACAGTGAGCTTATTAAGTGACACCAGGTGATGCACAACACAGAGTTGACCAGCATGGCACACAGCACTGTCTTGTGATGATGAAAGGTTAGATCAATGGTGAGAAATTAATAAAAATTGTGAGAAATTATTCCGTAACAAAAGTTAATAAATTCACTACTCACCAACCCAGCCAGTGATTGACTCGCCCCCGTTCCACACAACAAACATGGCAAGAGTACTGTTCACTTGGTCCCAGTTTGTGATCCCATAGACTGCGGAATGACCCTCTGAGCCTGCTGCTCCCTCTGACTTCTCCACCAGCGTGTTGTATTTCCCTGTTGACAGACAGAGACAGAAGGGCTGTAGGAGAAAACCTATTTCTACACCATTAAACAATACCACTGTTTCTTTAAGGTCTTTCACACAGGCAAATTGCCCATATGAAGTCCTGCTCTGCCAATATGAGATTTATATGTAATATTTATTCACTATAATTATATGCCTAATAAAAGTGCTGAGTATATAAATATGTGTTAGCTTGGACTGAACAATCACTCTGTAACTACGTCACTAATAAACATTATATTAGTTTTAATGTAAACTGGATTTTTTATTAAACAAATTTTTTTTTCAATAAAAACCACAACATCCACAAACACAATTTCATGTCTAATATTAATCACAGAGATGACAATATCAATAATATAACATTAAAACCACATCCAAGACTGTCACCAAGAGAATTATTTCTCTGACCAATAACCTTTCTAATATGATGTGACCCATTACGAAACCATGACAAGTTAAGACCAATTTACTATACTAGGCAGTCACAGAAAATTTCACATATATGGCAAGTGAAGTTGTTTTTTAAACAACATTGAAGATATGTATTTAGACTTACCCGGTAGGTAAAAAATAATCTACCACCACAAACTGTGTCTGTATTTCTGAGATTTATCCTGACATTTTATTTTTTAAATGTGACTTTTCGTCTGCTCAATTTATTACCCACCTCTGACCGAGTCGTCCTCCTCACGGTGCAGAATGACCTGTGACCCCAACTTGTTGTACCAGTATCCATGGAGACTGCAGCCATCAATGGATGGGTCAACTGTAAAGTAGGTTGTATATGACACAATTAGTTGGAGTCGCAACTGAGAGGACCGAGGTTCAATTCCTACTGCTGTTCAATGTTTGGGCAATTTTGGTCAGTCCCGATTGCCTCAGTTCACTCAGCACTATATACAAGTACCTCGCAGTAGACAGTGTTGGAATTATAAGAAAGAACAGCTTCCATGAAGCAATAAAGATGGGGTTAAATGCTCTCAGGAGAAGTTTGCATGAGCAGGTCAGTGTAGCGCCCCTTGAGAAACAATTGTCAGAGACTAACAAAGTGAGTAAATACAATGACGTGAAAGCCACATATGGTTTGGTAATCAGATTATTATTGTCTCTGCCTACAGTAAGGTTAATGGTACAAGAAAAGACTGTTTATCTTAAAAGTGGTACTTCCAACTGAAATAAAATCACATGTTAATGGGTTGGTACAAATTTTTTTCGGCACAGTCAATTTGTGGATGCAAGCACAGATTTTATATTCACCTGACACGTCACGCTTCATGATACGATATCCCGTCTTCAGCCCATTAAGTGTGTCCCGCTTCATCTGCGGAACAATCTGCAACAACACACGGGTCGGTATTTATTTGTGAATTTGCAACCACCTTAAAAATAAAAGAATTTTTTTAACAAAAATAAAGAAATTTGTAGTTTGTTAATTAAAGAAATATTGGATCCAATGCAGGCCCAACATTACTAGTTTCTACCCAAGGAAATGTACTGGCTAGCAAGCGGACTCAACTTTCCAGCTAGTCAAATTTAGACAAGACATGTTCACTAAAAATCAAAAGTCAGCAATAGTTTGCTGTTAATTTCATATTAGGCCAGTAATCATATTTGCAGTTTTTTTTATTACATTCCGAACATTTTATTTTGATATAAACAATAATGTGCAAGATTCATGATTTTGTACTTTCCTGGCGAAAATGTCAGAAAAATATGCTGGGCATTAGTAATGGAATTCTACATATTCCAATGTACGTTTTTTCTTGCCATAACAAATAAATGAATTTCCTTTAAACTAAATGACTCTCCTTTAAAATATAGGAATTTCCTGTGAAATAAAGGAATAGTATGATCAGTGGATCTTGGAATGTGTGTCTTTATGCCACGCCATGTCACTGTTCTAACCACATCGAATACACGCACGAATAAACAAACAATACATAAGACATGGCATGTATGCATTTTTAATTATATCAAATGTGTGTGCAACAACTGTACTGAAGAACTTTGTTGTTTGTGAACTGGAATGTTTATATATTTTGACATGCTGCTGGTACCAATCTGATTGTGAACATTAAAAGTTTTGCACAGAAGTGGGGACAGCAGGAAGTCAAATAGGGTTATGCTGTATTGAGCATGCTCTGTAATTAGTAAATACATATTTAATTGTAGAAATTACACATTTGCTTCTTTGTTAAATACTTGACCATTTAACTACCAACTTATTTCTGCAGATCAACTTAAAATTTGCCAATGGCAAATAATGAATGTATAGCATTAGCCAACATTACTCATTTATATGCAAATAACATACATTCAAATACAAGTGAAGAATATGAACATGAATGGGTAGGAATAAGGATTCTACAAAATAAATACCAGGTAGTAGTGGGTTAGGGTTCGTTGCTAAGGAGTACACACATTTAACATGCTCCCTCACATTGTAGGTTGGATTGGTGTCTGGGAGACCACGGATGAAAGAATCCTGACCAATCAGAGTTGACTTCCACCTATCACGACAGGTTGCGACCCGGCTGCGTAGCACCCAAGACGCCATAAGAGTCTCTTTCCCGTTGCACACGTGACACTGACCTAGATGTTGAACAATCAGATTTTCAGAGTGCAATTATCATCTGTGATATTTTATGTATGCAAAAGCTCTCAGTTATCTTCCAAGATTGTGCATTGTAATCCTTAATTATGTTACATGACATAAAACAACAGCCAACCATGGTATCATGCACCCACTGTTGGTTGTTACTGTCTTCATGTTGTGATGATATACATTATGTACACATGTAGTGCTACAATTTCTTATTTCTCCATTAATAACTGTCACTACCTAAGGATATATACACCTACACAGTACCTGTCCAGGCACACGTTGAGCTGCCATCGTTGAACATCACCGCGAAGCCAAACACTGAGCCAGGCTTATCATAGGGGGCAGCACCTGTAGCAGGATTTACATCACAATTGTATTCATTCATTAAAACATTACCACATATATGATAGCAAATTTTTTTGCACTTTGCACAACCAGCCAAATAACAAACCAGATCCCTAGAGAAGGTTGTTTAAGATTTGGCTCTATACATAACCAGTATGGCTAGGCAAAATATCCTTCTGTCAATCAGACATAAAATTTTCTTTTAGTTATTTTTTATTTAGTTAAACAGTGTTTTGTATCAGGCCCTAGAACGTTTCTGGCTGGTATGAAAATTATGTATAAGGGGAATTGAATTTGCCATGTTACCAGTGGATGACTACAATAACGTGTTGAAGTCAATAAATATTCATGATAAAATCATGAACATTTCATAACTCACTGAAGTGATCAGAATTGGTTCAATTTTTATTACAAGTAATGTAAAATCCTAATCAATAACATTTATGTATAATACAAAGTGCAATATTTATATTAATTGAAGAAACGTTTTCCCATTATTTCGATAACCATCCCACAGGACCGTACCAGCGACTTTGTGACTGTGTGTATTGCCTGCACTGCCTGTCTCACGTTCCACTTGTGTCCTGTATGTCCCAGTCAACTCCCCGTCCTGGGTGTGACTGAGAAACAGCTCAGAGCCCAGCTGGTTGTACCACTTCCCACTCAGGTCTTCACATTGCGCGCCTGACAACAAGCACAAAGCCTGTCAAGTCAGCTATCGTAAACAACATGAGTAAATCAAGTAATTTTTTTTATCGATTTAAATCAGATAAATCGATTTATTTGATTGTTTTAAACATGCTTAATTCAACCACAGACTAAACCCTGGTTTACATGAGCGATTTTTTTTTCCAATTTATCAACTAACAGTTCAAAGTGCTACAAGAATCTTTGTATAAACATTTGCGTGAGACTGTTTATCCAGGCCAATGTTTGATACAATTGTATCAGTGAGAATAGGGACTGGTCCCATTTATTCCTGACAGGTGGCCATGATTTTGAAGCAATGACCAATCAGCAACCTGCTGCAGGTTCACCCATCGTGACCCTGACCTTTAATCGAAACTGAAATCGGGAATGGCATGAGTGAACATCTAGGTCGCAGTGTCTAGACATGCCTAAAAGCACTCACAGTTTAGTTGCATATCATACGACGTGGTGCTGTTTGACAAATTGGTGCAAAAATCACTCAGTACAAACTAGCCTTAAGCTTCACTGATAAAACTGGGCATCTGCAATAGCTCCATCCAAAACACAAGGTATGGACCTGATTACTGGATCATTTGTTCACACAGGCATTGGTTCATCTTGGCAAAATGTGTCTATTATAAATTATATAAATATAAAAATGTATTGCTCAATCATAATAAAAATATTATTAGATTCATAACCAGCTGTTCTGGTGCTTGGTAAACATTGAACATAATTATAAACAAAACACATATAATGCTTCTCTAAGTGATGGTACATGTTTATGTTCAATTCACTTTTACTTACCTAAACAAATCTGTAACATCAGTAGCAAGCAAGCTGATGTTACAGAAACATGATAAAAGATCATTATCACACTTTGTATCTGTAACAGAAATAGAGCTATTTTAAAACAATATTGTCAAAGCAACATTCTAGCCACAAGTTCCCATTTGTCCACTTAAAAAGTTAAGTTAGCTATATTATAATGCCTTGCTGCTTGGTTATAGTGGCGTAGTTAGGGAGCGACCATTGGGGACAAGACATTTTAGTGAAATAACTGAATAATATGTTTCACCACGGCAAACTAATGGGTAACTATGGGTGGCTTTCCGAGATCCTAGATGTGCCACAGCTTCTTATAATTTGTATATATCTAAAAAAAAACAGTTTGTGCCTGTGTTTGTTTGTTCTCTCCATTAGTTTTGCTTATATGGGGCTGAAATTTTGTAGGTGTGCTCGAGGACCCATGGATATGGTTCATACAAAAAATTTTAATTCCCCATGTGGTGGGGATCTTTCAAAGGAACTCATGTGGATGTTTGACACAGATTACGTAACTCGGAACAATCGTAGAGACCATAGTTACTTACACTTGTCTGCAATGCTATGCATACTTTCTGTGATTGCTCTGAATCATGTAATCAATGTCAAATGTCCAGATAAGTTCCTTTGTACGGTACTATAATGTGTGTCTAGCGTAAACTAATTTAAATTATGAAAACGTGTGCAATGCTAAAGCATTTCTAATTTATATGAAAATGGCAAATGAAGCAGCCATTCCGACTCGACTTTGCATACAAGTGCACTATGAACTGGTTAAAGAGTTGCCTGCAGTGGAGGAGGACAAGAAGATGGTGGACACGCTTCATTGCTGAACCCCTCACAACATTCCATGGCAGAGAGGTCTCTGTTCATTGTGGCAGATACCTGGGTGTGTTGGGATCAGTTTGTATCACTATGATTTTTGGACCATGAAGTTGCATCTATCATTGCCCTACTTGACTGGGTCATCAGCTCTTGCAGTGGCTGCTTTCTTCTCCCTGTGCAACGCCAGGTAACTCAGCTAGTACCAGGTACCTGTATATAATATTAATAAGATCACATTGGCTGTTAGTTTACTTTATCCTTTCTTTGTTAGATTCCTTTCTTCTTAAATCTTCCTTACAATTTCAAGATATCCTCATTACCACACCTGTGTCAGTATACGTCTTCGTCTAAAGACATTCTCTGCAGTACTATATATAACCAGGCTAGCTAGCATAACTTAATAATTAGTTAATACGAAAGTCAGAACTCACATAACTCGTCATAAGCATAGCTTATGCTACTGTTACAACATACTAATACTAGTCATAATGACTGGTATATATTATTACTATGATTGGGATTGTCAAGTTTCTGAAACATGGTAGTGCAATGCAGGAGGTGCATGTATAGTCATTGGCACAGGCCACAAAGTTTCTCTGCTGGCCACTGCCCTGGTCTGGGACGTTAATTGTCACAGCCTAGTGCACTGCAACAGGCATGCCAACTAATCGTATTAATATAGTCACCGACTTCAAATTCAACCCATTCCTACATTCAACCAATTCATCGCTTGATCTCACGTTAGAGACGTCACAGCATATGTTTACGACAATGACGATACAGTCTTGTCTGAGCAAAATATATTTTGATATATAATATCACACAGAACACTTTTATGATATTCATACCCAGATAAAAAACGACTTTGCATGCTTACCATATATTATTATTGAGCATCTGCTGGTGCAGGTATCGTTCTTGGCCACGCGATAATAACTGCCCTTTTATGGAAAATGCATGGCAAGCCAATCTTGTCATAGAAGTAGGAATAATCAAAACGCGTTAAATATTGAAGAAAATAAATTTACTAAATTAACGTTATATAAAAATTATTCACTACAAGTATTTGTGTATGTGTTTTATAAAGCATGTTGAAGAGCTATGACAATCCTGACTTGACGTAATAGTTGAAATAATTGGAAAGTTATGGCATAATCAACAAATGGCCGAGTGAAGTTTATGCATTTATTTCATTTATTGTTAGTATGGCTTGCCATAGATTTTGCGAGAATATTATTATACCGGTCTCCTCAACTCGTGCGACATTGTCGGACGTTCAATATTTTGGATTGAATTGAATTTATTCAACATAAACATATATACAAGGTGCAGCAATATGCAAGATATCTCTATTGAACCAAAACGCATCAATCAGGATGCTGTGAATATATAAAATCTAAACAATCATTTTACAAACATGTTGAAAGGAAATGCATGAAGTTACAAAAACTTATATTTTGCATTCCCTATTAATAATTTACAATCTTATTTCTTAAATTAAATAATCACAATTGACTAGTTTTCAGTTTAGCAACATTTACTTATAAGTTGCTAATTATACTGGATAATACATCAACCAATAAGTAATACAATGCACATAGATACAAATACATCAGAAATACAATGCACATAGATACAAATACATAAGAAACACTAAATTGATGATTAATAATAATCCAACTGTTCATATCTTTGTAGGAGCAATCTTTTATAATGACTTTTAAACTGATAAACCGTTCTGCATGTCTGCAGGTCTGGATGTAATTGATTCCCTAACTTAGGACCCTTAATACTAATACAAGCAACTTTTTGTGACGTTCTATTATATTTTATTTTGTAATTGTTGTTTTTGTTGTGAGTATTGTGATTGTGACTATCACATACTCTCTTAAAGTAACACAATAGACGATCTGGAAGCAAATTGTTGTGAGCCTTAAACATGAACACCATGTTGTTGTAGTCTATCATAACATACACACACATAGTTTTAAAGTAGAGAAAGATTGGTCTTGTGTGTGACAAGTACCCTTCATGCTTACAGATTCGTGTAGCCTTTTTCTGTAGCATATGGAGAGGGTGTATTCTGCTTTTATAAGTATTTCTCCAAGCTTCACAACTATAGTTCAGATACGGCACGATAAGAGTGCAGTACAAGGAATATAATGCATGACTATTCAACAGGTGCTTAACTCTATTCATGACAGACACATTCTTAGCAATTTTATTTTTTATCCTCTTAATATGGTCAGTCCAATCCAATTGGTGGTCAATGAGCACACCAAGGAATCTTGTAATATATACTCTTTCAATATTAGTACCATTTATGCTAACTGTGAGAGTATTGTTTATCTTTTTCCTACTTAATACCATAAAATTTGCTTTTGAAACATTTAAAGACAGTTTATTTGCATTAAACCATGTATTTAACTTAGCAAATTCTGTAGATACAGTTTTGCATCTTTCTGCTATATCATCACCTGTGTACAAGAAATTTGTGTCATCAGCAAATATTATACATTTCAACAAAGGTGATACTTTACATGTCATTAATATACAGGATAAATAAAGTTGGTCCTAATATAGAACCTTGCGGTACACCACATGCTATATTTAGGCAAGTTGAATTTGTGCCATTAACAGAGACATACTGTCTTCTGTTGTTTAGACAGCTATGTATCCAACTATATGCTAGACCTCTAATGCCATAATTTTCTAATTTTTTTAGCAGTATGTTGTGGTCAACTGTATCAAATGCCTTTTTTAAATCTATAAATACTGCAACTGAAGAATGAGAGTTATCCATAGCTGTTGTCATTTCTTCCACAAGTTCTAATATCGCCATTGATGTTGAGTGGTTTTTTCTAAATCCAAATTGGCCATTGTACAGTATTTGTTTATCATTCAAAAAAGACATTAATCTATTATGAAATATCTTTTCTAGTATTTTTGAAAACTGAGGTAATATTGATACTGGCCTGTAGTTTGAGAATTCTTGTGCATCACCAGTTTTGAATATAGGTGTAACACGAGCAATTTTCATGCTATCCGGAAAGACTCCTTTTTGTAGCGAATTGTTGAAAATGTGTTTTAGAGGCTTTAGAATACATGGTATTACCAACTTAACTAGGCACATATCAATATCATCATGACCTTTTGAATTTTTGCTTTTAGCATTATTTACTAATGCTAATATCTCACCATCAGTGACAGGGTTAAGAAATAATGTCTCCTCTACCTTTTTCTTCAGGTAATGTTTAAAACCATTTGCAATATTCTCATTGCCAGTGACTTTATTAGTATTGTCTTTAAACTGGGTAGGATATTCCGATCCTTTTTGCTTTTTATTAATTAGAGTATTTAAAATTCTCCATGTTTCTTTCATGTTCATCTTGTTTAATTCTAGAAGGTCGGAGTAATGCTGTTTTTCTGAATATCTCAATATGGCAGCAGTTATCCATAGTTTATCGGGTCTCTTATTTTTCACTGTATCATGTGTACAGTTACTGACTGGACAATTTTAGTTATACAAATTTGTACACAAGTTGATAAATTTATTATATGTAATGTTGACATCCTCCTCTGTCACTAGTTCATCCCAGTTAAGTCTTTTATGAAAGCTCTCTTTCTTTCCTCGTTAACTAGTCTCTTCTTTATGTATGTTTTATGTTTTGCTTCATGGTGTATATATTCAGTCACTACATATATAGGTAGATGGTCACTGATGTCATTTATTATTAAACCACTCTGCTTGTGGGAACACAAGTCTGTGGTAAAAATATTATCTATTAGTGTTTCAGTATCACGTGTAATTCTAGTGGGTCTAGTTATCAGAGGGTATAACCCAAAACTGAATAACTGATCAAATAAAATGATTTGTATCAGCATGTTTATCGTACTGTAGTAAATCAACATTAAAGTCTCCACATAAATATACTGTTTTAGTATGATTTTTACTAAAAATGAAGTTTATATGTTCATTTAGCAATGTCATATCTGTGTTTGGTGGCCTGTATATGCAACATACTATTATTCTTTTACCATTTCTCAACTTTACCTCAGCAGTTACAATTTCATCACAATTATCAATACTTTTTGACAGAAGGGGGAGGTATTTGTGTTATAATGAATTTTTTATGTATAGACCAACTCCTCCTTCTTTTTTGGAGCTCCTAGGACATGACACAAAGTCATAACCATCCAAATGTACTGCTGACACTGTAACAACTACTGTTATTATTTAGCCAAGTTTCTGAAAGGGCGATATTCGTGGTTTTTTTTACTCAGAACAACTTTTCTAATAATTTATTTGCATAGAATTGATGCAGTATATCCCTCGATTGTACAACATGTTTCTTCAGATTTTTTTGAAAACGGCATATTCTATTAAGTACCCTAGTACTAGTAGTAGGTTGAATTTGACGCCGACCAGTATAATCAGTACCAGGTTCTGAACACCGCAACTCGCAAAATGTTAGTTGCCATCACGATATGCCACCAAATGAAACATAACGCTACAAACCAGTATCATGTTATGCATGTGATATTACTTACAGACGTTCCACGTCGATGTACACCCTTGCCGAATGACACCAGCAGTGGCGGCAGTCCTAAATAAACGCAAGACGGTTGAAGGTCGTCAGATATAATCTCGTCTGTCACTAGTGTCACCACCTGTCGGAGAAGCATAACTACCACATTTGTCATCCACTGGTGCTTTTAGCCATACATTTTGGGATTTAATTTTGGGATTACTTCAGCTGCTAATAGTAGTGATAGTTTATTTAGTAGTTCATCCTTCATGACGTATTACATTACAAGAGTATATTTAACAAGAATATATTAGAATGCACAGAGAAGTTCGTACCTTAGAAACAATTACAGGCAAAGCAGGTCTATGTGGATGGTGTTATAAATTAGTATTGTAACGCGGGAATATCTCGTTGAGACCGTAACGTGCTGCCACCTGTCGAATGATGCAGTTGTTTCTGTTGGCATGGTCTTGTCTGAGCCAGATACTGCTGGGGCCAACTTGCCACTAGTAGGGAAGGTTGCCAATGATTGGACACTTTTTTAAAGTTTCAGTTGCACACAACAATGTATTAGAAACCAAGGAAATATTTCTTGAGTTGAGTAGTTGGATAAATGTAAAACATTTGTTTAATTTACACATATCTTAAGTGATTACTTACTAACTTACTTATGTCTACTCCACACACTATTTGGTGCACAAAGCCAGTATTCTCAAGTGATCATTTTTCAGGAAAATTAAATAAATAAAAAATATACTCGTCCCATCTTGAGACCTTGGGTACCTAAAGGCCAGTTCACACTAGCGATTAGTTAAATTGCCCGATTAAGCGTACCAGTTAAACAACTAATCGCTCGTGTGAACACCTTCTCGAGACCGATTAGCGAGACCAATTTGTGGTTATTATTATGTTGCGCGAAATGTGGCTATAAGTCCAATTCGGGCGTCTGTCTTGCTACAGTTGAAGCATGTGGCTAATCAGCGACTCTCGGGATTGAGTGCAAGTGATCTGTCGTGTCCTTTAATCAGAACTCAAGTGGTGATTGGCGCCAATCAGTAGGTCCCACTCGTTCACATGTTCTTGTGTGAACGCACACATAATTTAGCTGCGCTTAATTGTCATGCAACAGTTGGGGTGTCGCCCGACCAATTAGGCAACTAATCGGTCGTGTGAACTGGCCTTTAGTTGGAACAGCACGTGAACATGCATAGCAAATTGCAGTCTTAGGTGAAAAAATCCTCATCACCAGAGCCTCTGCTCGTTTTTTTAATGTCATTCTACTTTCCTAGAAATAAAAATTAAAAAAGTAAAAAAATAATAAATTATTTAATAAAAATAATAAAACGAAAATTGGAAACAGAGGGTTATGTAAATGAGACCAGATGCAAACTTTGCTCAGCTATGTGGTATTATCCCCATATATAAAGCCCCACATACATAGTTAATTTTCTCTAAATTTCAAGTTAGAAAAAAATGGGGCACACAACTGCATGTTGTCCCATCTTGGGAAACTCAGCCGTGGCTATATATATATATATATATATATATATATATATATATATATATATATATATATATATATATATATATACTTATATATACTTCACAAAACCATATATGCATACATACATATATACATATATGTAAATATATATATATATATATATATATATACTTCATATATATGCATACATACATACATATATGTATATGTATATATATATATATATATATATATATATATATATATATATATATATATATATATATATATATATATATATATATACATACATATACATATATGTATGTATGTATGTATGCATGCATATATATGAAGTTTTAAGTCCAGAAATTATACGTACAGATCGGGAGCAGAATGTGTTATGTATTAATCAAACACAATGGCAAACTACAGAGATTATTGTTCCACCTTATTGGCTTTAGTGCTCCCTGTTGACAGCAAATAGAAATAGCAATGTCCATCATAGGAACTGTCCCATCATTGGCAACCTTTCCTTACCACTTTGTTCAATGTTGTGTTACTCAAAGGTAAACCACTTTGGCATGTTAGAGATTTAAGTATGCGTCCATGGTTAAAATCTCCTATTATCATGGGCGGATCCAGGGGTGTCTATTATGTGGCTGGGCAGAATGTTTTCTCATCAAGACATAATTAGTTGTCGAAACAGCGCGAGGTGGTGCCCTCCTGCATTTGTTCCACATATGAGGACATTTCTAACATATATAGATGCTGTGTTGTTCTCCTCTTTATCCCTAGTCCGGGATGAGGCTGTCACCAATACCAGTCGTCTCTTCTCGTGTCACTACACTGTTCCTCGCCACTGCAGCGCACAGACTCTGGCACGTAAGATGTACACTGCCAGGTTGTCTGGTCTGCAGAGCTCTGGTAGGAGGGGACATTCTAACAGATGTTCCATCGTTTGGGGGTCCTCTCCACAGTCACATTCAACGTTGGCTTCCTTCTTGAGGCAACCAGTAATAGCTGTACAGGCCATGTTGAGGACTGGGTCCGTCTTCTTGGCACGTGTAGAGCGGCGCCATACAGGGCAGGCATATCCAGCTGCTGAATAGCACAGGGCACGGGCAGTGCTTTGTATGGTCCCCGGGTTTGTTCACCATTTGGAGTTGGACAGCTTCCTTAAGATATTGTTCATGGCTCCTGCCATTGCCTTTGTTTTGATGACATGATGTTTGTAGCGGAGGGTGCAGGGTAACCCCAAGGTACACTGGCTTGGGATTGTGAGTCAGTGTTCTCCCATTCCAGCTGACACTCAGCTGTCGGTTTGTATCCCTGTTCTTAAGATGGAAAGCACTGATTTGCGTCTTCTCTGAATTTGCCCACAGGTTGACGATATACTACTTGGTTAATCGATCGAGTGCATCAGTGAGGGATTGCTCCACATTTTCAAAGGATTGTTCCTGGGATGCAATGCAGATATGGTCAGCATATAGGAAACTTGTGGTTTTTGGATGTACCGGTTGGTCATTTGTGTATATATTAAACAGTAATGGAGCAAGAACGCTGCCTTGAGGTAGTAATTTCTTCTGTCTGTGCGATCTGCTGTGTTTACCCGCAAGGTCCACAAAGAAAAGTCTTCTGACAAGCATGTTTTGAATCGATTTGGTCAGTCTTACATCCGTTGTTATCTGGAATAACTTCGGCACAAGAATCCAGTGACAGACTGTAATCATACGCCAAAGACAGGTCAAGAAAGGCAGCACCAGTTATTGATCCTATCTCATAATACTGAATTGAGCCTGGACGAGATTCAAAACCAGGCATGTGCAGGATTTTCCAGGTCTGAAACCAGCGTATATGTCACCAGCGAGACAAAGAGGAATTTTTCGCGTCACTGATCGCCGGTAATTATCACGTGACGGTTCCAAATTGTACACAAGAATTGGCTCCAGTCAATAAATCGTGCTTTATTGTCTTACTTAGGACAACAAGTGGGTTCCAAAAAATGCACACAAAAGTTAAAAGAATGTGTCAGTAGGTTTCAATTGTATAAATATGGGAGAAATTAAATGAAAAAAACATGATTCACAACATGCACAATGCAATGTTACAAATGTGTCACTTTAAAGTATTTGAAGAAATACATAATGTATACAATTGAAAGTAAATTAGCAAACGCAATAAATCTAGTTCTGATGAGGCTAGTCAGACTGCTATATCTAATGTACAAATCTGTTAAAGACGAAATGCAAAATGTGGTGTGAAAACGATTAAATATATCAAAATAGATACAGCAATTATTCAATCCACCGATGTGTGCTCGTAGAAATATGTTCAGAATGGAGAGACCTTGAGCACAACTTCATAAAACGGATGTCCCGTCGGTGTGTCTATCGTTACGGGGATCAGACCACAGTTAATTTTCTCGTTGATGAGCGCGTTAAAGTGAATCCTAAAGGTATTGTCTTGGCCCCAACAATCAGCGGCGAGCAGCCCCCTTAACCCCAACGTGGCTGTGACGTAGGCTGTGCATATCTCGTGTATTTTTAACGTGGTTGAGATGTGCAGTTTACATTTTTATTTGCTTTTACATTGGATGATTCAGCGAGGTATAGAGAGTTGTATTTTTTTCGATATACTCTGGAAAAAAGACAGTAGTGAAGCAATGAATTCACAATTGCGGGCAGGCTGGTTGGAAGCCCACGCGATATGCTAGACTTTGTACGGTCCATTCTGAAGAGTCGTGTTTTGAAGTTGATATATTTTGATCAACTAATGGGTCAAGATCCTTCATAACGTCGGCGACGGACAACGTTAAAGCCTGAAGCGGTACCAATAATTTTCCAGCATGTACAGCAGCCGAAGGCTTCGAAGCAACGCAAATTCTCTATTATGACAAGAGAACTGTCAAATCAGAATGCGAGGCCGTTAGTAAACAATGAATGAATGGACCATCTTGTTACTAAGTTAATTTTAGACTCAAACAGCATGTCCAAACGTATTGGCAAATATGTGACTAAAATCGTCTACGTCTACGACCAGACGTTTAAAGTTGTGGGAAACCTAGTCAGCACTCTTGACGTAGGATTCTGAACAAATATGGTGCTGCCCATATAAAAAAGATTTTCGTACAACGAGGAATATTTAGTTAACTACTTGCGTGTTATTCTTGATTATAGTTGCAAATGGTTAGTTTTCAAGAACTCATATAAGAGCAAAGGCCTCAAAAATGCCATTGGTTTCACTTTAAAGTTTTGCGTGATTGTAGAAAAGCGGATGTATTAAACAGTTAATATAGTAATCCATATTATAATCAACTATGTTCACAACGTGTTGAACAAGTTTGTTCAAAATCGCATATTTTTCGAGGTTTTTTTGAAAAATATTAATACGCCTACAGGTGTTCTGGGAATCTTAAGAAATGTTCACAGATAAAACATATTTTCATATTGTTAGGTGCATCATTCCAATATACACCCCTCGATTTGCTGTACCAAAAAGCACACGCATCTTCGCCGAAACCAGCATTGTTTGGCTCTGAGAACTTCCAGCCTGTGTAGGTGAACGGTTGTTGGGTCGCACGCCAAATCCAAGTACCATACTGATCCTTTCTTCCTGAGGTGTGGTAAAAGGCACAGCTATGCTGTTGTACTTCTGAAATAGAAATAAAGCAAAAATGGAAGATAAATGTGGACATATTTTTATGCGCAAAGCAGGTGTTACATTATCTCCGTGTGTGATTTAGAAATTTGGGTTTATCTGGAGTGGTATTATTAAAAGCAGTCTTTGAATAAAGCGCCAATCAACTGGCAAAATTTATATAGGCGCAGTCATTGAAATGATAAAATATCGGATAATGTTACGTTTTTCTTAACAAGTTAATTAATCATTTAGGCTTGATCGTCGCATGGGCGGATCCAGTTTCACCCTAGGTCACCAGGTAACAAGACGTCTAGTTCGAATTTCGACAGCATATACGCAAAGACGTACACACGCACGCACGCACGCACGCACGCACGCACGCACACACGCTCGCACTTAGAAGATGCAAAGGCATTACAAGAGGGGTTACTTCTGTAGGGGGAGTTAGCATGGCAGGGCGGCCTCTTGTGAGGGTGGCCTCATGTGACAGGGGCCGTAAAATATTTCATCAATTCATTCTCCCACCCATTGTCTTGAAAATTAATAAATTCTGGTTTGAACTTGTGAATCGATTGCACACTTCGACTAAGACCACTCGGAGCTTATGTGCATTGCAGCGATTAATTCGTCGGTCCATAAACTTGGTGGGCCTGGTCTCAGATATTAACTTTGTGATGAAGCGTTCGAGCTTCCTTTGCGAGTTTGGGATACAGTAAAGAAGTTAGGCGCAGCAATAATAAATAATAGCTGATAAAATCATGATAGGTCATCCCGGTGACATTCACAGCACCGGCTATCAGTCTCTATTTTGTACTGTATTTTTTGTGTATAATTTTCTGGTATGTTATTGTGTGGTGTAATTCTTGCTTGTACGCTGTGTCTTCTGGTTTGTTTGATGTGCTGTATTTTCTTGTATGCATAATTATATGCCGTAGTCGACAACAGTGCGTGAATGCTTATGATCAAAAGTAGTTGAATAAACTGAAAAAGTCAATACCACGCGTCTCGATCTTCGTCTTTCACGACAGCATATAAGCAGTCATACGCTGTCTGTAACGGTTGTTAATCTGGCACTGAATGACAGTATTGGTGGCAATGCTTCTAGTTTGTACGTTAGACAGGATCTCATCTGAGTAACAAATGCATGAGGGCGACACCATGTGGTGTCTCGATAACTGATTTAGACTGGATGGAAAAAATCCTTCTGAAATAAAGGGGGTGTCCGGGCACTTGGTGGATTCCCCCTGGATTCGCCCATACGTCAGTTGTATTTGTACACCGGCTTGCCTATTATTTTACACATCGAATATGACAACAATCAATTTGACACTGTTTGTTCTAAGCCAAGAGACACGTAGACATACAAAGAATACGAAAAGATCAAACGTTTACACTAGGCTAGTTAGATACATCACCTTGTATCATATCGACCAAGAATTCGTTTTCCCCTTGTGATTCAATTGACACGAGGTCCGCACCATCGGCCAGACTTTGGCAGTAAGCTCTACTGTCTGACCACGTCAACTTTTGGTGAACCAGCTTATAGCAAGTGCGACTATTATCTGCGGCCCATTTGCATTTGGTATCTACAACAACGCTCCTACATAAACAACCGCACCTGCTCGTATCCACACGTCCAGTAATGGCATTTTAGATCCTACAGTGAGATGCTAGTCGACGCGATGTAGTCTGTTTCTCTGCCTAGGGAGGACAAAGCCAGCTCCTGGCCTTTAGTGAACATAATAAATCTACATTTGTCGCGCACGATCCTTTACCAACGTGCCTACAAAGACACTTTATTAATAGTTTTGCGCAATTCTTACCAGTATATCAATAAAATCCTATATACTTGTGAAAGTTAATTTCAACCCTACACAAGAGACATATTAAATACGTGCACTACTAGAATTACTTTTTTCTCATATTAAATGCTAAAAACACACGCATTAAAATTGAATGTCCGGTGACGAATATATATTACTCAATATGATACATCTTTAAAATGTTAACTTAAGGTTCCATTTGTGGAATCAAGTAACAACTATCTATGCATGTGCAAAACATGGATGCTTACTGCAACGTATGCGATTAAGAGTTTATAAGAGTTCATATTTCGTAAATTTAATTACTATTTTACTACATAAAGGTAGTTTTATTTTACCTCCGTTATCTTCTTTCGCTTGTCGCTCTATTGACTCCTGTCGACTCTCCATCGACTGCAGTCGACCTTCAATTGACTGCAGCCGACTGTTCATCGTCTGTAGCGCGTTCAGCGTTTGCTTTATAAGCGCCACCTGGCGATCATTGCAGTTATCACCCTTGCACTGCTTTGTGGTTGGATGAGCAACCACGGCGGAGCCGAACAGGAAAACCAAGTACAGCGTCTTTATCGGCATTGTGTCGTTTGACATACAACGTGTCGAAAACTGGATAATAAAAAATAACAATAATATAGTCGTTTGTAAAAAAAAGTATTTTTATTCCCACTTTTTTGTACATTGCACCACCGATGATCAACTGAAGCCAATTTCAACAGTTTCATCCTAGCAACATCCAGTTCTATTACAGAGATGGCTAGATGTCCGTATGAAACAAATCAAGTAGTTTGTCACGCAAATATCTGTATACATTTACTCAGAATTCCTTTCTTTTACAACGATCCCCAGGTTGTCATCTTTAATGAGGGGTGTGGCAGGAAGTGAGAAGTGGAAGGTTTGCCTAAAAATGGTGGGATGCAGGTTTGGTGTGGTGTGGTTGGTGGGGGTGTGATGTGGGTGTTGGACAGTAAAGATGGTTGGAGGCGGAAGATTCGCCCCACAAACAAGTGGGAGATGGGAGGATTGACCCCAAAACAGGTGGGAAACGGGAGGTAGAGACCCTTGCAAAACCCTCCTATTTAATGGCTAGATCTTAGCAAATATGTGTTAATTATATATTTAAGCTTTTTCACACAAGTAGTATCAGAAGTTTGACCAATGCGATCACACACACGCATGAACGTACGCTCGCACACCATACAACACACCACCACATGCACACAAACAAACTCATACAGACACACGCACGCACGCACGCACGCACGCACGCACGCTCGCACGCACGCGCGCGCGCACACACAAACACAAACACTCATAGCCACTATGCGGTTTGTCATACGTGTTGATATTTTGTTGGTAAATAACCCCGTATAATACCATATGGTGCAGACTCGCAATCGCCAGAGGCAACTGCTACTTACTCATGTACAGCAATCCAATTACACTTTATTTCCATACCCATATATTTCCACCTGTCCCATGGATCACCGATCATTGCATATATGATCTTTTCGCAAATTTTCCTCTCCATAATATAGGTTCCTTCGTCCAACAGCACATGTAGCGCATAGCTTCTCCAAACTACAGTCGTCCTGCCACAGTTGTGGTGCTATTGACATATCAGTGGTTTATAGCCTGGCGACCTTCCTGTCGTCACGGTCTACTGACAATGTGTTCAGTGTACGATTATCTCTTATATATCGGACGAATGACGGCGTGTTAGTGTGATCCTGTGTCACTCACCTATCAAGGCCTGTATCCGGGAGGTAGCTGTGTTCTCGTAGTTATAGATGAAACGTTGAATGAATCAGACACTTCCACAAGTTTAACCCGCCTAGCAATTCCTGATCACCTTGAAGTAACTCGATCATGCGCAGACGTCGCCCGCGTGACAAAGAGGAGTTTTTTCCGTCAGCGCTATCCGGTAATTATCATGTCAGTAGTGGCTACCTTCGTTCTCGTGAGACCATCGTCATATGACCGTTTCAAATTGTACACGCAACATGTGGGATCAAGTCAATAAATCGTTCTTCATTGAGGTCTTATTTAGAACAACAAGTGGATTCCAAAATCAAATAACAAACTGCAACACACAAAGTTAACAGTAATCTGAGTTGTATAAATATGGAAGAAATGAAACAGGTTTCTCAACATGCACAATACAATGTTGCAAATGTGTTACTTTAAAATATATAAAGAAATACGTAATCGTTATACCAGACACACCATGCATATACTTTAATATACAGTGAAAACACAATATAATACTAAACACAAGTCTACTTCTGAATAGATTCATTGTACTGGTGAATGAAATATATCCATCTTTTAATCGTGGCGAACATATATTGACCAACAGGCGAAGCTGCCAAGAAAGCATCAGGCCCGGCTTCTTCGGCGGCAGGTCTGCGTTGGTGGCCATGGCGTTGGTGGCCATTGCAACATTGCGTTTATGATTTTGTTGTAACAAATCATGTTGACACTGTAACTGATAGCCATTTTAGGATAGGATTTTATTATATAAATTTCAGTGTTGCTCATACACTAATTAACCATTTTATATGCATGAAGAAACAATAGGGAACGTAAGTCTCGTGACCTAGTTTTAGCTTTTTAGTCCACTGGCGACCTCGGCTGATTTGGTGCCTGTGTAAAGGATAGGATTATGTTTTGTTTTAGATGTACTTACAGAACTGACACCAAACGGTGTAAATGTTTCTGGTTTCAGACTGATGAAAATATGTTAAAGGTGCGTGAGAAACGTTATATGTAAACATTTTCATGGTAATCGTTTGAGAGTTATTTACAACAGGGGGCCATGTACTGTATACCAGCGAAATGTTGATCAGGAAAAATGTGTATAGTTTTATGACGTGCATAGCTAAGTCAGGTAATGCAATAGTACAAAGTATTATGAATAGTTATGCATTATACATATCTCCACTGTGTCATATCTGGAGAAATATGCTATATATTTATAATTTGTAGTCGTTATAGTCTAGTTTTCTATATGGATGTAATATTCCGGAATAAAGTTATTGAATTGAATTGAATATTAACGCTCGTGCACTGCTGGCAAAGCAAAAGCTATATGCATAGCAAATCTGTATACTTGATTCAAAACAGTCCGTTTGGAGGAATGATATTTGTTGGCTTGTGTGCATTTAGACACCATGTTAGGCATAAATATTTTTCGATTTTTCGATTCCACACGTCTTGAGCAGTTATAGCGAAAATGAGTAGTATCTTTTTAATATCTGAAGCCAGATCCGATATTTAAATAATTATTTCAGGGACAATTAATTGGGAAATTACATTTCTGACTCTTCAAGGTTGTCTGATGCAGTTATTCCTTCTGACCAACAAACATTGTGATTAGAATAACTATTGTATATTTATAAGTTTTTTATGATTGTGGAAATTATTTTACTGTATCATTATTTACAATAATATTCAAATTGATACTCAAACATTTGTATTACATGAATTACGAAGCTTCCGCTGTGACTGCATCTGGTGGGTTATAGTTACATATGGAGATCATCATTATTCATTTAACAGTGTGGAAGATATAGCTATTCCATAGGGAACGTAAGTAAGTATCGTGACCTAGTTTTACCGTTGGTGTCCACCTCGGCTGTTTCGATGCCTGTGTAAAGAATAGGATTATCTTTTGTTTTTGGGTGTACTCACAGAACTGACACCAAACGGTGTAATTTTTTCGGCTTTCAGACCGATGAAAAGGTGCGTGAGAAGCTTTATATGTAAATATGTTCATGGTAGTCGTTTGAAAATTATTTACAACTCGCTCGCGCACTGCCTGCATATTAATTGGGAAATTACATTTCTGACTCTTCAAGATTGTCTGACACAGTTGTTGCTCCTGATCAACAAACATTGTGATTAGAATTAATTGTCCCTAAAATAATTATTTAAATATCGGATCTCGCGTCAGATATTAAAAACATACTACGGATTATCGTTAAAACTGCTCATGCCTAACAAGGAGTGTAAATGCCATAAGCCCACAAAGCGTATGCCTACAAACAGACTGTTTTGAGTAAAGTAAACATATTTGCTAAGCATATAGATTTTACTACGGGGCCCTGCGCGAGCGATAATAGGTGGTATCCAGTATACTCTGAAACGATTACCGTGAACAGATGTTAAACGTGAGAAGCTTTATATATATATATATATTTGTGGTTTTAGATCGATGAAAAGATGTTAAACGTGAGGAGCTTATATATATATATATATATATATATATATATATATATATATATATATATATATATATATATATATATATATATATATATATATATATATATATATATATATATATATATATATATATATATATATATATATATATATATATATATATATATATATATATATATATATATATATATATATATATATATATATACGTATATAACATCTTTCATCGATCTAAAACCACAAAAAAATACACCGTTTGGTGTCAGTTCTTTGATTGCACCCAAAAACAAAATACAATCCTATTATTTACGCAGTCATCGAAACAGCCGAGGTCGCCAGTGGACGCCAGAGCTAAAACTAGGTCACGAGCCTTATGTTGTCTATAACTTAAATTTCCTTTAGACGCTTCACTTGACTTCACTTCACTCAAAAACCATTATATGGTGATTTTATGAGAGCAATATGGAAATATACAAAATGGCCACTGTAACTGTAAGCCGAGAACAAATCGTATCTGAGCTAATTCCGCAATCACTACAGTAAAGTCGACAAAGCGCGTACGATTCGCCTTTATGACTTCTGGCAGTCTTCCCTGACCAGTCTTTCGTCCAACTGTCTTTATTTCGCCCAACTATCATGCGACTGGTATGCTATTTCCTTAGTTTCTCTGATCAGGCGATTGATTACGCAAATATAATCATTGAAATTTCAACACATTAACTGCATGCCTGTTCCTGGTGCTTGGATGATTGTGTCGTCGGACGATTTTACGGATAAACATAATTCGCGAATAATAAACTGTTAATTGAACACTAAATGGCGGAGATTTATTGGCTATGTCAAAATGATAAATATGGAGAAACAGCTAGTTGTACCCCTGTACAAAGCAATAGTTAGGCCTCATTTGGGAATATTACATGCAAGCCATGATGCAAGAATTGCATAGATAAGCTAGATAGACTAAAACGAAGAGCAGCTAAAGTCAATATAAAACTGAGAGAACTTTCATAACTACAAGTTCCGTGTGACAAGCGGACAAGGAAGCCATTGGCTTATCGAGAGTCCCAAAATGTTTTCATTTACGTATAGCCCGCCCTTATCAGATATCTGTGAATTTTATTTTAAAATATATTCACGCTACCAGCATTAACACAATCATTTGACAGTTTGCACCACTTATTTATCACCCTGTGTGAGAATGAGGATTTTCTCATGTCCAACCTACACTGTTCCTTGCCTAATGCTGCTTTGGGCCCTCTGGTTCTACTTTTTTAAAGTTTAAAGTTTTAAATTTAAAGAACGTAATATTCGTATCTATGACGGCTGAGAAAGGCCATCTCTGATGTGTGCTGAATTTGGCAACGCGATGGAGCGATGCGCGATGCGATGGAGTGATACGTGATGCGATGCAAGATGCTATGGAGCGATGGAGCGATGGAACGATGGCGCGATGGAGCGATGCTATAGTGATGCCGTAGTGCGCATGCGTATGCCGAAACCGAGACATAGGCAGCCGTTTGTATTTTTGAAGAGCATTTCACCATGGTCAACTAGACGAAAGGGCAAATGAAGTTGAATGTACTCACTCACGCTTCACGCGGGGACGCGGACGGTCACAAGCCAAGTCCAATATTCCCCACCGACGCAAATCCCTCCCACCATCACTGCCTCCCACCATCACTCCCTCCACTATCAACCCTCCCACTATCACTACCTCTTACCATCAAAATGCGAGCGGCCAATCAACGCCAGCGACCGAACATCGCTAGCGGCCGAAAATAGGAGGCAGACCACTGTAGAGAATTGCATTGGTGACTTGCTGACCAAATTGTTTTCATGCGCCCACGTGGCCCATAGCAGAAAAATCCCCATAAATCCCTTTGCCTGTTAAACTCTCAAAAAATGCACGATGTCACAGCCAGTAGCTTCTACAAACAAACCTGTGAATATGCCTGCTGGATTGCACTTATGTCACATCATATGAATCGTTTCAATTCACATATCGCAATTTAATACGCCCTACATTCGTGAAACAATAAACAAGAAGGTCAACAGTGGTATTACCCCAATAACGCTAATGGCCGAGCAACGATGGCGGCCGAACAACACGTGGGGCCCAGTAACGTTAGCGACCGAACAACGCGAGCGGCCGAATAACGCGATCGGCCCAACAACGCCAGTGGCCGGAAAAAAACACTCGGTCGATTACATCGTTTCTCCCATACATCTCGTCTCATCCCTGGGACAACTTTTGGTGTAGTTTTGGCAATCGCACATTTCATTGAGGTCAGCATTATCATACCGGGCGGGAAATACCACTTTCCCGCTTTTTGGACAAAATGTCCCTCTTTTTGTAATTTTCCAAAACAGATTATCGTAAAATATATATAAACTATTGCCAACAGTGGACATCATACTGACCGGACTTTTCAAAGTTATTTCTTTTACATCCCACCTGTGATGGCCCCCATTGTAACTAACACCCCTTTCCCGTTTTCCCGTCCGGTCGATAGGAACTCGGTTGATGTTCCCGGCTCATGGCTTCGTTCACAGATACGAAGAGGCCACACACTTCCTCGGTGTCAAGGTCAAGGTCAATGTCATATAAGCAAGGTCGCGTAGGCAGCCCTGGCATGACATGTATACACACTCGCGTTATTCGACCGCTCGCGTTGTTCGGTCGCTAACGTTACTGGGCCCCACGTGTTGTTCGGCCGCCATCGTTGCTCGGCCATTACCGTTATTGGTGTAATACCACTGTTGACCTTCTTGTTTATTGTTTCACGAATGTAGGGAGTATTATGTGAATTTAAAAGATTCCTATGATGTGACATAAGTGCAATTGAACAGGCATATTCACAGGTTTGCTGGTAGAAGCTATTGGCTGTGAAATGGTGCATTTTTGAGAGTTTAACAGGCAAAGGGATTTATGGGGATTTTTCTGCTATGGGCCACGTTGGCGCATGAAAACATGTTTTTTTTTTTCAAAATTGAAGGGCGTCACACGTCGGGGCGTTTTAAAAGAATTGGAGGTAAGTGGTTTTGAAAAAAAATTTGGTCAGCAAGTCAATAAAATTATGGCACATGCTGTGAAAAATTTTCTGATTTTTTATGGTCACGTTTTCTTATAATCAGACAAAACGTTAACATGGCCACCAATGCAATTCTCTACAGTGGTCTGACTCCTATTTCGGCCGCTAGCGGTGTTCGGTCGCTAGCGTTGATTGGCCGCTCGCATTTTGATGGTAAGAGGTAGTGATAGTGGGAGGGGTGATAGTGGGAGGGAGTGATGGTGGGAGGCAGTGATGGTGGGAGGGATTTGCGTCGGTGGGGAATATTAGAATTGGCTTGTGACAGTCCGCTTCCCTGCGATACGAGAACAAATACACATTACATCAAACGTGGGCCATGAACTGAACGGGCTACTCATTGTATGTAGATTCGGACCCTAACAGTTTGTACATAAATAAAACAGTTCGCTAATATTAGAAGAACGCGATATGAAGCATGTATATAATCGGTGCGCGGTAGAGGTATTGGCCTCCTATCTCAGATCTATAGCCTGTCGACTACACCGGTAGACCTGGCAAGCATGACAGACACATCGGTCGCAATGGTGATAACGTTGTCATTTAAGGAACGACTCGTCAAGCCTTTTTTTCAGCGGGTGACAATAAATATTTAAAAATAGTTTTCTTTGCCACGCTTCAAACTCTCATCCAATTTAATTTTAATTTATCGACATAGTATACTGTACCAATAAGGGATCATTCAACAATTATACAGTGAGTGGGTGATTGAGTGATTGAGTGATTGAGTGAGTGAGTGAGTGAGTGAGTGAGTGAGTGAGTGAGTGAGTGAGGGAGTGAGTGAGTGAGTGAGTGAGTGAGTGAGTGAGTGAGTGAGTGAGTGAGTGAGTGAGTGGGGGAACATATATACGGGTATAGGAAGCTGTAAAATGCAGAGGAGGCAGAAGTTATTAAATATAAGGAGGTGGCGAAGTCGGTTCTTGCGAGCATACTCGGGGCGGAGGGGGGGCGGTGGGAAACATATACTCAACATATACCTAAAGGTAAAGGTAGTTTTTATATAGCGCGGTACCCAGTCCTTGGGACCGCTCAAAGCAGGGCGTTTTTTAACATACAAAGTGTATTAATGTAGGTCAAAATTTGTATTCTTTTTGTTAGTGTGATTTAGTTAAATTTCATTGGTGGCAAAATCAAGAAAGTACCAAAGTTAAAGAAGGGCAATATGTCTACAAAAGATCAATTTATTGATATGGCTCAGAGGGGAATCTTACATTTTCAAAAAAGGCTTTATATTTCCTGTTCCATAACTAGATGCCAGGTTACTATTTTCATGTTACCATTTTCATGTTCGATGCGTCTCGAATGGTGAGGTTTACTTTCGACTCGAAAGTCGAAGAATAATGGCAATATCATGGACATAGGCAGTAGTACCCGAGTTATGGTGTGTTTATGTTAATGCATGCGACAGGAAGTGAGGAATGTAATAGCATCATAGCAATAACAGTGACGTATTGCCGAATGGCTTCTTCATACAGTTCATGCAAAGAACTGAAAACGTGCTTTGGCATAGCCATACCATAGCCATAGAAGTGTTTACTTATGACGTCAGTGTTCCGATGCTAGAATAGCTAATGATTATGTATATGTAAATATGTGTACCTGCATGTTACTGTTTGTTTAAATTGTGTATAATTCAATTCAAGACCCGCCATCACATTTTACACGATTGAGCCGCGTGCAATCCAGTTCTTTACAGTGATGTTGAAATAGCTGTTAACATAAACCGGTGTCCTGGCCGCGAAATTGCGAAACGTACCAGGCGAGACTAAACCACGCCCATTCGCTATTACCACTGGTCGAGAGCGAGCGGGCGAGGATTAACGATGTATCAACAACTTTTCAGTCGGCTGTTTTTTTTTCAAATAATAAATAAACCTGGCAAAGTGTGTGTAGTGTCCAAGAAAGCAATTGGAAACGTTTAACAAATATCACAAAATAATCACATTTAATAATGATCCCTCTTGCAGGTAAGATGATACAAACATCACAACAGCCATAAACCTGTCAGGGTAGATTTTTATTGAGGCAGTAACCTAGCCAATTCATTCTCCGCATCTTTGAGAAATCGAAATTTTAAGCATGGTAACTCAAAGAAGCATAGTGTATACATACCAAACAAATAAATTTTAAAATGTATGAGTAGTTGATAGTGGTCTACATGTGAGATGGAAAGTTGGCGGTCAGCAGGGACTTCAACTTTGGAAAATTGTTACTCAAAAGTTGGTGGTCCACATATTAACATAAAAAATGTAATCAACATTTGCACATGTCAGTTTTGGAAGTACGTATTTTCTATATTTTTATTTGTTATGTACTTAGCCAACCATTTGATTGATAGACATGGTATGCATGTTTTGTATTACTCTCTTTTCTGCCTTATGCCTATATCTTCAGTATATTTATGTCTAGAGTCTAGAGCATGTCGCCGCTCGCATTGTAATTCCACTATAAAAGTGTTTCAAATAGTCAGGCTTTTCCTGAGTTAGTTATTACATTTAACCATCTAACTTGTCCAGGTCGATATCCTGCCAGTCATGCCTAACAGAGACAGAAAAGCAAAACGAAAACAAAAAGGGCTAGAGAAATCTGCCGTAAAATGTCAACGCCTAGACACAATTTTTCGACGCAGCCTCAATGACTCATTGCCAGAAATACCCACAATGCCGCCAGGGAACTATGATCCGTCCGCTGCCATCACACCTGATGACACTCCCAAAGACAAAGGTGTACCACCAGTCATAGAGATTCTGCCTTCGTCGTGCTCTCGCTCGAGTACCAGTTCATCAAGCAGCCATGATCCGTTCACTCGCCATCACATCTGATGATACTCCCAAAGATAAAAGTGTACGACCAGTCACTGAGATACTGCATTCGTCGTGTTCTCGCCCGATAGCCAGTTCATCAAGCCGCCATGATCCGGGACCCAAACTAATATAAGCAGATGCTGGATGTCATATACGAACTAGAGAAAGTGTGGCTGTTTCAAATGTTCAACCGATGCACAGTCTTCAGTGTGCAGATTGATGGCAGCTGTGACAGGCAAATGTTGGACTACAAGTTTGTAAGTGGACGGATGGCTAACAGTGCTGGTAGCGTAACGTGTGTGTTCGTCGTCATGCATTCGCCAGAGACGAATGACGCCCCTGGACTACTGGAAGCGGTGAACAAAGCTTTGGTTCTGACCGGAGGTAAAGACACGAAGCTCGTCGGTGTCACCACTGACGGCGAATCGGCAAACACTGGCAGACATGGTGGGTTATGGCGTTTGCTTGCTGACCAAGTGCAGAGAGGTCTGGCAACTTTCTGGTGTGCTGCTCACCGGTCGGACTTAGCCATTGAGTCGGTCGTCAGCACCATACCGGAGCTGGGCATCTGGAAGTCTAATCTACTGGGGCTCGTACGATTCTTCCGGACGCCGAGAAGGATGAAGATGTTGTCAGCGCAAGCCGGGAATGTCAAACAGTTCCCCCGGCACCACGATGTCAGGTTTGCCCAGCACAAGCTGCAGCTGGTGGATGCTGTGCTACCAGACTGCATTAAGGTGTGGGAACAGATGCAAGCACCTGAAAGTATCAGCGACAGAAAGGAGAAGGCTGAAGCCAAAGGGTTTCTGAGAATTTGGAACCACCAACAGAAGTGGATAACCTCACTGGTGGGCGACATCCTGGAGATATTTGAAACACTCCAGAAGAAGTTGCAAAGGAGTGATTTGTTCATCAGCGATCTTCTCACTGTGACTGGCGCTGCCGTCAAGAAGTTGAGATTGATGAGGGATTGACCATTCCCGGAAAGAACAATCACCGCACCAGCATGGGTGAGGACACGAGAAACGCCCGCCTCATGGTGGCACGGAATGGTGTGGGCACCGCCTACTTTGACCCTCAACCCGCTGTCGTCAAATTCCTGGAGAAGGCCAGAAGATGCGGAGCTCCAGATTGGGATATCTACGGGCAGAGTGAATTCGTTAGGAAATTCACCCGCAAAACGGGGCTCGTCTAGTGAAATTGAGACGACTGTCAAACGTACTGACTTGCAAGTTGCTAGAGACGTGTCATGTTTCTCTAACTACTGCATGTGTTTGTAATAAAAAAAAAATCTGGGATATAAGTGTAACATTAATTTTATACCGAGATGCAGTCATCAGTGTGCAACCATATGGATAAAATATACTAATATATATATATATATATATATATATATATATATATATATATATATATATATATATATATATAGTTTATACATATATATATATATATATATATATATATATATATATATATATAAGGTTTCATACATTCCTAAGGGTTATGTAAATAATCATTAGTAATGCGTAAGGTGCCCTTTATAACCATTTGGAGTGCCCTTTTAGGACATTGCCCCCCCCCAGTTAAAATTCAATAAAAAACGCCCTGGCTCAAAGTGATTTACACTTCACCCCCTGGCAGACCTGTTCATTCCAGCGCCATCTCAACTTCTCTGGGAATCATTCAGCCACCTGGAATTGCTGCACGAAGTTTATTCGTTCACATATCCTTCACAGCCAGGTATTCATTTACAGTTGAATGAACTACACACTAGTCCAGCAGCCCCCGGCCAATCCGGGCAAGGCCTCTACTAAATTTCCTGGCCTGGGTCTACATTTTGCGGGCCTGGGCCGAACAAATATAAAAAACACATCGACCTTGGTACGGGCCTCGGAGTGAGCAATTCTAGCCTGGGAGGGAGTAATGGTTGGAGGGAGTGACAGAGACAGAGTGATGGTGGGAGAGAGAGGTGACGGGAGGGAGTAATGGTTGGAGGGAGTGACAGAGACAGAATGATGGTGGGAGAGAGAGGTGACGGGAGGGAGTAATGGTTGGAGGGAGTGACAGAGACAGAGTGATGGTGGGAGAGAGAGGTGACGGGAGGGAGTAATGGTTGGAGGGAGTGACAGAGACAGAATGATGGTGGGAGAGAGAGGTGACGGGAGGGAGTAATGGTTGGAGGGAGTGACAGTGACAGAGTGATGGTGGGAGAGAGAGGTGACGGGAGGGAGTAATGGTTGGAGGGAGTGACAGAGACAGAGTGATGGTGGGAGAGAGAGGTGACGGGAGGGAGTAATGGTTGGAGGGAGTGACAGAGACAGAATGATGGTGGGAGAGAGAGGTGACGGGAGGGAGTGACAGAGACAGAGTGATGGTGGGAGAGAGAGGTGACGGGAGGGAGTAATGTTTGGAGGGAGTGACAGACACAGAATGATGGTGGGAGAGAGAGAGGTGACGGGAGGGAGTGACAGTGACAGAGTGATGGTGGGAGAGAGAGGTGACGGGAGGGAGTAATGGTTGGAGGGAGTGACAGTGACAGAGTGATGGTGGGAGAGAGAGGTGACGGGAGGGAGTAATGGTTGGAGGGAGTGACAGTGACAGAGTGATGGTGGGAGAGAGTGGTGACGGGAGGGAGTAATGGTTGGAGGGAGTGACAGAGACAGAATGATGGTGGGAGAGAGAGAGACAGAGTGATGGTGGGAGAGAGAGGTGACGGGAGGGAGTAATGGTTGGAGGGAGTGACAGTGACAGAGTGATGGTGGGAGAGAGTGGTGACGGGAGGGAGTAATGGTTGGAGGGAGTGACAGTGACAGAGTGATGGTGGGAGAGAGAGGTGACGGGAGGGAGTAATGGTTGGAGGGAGTGACAGTGACAGAGTGATGGTGGGAGAGAGAGGTGACGGGAGTGAGTAATGGTTGGAGGGAGTTACGGTGGGAGGAAATTATGATTGGAGGGAGTGACTGAGAGATAATGATGGCGGGAGGGTGTGATAGTGGAAAAGAGTGGCGGATATATATATATAGAGAGAGTGATGGTGTGAAAGAATGAAGGTGGGAGGGAATGAGATAGAGTGTTGGTGGGAGGAAGGGACGGAGAGAGAGAGAGAGAGAGAGTGATGATGGGAGGGGTGATGGAGAGAGAGAGAGAGAGAGAGGGAGGGAGGGAGGGAGGGAGGGAGGGTGAGAGAGACAGATAGTGGGAGGGGGTGACGGAGGAAGAGTGGTGGCGGGAGGGAGTGATGGTGGGAAAGAGTGACTGAGAAAGAGTGATTGCGAGAGGAAGTGTTGATTGGAGGGAGTTACGGTGGGAGGAAGTGATGGTGGGAGGGAGTGGCGGTTGGAGGGAGTGATGGTGAGAGGAAGTGACGGAGAGAGTGATAGTAGGAGAAAATGGCGGAGAGAATGATGATGGAAGAGAGTGACGGAGGGATTGATAGTGAAAGTTTGCGTATCGGTTGGGGTGGTTAAACGGTGAACGGACGCTGTATTGGCTGCGGTGGTTAAATGGTGAACGGACGCCGCATTTACTCGGGTTGTTAAACGGTAAACGGACGCCGTGTTGGTTGGGGTGGCTAAACGGTGAACGGACGCCGTATTTGCTAGGGTGGTTAAACGGTCAACGGACGTTGTATTGGCTGGGGTGATTAAACAGTCAACGGACGCCGTATTGGCTGGGGTGTATGAGGCGCCGTAGCAGCCAAAAGGGTGATTAAACGGCAAAACCTGTCGAGTCCTGCGAGAACCGTCGAGATACTCTGGTTACCACCAAAATAGCGTTTCCGTTGTAGGATGTGCAGCGAAGTAATGCCGCAAAAAGCATAATATAATATAACATTCTATCCAGAGGACAGTGAATGGAAAACATCCCGTAAATGTGCTAAAAAACAAAATTTATAATTAAAACGACAATGCCACGAGACGATCTGCAGAGGGTCCTGGGTTCAATCTGCTGTATATCTCATTTACGTTTTTCTCGTTTAATGTTATTATTGTTATTTTATCAATTATTATTATTTTATTTAGTCCAATATTCGCTTTCGTTTAATTTCGCTAACTGACAATGTGTGGTACCAAGTGTGGCTTAGTACCGACTAAACAACTGAACTGGTTATGACGTTAAACAGCAAATAATATGTGCAACCGGTCAACCTTTTTACACTTTTCTTGCCGACATTGCCGCGTTTTCATTGCTTTTCTGTTCAATAGAATAGTTATTTCATTTAGCACGAATTCGTTTTCAGACGAGACAGTAGATTGGTTAGCCCATATTGATGCATACATGTATGCGTATGAATAACTTATACTAAGAAGCTATGTGCAGAAATTTTCATTGGGTTTGGCAATCAAAATCAGGGTCATAACACGTGACAGGTGGAATAACACCTGTGACAACTTGATGAATCACCATACTTTCTATGGAATGCACATCTCCAAAAGCCTTTAACAATGCTAAATGATAATGTTTTACAAATAGCGTTTTACAAATAGTGGTCTTTAGCTTAGACTCATAACCTAAGTCTTGTTACAAACAATATTTATAAAATGAGCTCATAAACACACTTCTACAATTTACCACTGACAAGTTTTTGATCCGTTTTTAAATAACTTATATAACAGTAAACATGTTAAGTATAAAGAGTCCAGCTTTAACAACAAAAAAACTGATTTTATATGTTTGCTACAAATTATGAAAAATCTTTTAATGAACGCATTCGCTCGTCAGTATTTATCCTTTTAGGCCGTTTAGAAAAGGCTATTAATCTACGTTTTGTGAATTATTTTCACACTTTTATTTATTACCGAAGTCCAATGATTAAACATTTCATTGATCAATTGTATACGTTTAATACATGACATGTGTGTGTGTGTGTGTGTGTGTGTGTGTGTGTGTGTGTGTGTGTGTGTGTGTGTGTGTGTGTGTGTGTGTGTGTGTGTATATGTATATACATATACATATATATATATACATATGTATAGATATGTACATATTATATACATATATGTACATATATACATATATATATATACATATATATATATATATATATATATATATATATATATATATATATATATACATATATATACTATATATATATATATATATATATATATATATATATATATATATACATATATATATACATATATATACATATATATATATATATATATATATACATATATATTTATATATATATATATATATATATATACATATACATATATATATATATATATATATATATATATATGTATATATATATATATATATATATATATATATATATATATATATATATATATATATATATATATATATATATATATATATATATATACCGCTTGCAACGGCGTCGTGTTTCCCATAGACCGCTTGCAACGGCGTCGTGTTTCCCATACACCGCTTGCAACCGCGTCGTGTTTCCCATGCACTGTGTGCAACTGCGTCGTGTGTCTCAAAACACTGTGTACAACCGCTTCGTTTGTCCCATACACTGTGTACAACCGCGTCTTGCGTCCTATACACTGTGTACAATCGCTTCGTGTGCTCCGCACATTGCGTAAAACCGCTTCGTGTGTCACTGTGTGAAACCACTTCGTGTTTCCCATACACTGTGTACAACAGCGTCGTGGTTGCCATATTCTGTGTACAACCGTGTCGTGGTTGCCATACACTGTGTACAACAGTGTCGTGTTTGCCATACACTGTGTACAACAGTGTCGTGGTTGCCATATACTGTGTACAACAACGTCGTGGTTGCCATACACTATGTACAACAGTGTCATGGTTACCATACACTGTGTACAACCGTGTCGTGGTTGCCATACACTGTGTACAACAGCGCCGTGGTTGCCATACACTGTGTACAACAGCGTCGTGGTTGCCATACACTGTGTACAACAGCGTCGTGGTTGCCATACACTGTGTACAACAGTGTCGTGGTTGCTATACACTGTGTACAACAGTGTCGTGGTTGCCATACACTGTGTACAACAGTGTCGTGGTTGCCATATGCTGTTTACAACAGCGTCGTGGTTGCCATACACTGTGTACAACCGTGTCGTGGTTGCCATACAATGTGTACAACCGTGTCGTGGTTGCCATACACTGTGTACAACCGTGTCGTGGTTGCCATACACTGTGTACAACCGTGTCGTGGTTGCCATACAATGTGTACAACAGCGTCGTGTCACTCGTGCACCGTGTACAAGACCCTCATCTGTAGCACAGCTAAGTGTAATACTGACACTTACAAAGACTACAAAGAAGACAGAGAAGAAGGTACCACAATCGTTTCCTTGTTTAATCTGGTTGTCTTTGCTACCGTCGTCTAGGAACGAAAACGAAAAATGGCTCAACTAAAACGGTCTTCCCCTAAATGCTACATATGCGAAGTGCATCGCCCGCGAATAGCACGAGACGGTGGCGGAGGAACACAAATAATCGGACAAAGCCGTGTCGTGTCCGATTATTTGTGCCACTCCGCCAGCTGTCGACTACGATTACAGGGGGTTGTATATAACAAATGTACCATTTTATATTGATATCGCATGCCTCATGTTTAATTAGAAGCTGGGGACGATATTCTATGTTCTACGCAGTCGGTTGTCATTGGGTTTTAAAACAATCAAATGTTCGTGTGTTATTTTGTAGGTGATATTAGTTCAAATGTCATCGACCGCGCCTTTTAGTACACGATATGAGCTACTTTTGACGCAACGAACGACCTCAACTTATCGTCTTCCATTATTTCAAATCATACATTTTTCATCGGTAAAACGTAAACAATCAAAACACAATCGTACGCTCGATCGAACAACTTCAACTGCATCCCTGAATCAGATGAAGTATATTGAACGCAGGTGTAATGCGTATTGTGCTCGTTGTTGAAATATGTTTAAACTCTTTGCACAAACACATGGTACTCGACAGAAACATACCTTAGTTACATTAGTTACATTAGTTACATTAGCTACATTAGTAATATTTATTATCGTGTTCGCACTAAAATAAATTCTGTGCTTTTCTATTTATGGTGTGAAATTGTGGAATTCATTACACAAAAACATCCCTGGAGGCAAAAGTATAAACTGTGCAAGTTAAATCTTCTTTGTATGTATTAGGTCTAACAAAGTGTGTTTATATATTAGTTATAGACTTGTAATTTATATTTTTGAATGATATCGTTTATGTTTAATAACTACACTGGTCCGGGGGGACCATATATATGTATCACACTTCTGTTCACCCGTTTCAAACACTCAATTATTTACCTCCATTATTTGACGTGTTGCAAATGGTGTTGTATTTTATAATAATGCAAATCGTTATGTTTGTTGTTTGACATTAATTACTGTTTTACAGATTTGACAGCATGTTACGAAGAGAGGGCATATGTAAATATATAATCTAAGACACGGCACTCTCTTTATTCCAGCACACCCTGAGTGCAATATATCCCGACAATTGTGGTGCGGGCGACGTTCGCACTGACAACTGCACTTGGTCATATTTGACTGAATGTTTGGAATCATGAACGTTCGTTGTTGTTTTTCAGATAAGGTAATCGAGTGCTACTTCTGTGACTACCCACGGAGCGACGAGTGCAAGACTCCGAGCAGGACATCTGGCACGAACACCTGCCGTGGGGTCGCGTGCTACAAGACTCCGAGCAGGACATCTGGCACGAACACCTGCCGTGGGGTCGCGTGCTACAAGACTCCGAGCAGGACATCTGGCACGAACACCTGCCGTGGGGTCGCGTGCTACAAGACTCCGAGCAGGACATCTGGCACGAACACCTGCCGTGGGGTCGCGTGCTACAAGACTCCGAGCAGGACATCTGGCACGAACACCTGCCGTGGGCTACGAACAAGTCAGACAGTGAGTCGACCTTCTAGGAACCTAGTTGTAGTTACTTACTAGGATCCGTAGATCTAAACCCGCCAACTACAACTTATTGTTTATATTTCCTGTGACCTTGCTTCTAGAAAGCATTTCACGATGGAATTGTTATTGCTAAACGACTACTAAAAATCAATTTATACTTCGCATCACTAGTGGATTTTATATTAATTTTCTTGATTCGTCGTTGCGAGCTTGTGTACTTGCGTATGTCGGCTCAGTGAATATATGCACATAATTAGATTGGACCAACGCTAGAGGAGCACTGTGGGCCGAAAGATAGTCCGAGTGTAGTGGAGGGAGGAGATAGTGCCAGAATGGGAGGAGATAATGCCAGAATGGGAGGAGATAGTGCCAGAGCGCACCCAAAGTTAATGTATTAATATAATGTAGTTTCCAAGTTTTATCCGTCCAAGAGACAATTTTAAATTGCCGGGGTTTCGTCCATATTCATGTTAAATTGAGGGGTTTTGTCTTGGGGGGGTTACATTCGGAGGAGGTTTTGTCCGTGTGGCTTTTGTCCGGAGGGGGTTTTACCCGGTTAGCGTATCGTGTACAACCGTGTCGGGTATCACATGAATTGTGTACAACCGTGTCGTGTATCACATGAATTGTGTACAAACGTGTCGTATATACCATGAATTGTGTACAACCGCGTCATGTGTGCCATGCAATGTGTAAGTTCTGCCATGCAATGTGTACGTTCTGCTGTGTTTCAGCCACCACGCACGTAGTTCGTGGCTGCCTGGACACAGTTCTGACGAAGACCGGCTGTACCTCGACCACGGTCAGCGGTGTTCAAACCGAGGCGTGCTGCTGCAAGGGAGATCTCTGCAACTCCAATGGCAGTGACAAAGGCATTGGCGCCTCTTTCCAAAGTTTAACTTAGTTTAGTTTAGCTTCTACTTGGCATAATCCATTATACTACATAGCATATTATTAGTTTTCAAGTTTCATTAACGAAACATAAAACGTGTCTGCGTCAAATAATATTATGTGGTCTTGCAAAAAAGTGTCAGGTGGTTAAAAAGTCGTTTTTTCCACACCTCGTTAATTTCGTCCTCTTAGGTCCCGATATTTGGACAGTGTGTCCGCTGGTGGACTTCCAACCAACTATTGTCGATGATGACTCCATATGTGTGATATGTCTTTGCAAAACGACTCTGTAGCAACACGCCACTGTCTACAACTAGCCCGGTCTCCCTTAATGAGACTGTTGTGTCGGCTGTAAAATATATTCTAAGTTATATTCTTTTTGTCCCAGAACAACCGTTTGCAATATGTAACCTAATATAAAACATTGCATCCTCGTTATTCAAGCACAACCTGTGTGCAATATGTAACCTACTATAAAACATTGCATCCTCTTTATTCCAACACAACATGTGTACAATATGTAACCTACTATAAAACATTGCATCCTCTTTATTCCAACACAACATGTGTGCAATATGTAACCTACTATAAAACATTGCATCCTCTTTATTCCAACACAACATGTGTGCAATATGTAACCTACTATAAAACATTGCACCCTCTTTATTCCAGCACCACCCGTGTGAAAAATGTTACCTAATATAACACGTTGCACCCTCTTTATTCCAACACTACCCGTGTGCAATATGTAACCTAATATAAAACATTGCACCCTCTTTATTCCAGCACCACCCGTGTGCAATATGTAACCTAATATAAAACATTACACCCCCTTTATTCCAACACGACCTGTGTGCAATATATAATCTAATATACCATATTGCATCCTCTTTATTCTAGCACAACCCGTGTGCAATATATAACATAAACATTGCATTCTCGTTATTCCAACATAACCTTGACTTCCGGAATATTGGTGCAACAGCGACTTGAAATTGGTGTAGAGAATTTATAGAAAATATGGAATATCGAATAGAATATATTGCATATATATTATACATAAACGTATTGTAGACATATATTAGAAAAATGTTTTTGTTAATTATTAGTCAGAGGCATGATTTTAAAGTAAGTTAGTTCCGGACTCCGACAGGGAAATCGGTGAGCGTTAATAGGGTTGTTTACCATTCGAAAATTGAGATAGCATTTTGCCATATTCTGTTTGCAGGATGTCCTATTCTCTTTGCCGCTTGCCCTGTTCTGCTTGGTGCGCGGTCTTTGTGTTTTGGCTGCAGGACTTTCTCTCTGGTTGATTTTCTTAGTCGCTTTTTCTTTAGCCAAAGCCAAAGTTGCCTTTTCACCAACTTTTACTCTTTAACTGGGAGATCTCAGAAAGATCTCAGTAACTCTAACACCTGCCCGAGATGGCGTTGTAATCTGAGAGGACGCTTCACATATCTCACTAACCCGCACACGAGCATGAGATGAAGTTTTGTTACGAGGGGGCGGTTCGAGCATACTTTCTCCGTCTGCACGATTAAGTGGCTTCGCAACGATAGATTTGTAGTACCCAGAATCTTCTCCCATTGGCGTGTACTGGGCATGAATTGGGGTCTCGTTTGGGAACACATACTCCCCAGACATGAAGACGGTATCAGGGTGTGTGTTTGAAACATTGATTGATCTTTTAAGGACTTTGCTAGTTGCCATTATTTCCAATCACAGCGGTTGGATTTGACATCAAATTGATGCGTTCTGCTAGCGAAGAGAATTGAAACATGTGTCTTTGGGGCATGTCAGCATGTCAGCCTGTCAGCATGTAGTGCCTCACTTCAATAGCGGTAAATTCATCAACATGTTCACAAATGAACTGGACGGTTGTAGCCCTCAGGGCGTCAGCTTGAAACCTTTAATTGATTTCCAGGATTGGATCGTTAAGACGGCCTGTTGAATTTCTCAGAACTATTTGAAGTGAAGGATTTGTGCTAACCACTATGCTGCGAAAAAGCAACGTCCATCAGGTATGCATGGTAGGGATTACCACTCGAGGAGCTAGAGACTGAGGACCTACCACAGGTTGATGGCCAACCGTTGACTGTGGACCAACTGGAGACTGAGGGCCGATGAGAAATTGGGTGTGAGCCGTTGACAGTTAGCCAACTAGAGAATGGGAGCCTACAAGAGACCGAAGGCCAACCGTTGACTGACTGTCACCTGAAGACTGTGCGCCAACTGGAGACTCAGCACTAAATGGATATTCAGGGCCAACTTTAGAATTAGGGCCAACCAGTAACTGAGATTCATGTTGTATTTCAAGGACAACTGTAGATTGAGGACGGGTCGCAGTGTCTTCTTCAAATTCTTGGTCAAATACACAAAGCCACATACCGGCCTTTATGACGCCATTTACTGCGTTTACCATTGTTGCTGCTTTGATATACGAAGCTACGAGCAGCTGACTAATGTGGAAATTCGTAATCCTTTTCCTCAATGTTCCGCTCAACAGTAGGTTAGCAGTGGATTGAAGACACTGACGTGAAGTGGCTGTAACGCGTGTGTGGTGTGCGGGGGGGGATGATAACATAATCACACCAGCGTCCCTTGTCGTGATGATGGCGCCCAAGTTTTTGGTATGTGTTGAGTGACCACCCAGTAATGATTGTTCTTTGTTGTCGATGATTGGTTTCACAGTCGAGATGACGTGTTTAATCTAAATGAGGAATGTCTCTGAAGATCAGCATTGGCGGTGCATAGTTTCCCGATGCACTTACGCAGAAAACCCGAAAAAGTACGAACAGAAAATCTCCGTACAAAGTGTTATATATGATCGATTCCCATGAAACGTGGACACATCGTGTTTTGGGATGTTGATCATTCTAAACGGTGTGTTGAAGCTAGCGGGCGGGAACACCTCGTGCAGTGAACTGCATGATCAAGATGATTGATTTGTGGATAACAGTTATTCAATCAAACAACTCCTGAATGACACGGCGTTAGCAGGTTCTTGGTAGAAGCATGAATAACAACCGCACACTGACCTTTCTACGCTGGGATTATTAACTGATCCGTCCTGACAACGGACAGAGACGCGTTGGTACGAAGTCCCTTGTTGTTTTCCTGCACCACGCGACATCGCCTTCTGACAGGTAATCAGGGGATCTTCCGCATTATAGAGCGCTAATGGATCCGGAATGGGCTCGAGGGTATTTGTGGCCTAAAGTTTGTCACATCGTTAAGCTGCAGTCCAGTTTTGAGGAAGGCACTTTACGTAGCGTTTGTGAAAATTCACGGGAGTTTCCATTTGGACGCTGCATTTGTTGATTAGTTATCAGCACGAATATTTTCAGCTCGTGTTCGCATAACGTATTTTGTTTGATGTTTAAATAGGTTCATTATGTTGACGATGTAACTAATCTCAACTAAAATGTTTACTCGAGTAAAGTTTCGGTTGGCATCTTTTTGCAATACTTTCGATGTTGTCACTAGGATTGTGGTTTCCATAGACATCCTGACTAAAGATCAATACACATAGAAGGTAGGGAAGGAAATTTACTGTGCTAAAAATCACATCGTGCATTTTCTTCTTTTAATACAGTTATGAAGGCAGATTTGGTGAGGTTGACGTTGTTGGTAAAATGAGACTGACAACTATTCAAATGAAAATGAAGAATATGTTTATAAGATGTTAGCCTTTGTTTGCGTGCGTGCGTGCGTGCGTGCGTGCGTGCGTGCGTGCGTGTGCTAGTACGTCCGTGATGCAGGTGCCATCTGGTGGGTGCATGTTATGGGAATTATAATGTAAGTAAGTACGATTTCCTTCCACATAAATGAAAAAGTCCAGGTATTTATTATTGCTTAAAGTGGTTGTGAAAACTTAATTTAGTTGACGAATCTGGTACTTGTTACATGCTGTGTGAAACAGGAAGTGCGTTCTTTATAGGTTGTTTTGTTACTTCGTAATCACACCCACTTCATCGACCTGTTCCTGTTTCTCTGCTAAATACTTAATTTGAAAACGTCTTCTTGAAATGCAGCGCACGACACCAGCATCCCGTTTCGAGCGCCACATAGCAACTGCTTTCATGTCACGCGTTAATGACATTTCGCAGTTGTAATCGGGTCTCCGTTTCTGCAGTACGTTCCAGTGGAAGCCGTGTGTAGGCTGTCGTAGCCGCGTGTAGCCTGTCTTAGCCACGTGCAGTCTGTCGTAGCTGCGTATAGCCTGTCTTAGCCACGTGCAGTCTGTTGTAGCCGCGTGTAGCCTGTCTTAGCCACGTGCAGTCTGTCGTAGCCACGTGCAGTCTGTCGTAGCCACGTGCAGTCTGTTGTAGCCGCGTGCAGCCTGTCGTAGCTGCGTGTAGCCTGTCTTAGCCGCGTGCAGCCTGTCGTAGCCACGTGTAGCCTGTCTTAGCCACGTGCAGCCTGTCATAGCCGCGTGCAGCCTGTCGTAGCCGCGTGCAGCCTGTCGTAGCAGCATGTAGTTGCTGTTTCCCGTAACAGTAACGACCGCGTTGAAGGCCGATTCTGAGAATGTTTTTGTCGCCACCGCAGCAGTCGCCGGTGAAACAGGACGTATCGTCATCCTCCTTCTCGTAAAACAGTGGTTTACGCCACTGACGGTTCCTCTCCATGGCACACGCTTGGACGAAGCGTGTGGATATCTTGGATTGTCCAGTCATCGTGTTCGCCTCTCTGCGTCGTTGTCGGAGTCCAAAGTAATACGTATAGCTGTACATTTGGTATCAGCTCTGGTGCAGGAGCTGCCAGAAGGATGGCAAGGTTGACACCAGACCGCCTTCTGGGCTCCGCCCCGGACCATGCGTGTGTGCGTGCGTGCGTGCGTGCGTGCGTGCGTGCGTGCGTCAGACAAGTTAGTTTGAGTATATAAGATCATCGTGGTGACCAAACGTTCACATAGACGTTTTAGAAACATATGAAATAATTCAGCAAAATGTTCTTGTTGTGATTATTACTATAATTCAGTGATATGATTAATGCGATGTTTTTTTTAAACTAACTATGTATAAATTTTGGACCTCTGAACTAGCACATAAATGGTGTAAGCCAGCATTTGTTACGATTATCAATGCAACATCAATTTATCAATTAGGGATGCTACGTTCTATATAAAACGCCTCAACAGCGGTTCGACGACACGTACTTCCGGCCTGTCAACTCCATAGTGTACACAAATACATTACGACCCGGAAGTGACGTATTTATGCTAATCATTCATCCGCTCCACGGACAAGTTAATTCCATGAAGAGTCAAATTGTAAGACGGCTGAAATTTCACAACTACAAATCCTCTCGCCGGGCCGGTCGCCTGGAAATCTCTTCGTGTACATATCATTTGAACGCCCTCTTCGAGAGACCTCACCTGTTAGCAAATTTTGCTTACGGAATTTCGCCAACTGTTATGTTTTGCTGAATGGTTTGACTATTGTCATGATTCATTGTTCGGAAAAACATATGGGCGATGATCGTGATCTATTTATAGTGAAAAGAGATATATCTGTCTACTGTCGTCACGTGTACATGGTCTCACGCAGACCCGAACGCAGGTATTCGTCGACGTTGATACGGGCGTGGTTGAACTTGAATAAGAGGGCGTTGTCGATCGCCTTCTCCGTTTGCGCCGACGCCGCCAGACGGATGAACTGGCCAAGAGACTGCAAACCCTTCAACGCCAGGTTGATGTTCATGCCTGCAACAAGATGGCGCCACTGTACATCGTATATTAATGTCTACAACGTATGGGTTTTTTAGTCCGTTGTTCTTTGATAAGAGTTTGCATTCAGCGATGTCGGAGGTTTAATCGCATGGCTAACGTATATTTTTGGTTTGGGAACGTAGATGGGTCCATAGGTCAGTCGAAACGTAACGTAAACATTGGTGTGAAGCAATTTTCCTTTCCGGTAAACAGTCGCCATTGTTACTTATTTGCAGAGGTGTAAGGCAGGTGGCGCCAGTAGTGTTGTTGTTGTAGATGATGCAATTAAAAAAGACTGAAATGTGTGAAAAGGTTAGAAATCTGGATGGGATGTCTTACTGCCTCTTCGAATGAATTAATAAAGCACGAGAACCGACACAACGACACGTTTAGCGGTGAGAGGAAGGACCGGCCGGGACATGTGGAATAATAAGAGGAGAAGTCAGTGGAGAGAAGGCGAGAGGACGTCACTTTAAAACTCCACCCACAATTAAATAGCACATCGCGAATCAAGTTCGTTGATGGACATGCTTGTTGACACCGACCGGCGTGATGTATCACAGCCGACATGGACAGGCGTTCATTACACTTGGACGCGTTCACCGAATATTAACCGGCGAATTATGCGCTTGTCATCGGAGATGAACACGATTTACCTGGACTGTCATAGTCAGTCCTCAATCATTAGACGATTGCAAGCGTGACCGGGCATTGCGAGACTCCCAGATGAAGTTGTCCAGTACAGACACAACACATAATCAATGTATTCCAATCAAACGACTCCCTTGACGCAGTAACCTGACCCAAGCGAATACGCCGCAGACGCCAGCTTCGTGTATCGACCCGACTCGTTAGTTTGTCGGGTTAACCTACGCTATGTTTGTTGGGTTAACCTAGACTATGTTTGCGTTTACGATTTTTACCCACTGAACATACATCCTTTCCAGTTTATTTTATTTTGGTACAATCAAGTGTAATATATTCTATGTACAAGCTGGCTGTTCGTGTGCATATGTGCGTGCGTGCGTGCGTGCGTGCGTGCGTGCCTTCCAGCAAGCGTACGCACTGAGCGCATTGGGCTTCCGGGATAACGCATTAGGTAAGAATATCTCAACAATAATTTTTTTGCGGTTACAAACAAAGATACGATGATTTTACAAAACCGCATTAACCAGCATGATCTATGCGTGATACCTCATCGATGTCGCTCAATACAGTTCCAATGACAAATGTGTCCGGAACGACATTACCTAACCTATCGATGCCGCCGACTCCAGGCTACGACTCGGTCTCGGCTGATGACAAGCTGTGGACGGACACCTACCGACCGACCGACGCTGATTTGCTTAATGTTGTCCATAGACCGCGACTGCCTGTGATGGATCGTTGAACAGAGCGACACGGCTGACAACCACAAACCCAGAACGACCACATTAATGCACCGAGCACATCAATTATAGTAATTGTTTTATCGATGTTTGCTGCTGTGCTCTCACTGAGATTGACAATTTGACAGATATAGCTATGAGTTTGCCTTTTCGAACGCACGTAGTTTGCGAGAATATTGCACAGCAACAACAAAGGTGTACATAAGGGAGGCACTAAAACATTGAATTTAGATTTATTAACTTTTTTGGAAATCAATATTTGTTGGAATTACCCCGTTGTTATAGGATACATCAAGTTTGCGATGCTAAATTCTTACAAAATATTATCATATCGATAAATGTAATGACATAGAGGGGAAACAACTCACGTAGGAATATCATTTCTGTAGCACAGTTTTATTATCACAATTTGTAACGACAACGATAAGTAGAAAAACGTAAGCCAATGCTCACTGGTATAAACTAACACGTGTGTGCGGGATTAACTGCATCGTCGCTAGAAATAGCACAACATCCTGCATAAACAAGTCATGCCTCTCCCTGTATGCTCACTTCATATCTCACACTTGTAAACGTCTGCTGTTTTCGCTTTTTAGTAGAAAAGAGTTGTTGTTTGTCATTTGGAGTATATTTTTAGTATCAACATTCAACACAGGTTCCAAGAGACGTCATACTAGGCACGCGAATGCCGCGCTCTACTACTGTGCATTATATGCATCAAAACATGTTTTTCTTCTCGGAACAAGCGAAGTTAACGACGCACTAAGCAATGGAGTCTACCCGAAATAGCATATTGTAATTGCAAGACGGCGAATGTGTCTTCATTTTACGCAACCTGAGATGGGATCGTTGTCGATAATTGCTTTTTTTGCGAAGTGCATTGTGGTTTATATTTCCTTTTATGCTACGAAGTTATGGCGAGTTCTCGTCAAGGTGCTGCCCACTGTTCATCGGTTAAGATCACCTAGAGTGTTATATCTGCAGTCTTGCTCATTCAAATACGATCACCACTGTTTTTTCTTCAGAAAAATTATGATTAAGATTCTTCAAAAAACGTTAAAATTATGTAGTGTTTCCAAAACTATTAACAATAAACACAGACAGTAAAAGGAAACATGGTGCTTAAATATTTGCAGTCGTAATAATGCACTTTACTGACTTACGTTTATTTTGCTGCTATTTTTGTATGAGGCATGTATGAGCGTAGCAGCTAATAAAAACACATTCGGTAGCCTAGAGCCGTGCCAACTGTTAAGTACCCACCCTCGGTAATGGTTTGGGGTTGTTTTGCATTGAATGGTCGTGGGTCTCTCCACTTCCTCCCAAAAGGGACAACATTGCAGCAAGCGGAATACAAAGCAATTCTGATTGATAAGCTTCTGACGTAGGTGACACTGTTGGACAGTGAAAGAGTCAAACAGCACGCCCAGTGACGTTATGGTTCGAGAGTGCCACAGTTCGGCTTCTTCGTTGGCCGGGTAATGCGCCTGACCTGAGCCTTAGAGGGAACACGTGTCATCACACTAAGGACACATTTTCTGCAAAATAGCCGATCTCAATGCCATAGTTGATTGAAGCAATCAAACGTGTCTGAGTCTTCGAAATATCAAGCGAGTACTGTGAAAAATGCACTTCAAGCATTCAACGACGTATCGAATCAGTCATCAGAAACAAAGGTTACGGCTGCAAATACTGAAGCAACATCTTTCCTCTTACAAAATTACATGCGTGACTGTGTTTACTTTTCAACGTCTGTGATGCCCAACAAATTTATACGGCTTTACTCATCATTTGTCTGAATGCTACAGTGGTTGTCGTACTGCAATAACCAAGACTGTGTACCTGTAGTGGCCGACACAAACTGAAGAAAATGAATAATTAAACACCTAAAATTGTTTTATCGTGCATCGAAACAATCGTGATTCGATGTAAATGTCTGCCAGATAAAGTCCAACATTATTCAAATGTCAAATCGATAGTTTGGTGCGTTGTGTTATAATTTCTGTTAGAGGGCAGTAAACGTTTTTGTTGGTGCGATGTTTTCTTTGCTGATACGATAATTTGCTGACTATTTTAACAGTACCATCGAACACGCATTGCAATGATTTTTGTTGTAGCAGTGTGTCGACACATGATTGTTGTTGTAGCAGTGTGTCGACACATGATTGTTGTTGTAGCATTGTGTCGACACGTGATTGTTGTTGTAGCAGTGTGTCGACACATGATTGTTGTAGCAGTATATCGACACATGATTGTTGTTGTAGCAGTGTGTCAACACATGATTGTTGTAGCAGTGTATCGACACGTGATTGTTGTAGCAGTGTGTCGACACATGATTGTTGTAGCAGTGTATCGACACATGATTGTTGTTGTAGCAGTGTGTCGACACATGATTGTTGTAGCAGTGTATCGACACGTGATTGTTGTTGTAGCAGTGTGTCGACACATGATTGTTGTAGCAGTGTATCGACACATGATTGTTGTTGTAGCAGTGTGTCGACACATGATTGTTGTAGCAGTGTATCGACACGTGATTGTTGTTGTAGCAGTGTGTCGACACATGATTGTTGTAGCAGTGTATCGACACATGATTGTTGTTGTAGCAGTGTGTCGACACATGATTGTTGTAGCAGTGTATCGACACGTGATTGTTGTTGTAGCAGTGTGTCGACACATGATTGTTGTTGTAGTAGTGTGTCGACACATGATAGTTGTAGCAGTGTATCGACACATGATTTTTGTTGTAGCAGTGTGTCGACACATGATTGTTTTATAGCAGTGTTTCGACACATGATTGTTGTAGCAGTGTATCGACACATGATTGTTGTTGTAGCATTGTGTCGACAAATGTTTGTTAAGGTATCCAATTAGTGTATCCAACCAAAGCGACATATCGTACTCCCCGGTAGCCTTCATTAAATTTACCTGTCGTCAGACTACTGACGCATAGTCACATTGTCTGTTGACAGCACTCGCACGACAGGTGTCAGTTTCGTCATTTGCACAGTCTATCGACCACACTATCCGAAATACGACTCGCCATATTGAAAATCGGTTTGTGTCATTAACTATGTACGTGTGTGTGCGTGTTTGTGTGTGTGTGTGTGTGTGTGTGTGTGTGTGTGTGTGTGTGTGTGTGTGTGTGTGTGTGTGTGTGTGTGTGCGTGCGTGTGTGCGTGCGTGCGTGGGCGCGCGTGCGTGCGTGCGTGCGTGCGTGCGTGCGTGCGTGCGTGCGTGCGTGCGTGCGTGCGTGCGTGCTCTTTACTGTATTGCATGTTCTCGCATCATCCCAGGCAGCCGATGAAAAGATTACGTGTGCTGGCTTGCATGCGCAAGATAATAAATAATGACGCTAGCATAAATAGCTGACAAATTACCTGACAACTCGGTAAAGCCACCTACGTCTGCACACACAGATCAAAGGCATGACAGCGCCTCAAATACGTTGAACATTGACAGAAAAAAAACGGAACGGATGTGGTGCTTACCTGAGTGGAAATTCACCCATCTGGCTGCTTCGCCTTCGGTGACGACGAAGAAATCGACGTCTTCGATGTAGGTGACATTGACCATGCGCTGGGAGAGCTTCACCTCGAAGAGGCGCGGGTTGAACTTCATCATCCTCAAGGCGCAGTTGTCGGTGATGGACGGCTCTGAGTCTGGCTTGTAGACGTTGTGGCACGCCTGGAAGATGTTGCGCATCACCTACAGACAGATACACCCACGCAGTACAGAGTTAGACGTCCTTCCTGGATCATGTTTCCCTGTCATCTCGTTTTAGAATAACGTCGCGAAAAATCGAACCGATCTAGTATCCAGCTCGTTTGTGCAAATGTGCAATATTCAGAAAAAACTATTAATTTACTTTTGATCGGATCCGGTCAAAATTCGGCGAGGAAAGGGAAAAGGTGGTCCGGCTCTCTCTCTCTCTCTCTCTCTCTCTATATATATATATATATATATATATATATATATATATATATATATATATATATATATATATATATATATATATATATATATATATATATATATATATATACTACGACATAAGGCTATTTACACTTTCGCAAGTTACCCGATCTACCGATCAAGGCCAATCCTATCGATAGTTTTAACAATATTTTAGTAAACCGAGTACACATATTACTGACCTACATATTTGTCAACATCAACGAAGCTGATGGGCTAAATTAATTGAAGACGGAGTTTTAAGTCAGTCATAAGTAATGTATTACGGCGTCTTAGCGTCATTTTTCAAGATTACTGTCACCGACGTGTGCATAATACCACCTCTCGTGTGAGGCTCCCTTAATGGTTATTGATTCATATCAGCGAAGGAGCGTTAAACACGAGGATGGACGACGTCCGTGACAAACAGTCGTTTTCTCGGGTTGTAGGAATCCTGGGAAGGACAATTTGGTGACAAGATTTGGGGTTTGTGGTCACCCAATTTAAATTTGGACATGTGAATGCCGCCAGTATTAGCTGGGCAGCACGGTCCATCTTCATCTTGCGACAACGAAACCTACTGTCTGCTAACTTTTATTGACGTCAACACTGGCATTGCATATGCAGACAAGGTCTTTTAACTGGAAGAGCAGCTGTGACGTGTGAACAATGGACGGGGAAGGAGGTGTGACTTCGTGTTAATTGTGTTCAACAGCTAGTTGAGTGGAGTACTACATGCGCTGGAGCCAAACAGACAGTGCAAGCGAGACCTGAAGTCTTTGCTGGTGCACTTTGTGGTATGGCTGTCGAATATCGCAGTGTCAGTTGCCAGACATATCAGTATCATTTACCATACATTTCGGTGGTCTTTGCTAGACATATCAGTGACCTTTGCTTCACATTGCAGTGTCATTTGCCAGACAATTCAGAGTCTTTTGTCAGATATTTCAGTGTCACTTGTCAGACATTTCAATATAATTTGTCAAACAACTGCGGTCTTTTGCTACACATTTCGGTGTCGTTTGCCATGTGCACCAATGACATGTGTAACTACTATATGGTCCTGCAAAGGAGACGAGGCTGTTCTGAGTGATACCAATATGGACTATTCACGTCTTCCTTGGGAAATAAAAATGTAATTCATAGTCTACTCAATAACTGAAAACATTGCAGTTGTGAGAAAGACGTGACATAACGATACATAGAAACATTAATACATTTTTGTGGATTGAGAAAGAGAACGGTTGCTTGTTTGACATTGTTTTGTTATGCAGTTCGCAAATTTATATTTTGAATATTCTGAAAGTCATGTTTTCGTGCGCAAGGGATCCTACAGTCACTGATTCGTGCATATGCTGACAGCCAGCCACTATAGAAATTTGCATCTGGTCGAGGTTAAACATAGTCTCCAAATATGAACGCTGATGTAAATTAATGATCCGTCCCCGACTGTGTGCTGCGTGTGTGCCCACTCAGACTGTAAAGAAAGCGCCGACAGAATCGATACAATGAAACGAACAATTGTCCGTCGGTAGCGTGAACGTCACTCAACGCAACCCTAGCGCCGCGTTGATTAATGGTCCCGGGTTAATCCCATTGAACACCTGTCGAGCGACCGACAAGTTGTCGTCAGTCACTAGACAGCAATCCGCGAATAGGAAAACGTGAAATTTTCTTAATGCCGGTTGGATCGAATTAGCATAAAGTCTAAGAAGTAGATTTTTATATTTTCCACGCAGCTCGTCCACAACGTAATCTATATAATATACTTAATTTTGCGCGTCCCTGTTCTCGATTATGCTTAATGATTCTGTTTTGTTGCGCCTCTGAGCTCAGGTTCTGAGGATATATGTATATATATGTATATATATATATATATATATATATATATATATATATATATATATATATATATATATATATATATATATATATATATATATATATATATATATATATATATGTGTGTGTGTGTGTGTTATATTATATATATATATATATATATATATATATATATATATATATATATATATATATATATATATATATATATATATATATATATATATATATATATATATCACGAACAACGACGAGATAACATCGGTTTTGGCTTATAATGTGAATTATATCAATGCAACGAATATTCAACATGTAGAAACTGCGGTACTAGGTTTCTAATATGTAGCTGTATTCACGTATGCGGTCAACGTATGCGGTCAACGTATGCGGTCAACGTATGCGGTCAACGTCGGGTCGTAAAGGTTCCTCCTGTGGCTCTGTGTCGTGGGAATCTGTCATCAATCTGTCAACAACCTGTCATCATGCCCGCATCAACTAGATTCGGCTTTTGTTATGCCAAAATAAAAGCGTAGACGTTGAAATATTTATATGTGACAATGGTCTACAAATTGCCAACACATTGCGGACTAGTTTTGTTAAGTGTTCTGCGCATGGACACTAGTTCTTCTGACGTGTGTGTCCCGTGGTAATGGCGGTATTACTGTCGCAGGCGAGTAGATGTTGGAGCAACACAACGTGTATTGCAGGTGTCAGCATATCGGATTTACTGTCTGCGCGTTTAGAAGGTTTCTAAGTTTAAAATAAGCGAAGCCTTACAATGATAAGGAATCAGTAGTGTGCGCGTGTGCATACGTGACCACGTGCATGTGTAAATGTAAGTGTGTAACAAGATGCTAAATGCATAATACCGATTGTGTAATGTTATCACTAATTAATATGTCATATTTTATCAGCAGTGACTCGGACAGGCGAGGATATGACGTCACATAGCAACAGTACATCGACGTTAGCTACATCTACATCCGGCGGTTATTCCAGGGCAGCGGATGTCTAATGTGAATAAAAGCAGCGTCAAGAATAACCGGACATCATTTGGTGGTCATGTCCTATTGTCGAATCAAATATAATTAAGTTCACAAAATAAAAACGCAGCAAATACCTAAATCTAATATCTCACATAACCTTATTGGTCCAATATCTGTGGAAATTGCCATTTCTTGGAAACAATAACTAATATGATGCACATTATACACAGTCAGCCTAGGCAACCAGTGAATAATCGAGATTACCGGTTTCAGATTTAGCGGGAATAAGTACAATTCCGGCAGACTGACTAAAAGGCGAGATTGATGCAAGGCGCAGCCGGAATCCTATGCGTTCTGGCAATGACACTCATTAGTAGTGATGGACGTCTAACTCGGGAGGCACCCTTCCAGGGTCATCAACGTTCTGGCAGTGACACTCATTACTAGTGGTGGACGTCTAATCCGGGAGGCACCCTTCCCGGGTCAACAACGTTCTGGCAATGACACGCATTACTAGCGATGCACGTCTAACCCGGGAGGCACCCTTCCCGGGTCAACAACGTTCTGGCAATGACACGCATTACTAGCGATGCACGTCTAACGCGGGAGGCACCCTTCCCGGGTCAACAACGTTCTGGCAGTGACACGCATTACTAGCGATGGACGTCTAACCCGGGAGGCACCCTTCCCGGGTCAACAACGTTATGGCAGTGACACGCATTACTAGCGATGGACGTCTAACCCGGGAGGCACCCTTCCCGGGTCAACAACGTTCTGGCAGTGACACGCATTACTAGCGATGGACGTCTAACGCGGGAGGCACCCTTCCCGGGTCAACAACGTTCTGGCAATGACACGCATTACTAGCGATGCACGTCTAACCCGGGAGGCACCCTTCCCGGGTCAACAACGTTCTGGCAATGACACGCATTACTAGCGATGCACGTCTAACCCGGGAGGCACCCTTCCCGGGTCAACAACGTTCTGGCAATGACACGCATTACTAGCGATGCACGTCTAACCCGGGAGGCACCCTTCCCGGGTCAACAACGTTCTGGCAATGACACGCATTACTAGCGATGCACGTCTAACGCGGGAGGCACCCTTCCCGGGTCAACAACGTTCTGGCAGTGACACGCATTACTAGCGATGGACGTCTAACGCGGGAGGCACCCTTCCCGGGTCAACAACGTTCTGGCAGTGACACTCATTACTAGCGATGGACGTCTAACGCGGGAGGCACCCTTCCCGGGTCAACAACGTTCTGGCAATGACACGCATTACTAGCGATGGACGTCTAACGCGGGAGGCACCCTTCCCGGGTCAACAACGTTCTGGCACTGACACGCATTACTAGCGATGCACGTCTAACGCGGGAGGCACCCTTCCCGGGTCAACAACGTTCTGGCAATGACACGCATTACTAGCGATGCACGTCTAACGCGGGAGGCACCCTTCCCGGGTCAACAACGTTCTGGCAATGACACGCATTACTAGCGATGGACGTCTAACGCGGGAGGCACCCTTCCCGGGTCAACAACGTTCTGGCAGTGACACGCATTACTAGCGATGGACGTCTAACGCGGGAGGCACCCTTCCCGGGTCAACAACGTTCTGGCAGTGACACGCATCACTAGCGATGGACGTCTAACGCGGGAGGCACCCTTCCCGGGTCAACAACGTTCTGGCAGTGACACGCATCACTAGCGATGGACGTCTAACGCGGGAGGCACCCTTCCCGGGTCAACAACGTTCTGGCAGTGACACGCATCACTAGCGATGGACGTCTAACGCGGGAGGCACCCTTCCCGGGTCAACAACGTTCTGGCAGTGACACGCATCACTAGCGATGGACGTCTAACCCGGGAGGCACCCTTCCCGGGTCAACAACGTTCTGGCAATGACACGCATTACTAGCGATGCACGTCTAACGCGGGAGGCACCCTTCCCGGGTCAACAACGTTCTGGCAATGACACGCATTACTAGCGATGGACGTCTAACGCGGGAGGCACCCTTCCCGGGTCAACAACGTTCTGGCAGTGACACGCATCACTAGCGATGGACGTCTAACGCGGGAGGCACCCTTCCCGGGTCAACAACGTTATGGCAGTGACACTCATTACTAGCGATGGACGTCTAACGCGGGAGGCACCCTTCCCGGGTCAACAGCGGTGACATATTTGCACACGCCGGGGAAGGGATGTTTCATAGCTAGTTGCGTGTTAGATGATGTAACGTACTTTCTGCAGGTATCATTTCCCACCAACAAATATGACTTGGTAAACGAATAAATACTCAGAAACGACCATAGAAGCAACATAAATACAGTTCTCGAGGAGACTGCTCGGAGTCTGCATCAGACACGGCATATGGTAGTTGTGATGACGATGATACTTTATTGACTACACGTCCTCAGAACACTCGTTTCCACAATGGTTAATTTGTGGTGATTGCCCAAGTGCAGTAAACAGTTAATTAATTAAGTGAATTCTAGAACATCGTCTTGATTCACTATTCTGATAAATCGCCTAATTCAACGTGTTGTTTTTCCACGATGTCATACTAAAAGGATATCTCAAGATCATCAATAAAATGAGCCGTTTACGAGATACAAATGGTTCATCTTGAAGCGAAGGTATAGCTTTGTGCTAATCATTATTGTTGATGACGATAAATAGCTATCTAAGAAAAATCGTGTGGTATTGCGTTGATGTTTACGTGCTGACAGAGGAACACGAGGAGAAGCCACCTGTAGGAAATAATATTTGGACTCGGAGAATATGCTCGGTGAAACAAGATGAATGGATGAAGTGGTGGAATTACGAGAAGAAACTGGAATGACGTATGGTATGACGTATGGAATTACGTATTTGAAAGGAAGGTAAATGGGACCAGACTTCAATTGGCAGGACACATTCGTAAAGTGAGCGTGGCGTTGGCGACAATATTTACGTTATTAATGTTATTCGTAAATTTGCATTATGAAAATAACTATTTTACCATTTATTCTTTCATCAACCTGCTGGAAAATCATTGTCCGACTTTATAATTTTATTTCTCAAGAAAATTAACAAACAAGATACTCCCCATCAACATGTTGTCTTTGTTGCATCGAATACTTAGATGCATTTTAGGTGTATCTCCACCCCGGGTATGTTAGGCGGGTATGTTAGGCGGGTATTTTAGGCGGGTATGTTAGGAAGGTATGTTAGGCGGGTATGCTTTTAACAATTTCAGTTCTCGACACATAAGTGCACTTTGCAATAGGCCTATCAAACGGTCCCATCGCCGCCCACTCACCGACTGATCCAGCACGACCTTCAGCACCTTGACGAGTTTCGACTCGTTGCGCGGCACGGCGAGGGCCAGGTAGCGGTACCGCGCGTTGCCGAAGATCTTCATGTGGAAGTACTCGGGTGGCGAGTCGTCGGCCGTGCAGTCATCGTAGCCGTACTCAGACAGGTCAAAGGTCAAGTTGTGCACGCGCACTTCTGGTGTCGGCACGGAGCATGCGTCAAAACGTTCGACTGTCGCAACGGCGCCGTACGCCTGGCAAGGGTGATGGGTAAACATAGAAGCGAACACAACGACGCCGTACGCCTGACAAGGGTGATGGGTAAACATAGAAGCGAACACAACGGCGCCGTACGCCTGGCAAGGGTGACGGGTAAACATAGAAGCGAACACAACGACGCCGTACGCCTGGCAAGGGTGATGGGTAAACGTAGAAGTGAACACAACGGCGCCGTACGCCTGGCAAGGATGACGGGTAAACGTAGAAGCGAACACAACGACGCCGTACGCCTGACAAGGGTGACGGGTAAACGTAGAAGCGAACACAACGACGCCGTACGCCTGACAAGGGTGACGGGTAAACGTAGAAGCGAACACAACGACGCCGTACGCCTGACAAGGGTGACGGGTAAACGTAGAAGCGAACACAACGACGCCGTACGCCTGACAAGGGTGATGGGTAAACGTAGAAGCGAACACAACGACGCCGTACGCCTGACAAGGGTGATGGGTAAACGTAGAAGCGAACACAACGACGCCGTACGCCTGACAAGGGTGATGGGTAAACGAACACAACGACGCAATTATAGGTTGTCGTACACATTTAGACCGACATACGAACACCCGCTTGAAAAGGAATAACTTTGAAATCCCCGTTCTGTCCTGTACTTCTTATGTACCCATAGATTTTACAATAATTTTTGCCCGGATCCGGCCAACAAAATTGCAATACTTTGTCCGATAATTTCACCAAAACAAAATACAAATTGGCAAACACGAGCTAGCACGTCGTAGTGGATAATATATTATTTTTCGCGGACAGAAACAGTCGATTTGAGGAAGGACCTTGATAGGTTCTTCGTACTAATTCGCGATCAATATAGTCGGTCGCTAACATACCTTGCAGGAATGGTGCACAAACTCGTCACTGACGCCGAGTAGGCGGGCCGAGTGACCCTTCTGCCCGTCACTCACAATTGCCAGCACTCGCGCCGGTATCGCGTCCAGCTCCTTAAGATACTCTCGTGTGAACTGCCGAGAACAACGTAACATGTTTCTGAAGTGTTTGTTTATTTGAAGTCTAGGCTTGTGCGCAACAATGACAGGAGAAACACATGGAAAGGTGACTCTCAGGGCCGGATTTAAAATGTGTTGCCTGGTACAAACTTGTTGTTGGGGGCCTGACTGAGTGCGTGAAAGACGAAGCTCGGCACGCGTGTTATTGACTATGTATGTAACTCCATACATTAGCATTTATTCAACTAAGTTTGAGCATAAGTGATTACAGATTGTTTTGGACAGCGACAAACAAAAAAGCATACACGAAAATACAGCGAATGATAACAAAAGAAAAAGTACAGCGTACAATGACCAGCAAGGATTACAGCATACAATGACATACAATAATTACAGCCTACAATGGCATACAATAATTACAACATACAATAACATACACAAATTACAGCATACAATGACATACAATATTTACAGCATACAATTACATACACGAATCACAGCATACAATGACATACCAGAAAATACTACAAGAAAATACAGCGTAAAATTCAGACCGTACAAGTTCTCCTGAGCAAATAAAGAGTGACACCCAACTACTTTAGACTAATGTAGTTACCAACGATTCTAAAGATGTGAATAGTCAGTTGTCACTGTACATCTGTTGAACTTTCTCAAACACTAATGAACTGTTTGAGCGGTTTGACTGCACTGAAGTCCAGATTGGTCCGACGAATTATATCCCATCCATACTTCTGTCTGTTCTGGTTCATTGTACTCTCCTTTGTGTCCAGTTCGAGGGAGGCGAAGACGTGATCCAAACGGATAATCATATGGATTATGGTTGATTTTGTGGGGGTTCCTTTTTGTGGGGGCCTTGTTTGGGGGTGTCTTTTTGTGGGGCCTGGCACGAGTGCACCACTTGTACCACGGTTAATCCGGCACTGGTGACTCGGTGAAAGTAATGGTACTTTCTTTGTCTATGTTTCTACCCGCCTAGTAGTGACATTACATCTTCGTTTGCGGTATTAATTATGACGTTTGCATAAAACTAAAATATAATACATTGAATGGAACGCGGTTAAATACACAAAACAAATTAATAACACTGTATTTCAGCATTGGTGCTAGGTATCATTATCCGGTTAGCATATTTAGCATTGCTCATTGGAGTACGATCACCGTTGTTTTATTCAGACAAATGGGGAGTAAACTTTTAAAACAGTATACAGTTTGATGGGTCTCCCAAAATTCGAATAGTAAACACAGACACGTGAGTAAACAGCAAAGATGCTGCGTAGTTATTTGCAGCCGTAACTTTTGTTCGTGATGACTGATTCGATACGGCCTGGTATGTATACGAATAAAGAATTTCTTTGTACTCGTGTGATGTGTGTGTGTGCGTGCGTGCGTGCGTGCGTGCGTGCGAGCGTGCATGAGTGCGTGCGTACGTGCGTGTGCGTGTGCGTTCACGTGTGCGTATGTGCATGCGTGGTCGCGTACGCAGCAAGAACAACCATTTTGCAATAAAACCCAAGTGTCTATGTCGCCATATGCTCGCTCCCGGTATATGCAAACACCGCTATCGGCTAATAGATAGCACAATCACACAACAGTTAAAATATTATATCGATGCAATCACCCAACATCTGATCCATATTAAACAGCTCGTGTACGTGCCTGCATGAGTAACTGAATGTTCTACGAACACCATATACAGGTGTGCATCAATTGTAGACGCCTAAGTCGCAGCGTCAGAAATAGTATAATGGACACATTATCATGAATACTCGAATACCGGAAACACCCGAATGCTAGAAACACCTGATACCGGAAACATCCGAATACCGGGAACTGCTGTTGAAGACTGCACCACAAATTGTGACGAATACTTTCCTATCATACCGCCTACACTGTTTCTCTACGTACTTATCGACGAGACAAAAAGTAATCGGCTAATTACTCAACGGCATATGTGATGAGGGAAAGGCTACGTTTCTTTACGTGGTCCGTATCATTTGAAGGCATAAGCCCTAGTGTATGTATCTGATAATGTGAGTGTTTGGTATCGCCACTACGCCAGGCGGATAGCAAGAGCATGGATTCACAAACCGCTAATGAAAATGTTAAAAGGAAGACGATGCGACGGCGAAACAGATATAAAATCGGCAAAACATAATCACTGATCTACTAATTGTGCAACTCATTAAACTAACCGAGTTCTTCTTTTTCCTAGATTCCACCTCTCAACTTGCTGAGTTCTCCGGTGTTGCACTGGAGAAAAGGCAGCCACTGCAAGAGCTTATGACTCCTTGCACTGCCCAGTCAGGTGTTGGTAGGGCAGTGCCAATGGCAATGATGGATACAACTTATGACTCCTTGCACTGCCCAGTCAGGTGTTGGTAGGGCAGTGCCAATGGCAATGATGGATACAACTTATGACTCCTTGCACTGCCCAGTCAGGTGTTGGTAGGGCAGTGCCAATGACAATGATGGATACAACTTATGACCTCTTGCACTGCCCAGTCAGGTGTTGGTAGGGCAGTGCCAATGGCAATGATGGATACAACGCCATGCTCCAAACATTGTATACACTGACGGGCCCAGATCACGTAACCCGGAACATTCATACAAAAGACGCATAGCGCTTCTAATAATTGTACGTAACTACGAACTATTGTAATATAATATAATACTGGTTATATAATGTACGTCAACAGTCCACATAAGATATCCACCCCGGGGGTGATTTCGATGTTTTTTTATGTACGAACCGTACAAAAGCCTAACAAAATTCAGCTACAAACATGCGAAACGAACGGATATGTGGGGGAACAAAAAAACACACAGCCAGAAACTACTGTTATAGCACATACGGCGATAAGAAGCGTATGTTCCGAGGTAACGATGACGCCGTATATTTGTTGCCCAGTGGAACGTTGAAAGTACAAAATCGGGATAGTTCAAACGCAGTTTAATATTTAGAGAATATTCCCAAATTAATGTTTAGTCAAAAGGCTTGTAACATCTGCCCAGGCTTGCTTGATATCTGGTAGACCTTTGAGCGTTAGTTTTGATATGTCAAACATGACTTGTCTGCGATATGACGACAGCAGATGTCACATGTCGGCTAGATGACAACAGCAAGCGACAGAACACCGAGGCCATCTAGGGTCGTCTAGGATCGCCTAGAGCCATCTAGTACCGTTGTTCGTGTAACCACAAAACACACGACATGGAGGTCGCCGGAGCGAACACAACGACTGTCTGACACGTAACAATATCGACAGCCGAACTGCATAAGCGGATACTAGCTCTGACACGACCCTGGAGCGCTGATGTTCCGCCAGACGATGTCTGCCATCGATGCCAGTACCAATTAAAATCTGGCGGCGGAGATAGCTTCTTCAACACGACCGAACTGACGACAGCTGGTCCCTCGTATTGCTCGAACTGGCAACGCCGGGCGGCACAACGGAATGTGCCGTGGGCACTAGGGCTTGTTTCAGTTGAACAATGTGCAATAGAAGTCGAATTGTTTTCCAAACCAATACGGCAATGCCGGCAGCGGAGGTAAATCAATCTGAAACTCAACTAATTGTTCAGACAACCTTCGGTTGTGATCTTTGTGAATGGTACATTTTGAATCTGTTAATTATCTATTGAGCTTTTGTTTTCATTTCTTAGTCTAATTTGTTTTCCCGTGAGCACTCTCTCTCTCTCTCTCTCCCTCTCTCTCTCTCTCCCGCACGCTTTCCTCCCCCTCCCTCCCCTCCCCCCTCTCTCTCTCTCTCTCTCTCTCTCTCCCCCTCTCCCTCTCTCTCCCCCTCTCTCTCTCTCATTCTCTCCCTCCCTCTCCCCTCTCCCTCTCTCTTCCCCTCTATCTCCCTCTCTCCCTCCCTCCCTCTCTCTCTCTATCTCTCCCTCCCTCCTCTCTTTTCTCGCTCTCTCTCCCCCTCTCTACATCTCTCCCGCCTTCTCTTTCTCTCTCTCTCTCTCCCTCTCTCCCTCTCCCTCTCTCTCCCCCTCTCTCCCTCTCTCTCCCTCTCTCCCTCTCTCTCTCCCGCTCGCTTTCCCTCTCTCCCTCCTTCCCTCCCCTCCCTTTCTCTCTCTCTCTCTCTCTCTCTCTCTCTCTCTCTCTCCATCTCCCCATTTCCCCTTTCTGTCTCATTCTCTCTCTCCCCCTCTCCCCTCTATCTCCCACCCTCCCTCTCTTTCTCTCCACCCCCCTCTCTCTCGTTAATTCATCACTAAAGATCGTGTATACATCGTGTCAGCATAGTCTCAGAGTCAGAACCAACGCGGTTGGCAAAAGAGCTTCCATTATAAACATTACACACGAACATAAAGCAAGGTAGCGCATTCACTAAAGCGTTCCACCTGATACATCGCACTCACCTGTCACCTTTTCATCTACGTCTAGTTAATGTGGTTTCTCATGAAAGAATAACAAGGAAGTCACTAATGAACTGAACGATGTTCGACATTACTCACCATGCTACCTAATGGTTATTTGGGTGTATCGCGGAACATCAACATTAATGGCCGTGTTCTGCCCAACAAAATAGCAACCGCACTATGTAATACAGCTTTTAACAGCTTTTGCTAGGACTGTACAAATTGGATAGAACCACACGCGACTTGACGCTGATGTTGGTGTGGCCCCTCAAGTTGGACAAGTGTTGTCAATAAGTAGTGTTATGTATGTTGTGTGGGCATGTGCGTGTGAGTGTCTGTGTGTGTGTGCGTGCGTGCGTGTGCGTGTGCGTGTGCGTGTGTGTGTATGTGTGTGCGTGCGTGGTGTGTGTGCATGAATACAGCAATCCTAAATTGTATGTTTTCCTGTGTTTCGAAATACGTTTCGCCATAGGCGTTGCATAACGTAGTGAAACAAATACAGCTATTTACAGCGACATAGCCGCCCTGTCAGTTCACGCACCAACTGGACTCCCGGATATCCAGATGTATCCTACTATAGACTCCTCCCGCCCAGAATCACAGTTTACATGCTGCTACAGCTGCGCCAATGTTAACGCAGCCACTGGAGGCGAGGCCACCAACTAGGACTGACTAGTGGGGATAATTTTGCTATTGCGATAGCATTGCGATAGTGGAATCTCTAGTTAAATTTACTATCAAGAGTATTGCATCGTCACATCAATCATAGCGATGCATATGTATTCATACACCCATCCGACACTAACCTAGCCACGTCAGTTTGTTGATACAACCCACGAATTTACTGCGGACACGTCGGTGTTATTTGTCCACACTCCACAGTTAGGATTAATCCGCCATTACACCGAGTGCTTGTGAAAATATAGATTGTGTATATTTGAATTTTTTGCAGCACTTGTGTAGGTTTGAGTGGGTTAAAACGATGTTTTGTGCAGCGTGATGTCAGAGCTGTCAATTGATGACACTTGTCCTTCGTCTTGTCATCAGTCCAGACGCCCCAATATTTTGAATTTATTACAGACTTGAAGGGGTGTTACCGTGTAAGGTTTGGGATTGATTTGAGAGAAAATTAGCTATGTCGTTTTCTTTTATTAGCCCTACTCTAGTTGCCGCCTCAGCTCGTCGTTAGTATATCCCCAGACACCCTTTCTGTTCTCAAACATATTTTCTGAAGCGAGTGCTACGATATTACCTGTATATCCTCATGTGACAATATACGTCAGGCCTGATTTATGTCTATCATCACACGAATGACAAATACAGTGGAGTACAATAACTCAAGTAAATGTGTTCATGTTCGGATGTAGGAATATTGATAATTAAATTTTCGATTCCAAAACCCCTTTATACCGCTTCCGCCCCCAGATCAGATCACGAGACACAACTACGGCTATGTACAGTCTTTTCAAAACATTTATGACCCGGGCAAAAGTTACACCCATAGTCTTTTGGTATAACCCATGTTCTAGAACAGTTTGCATTTACAAAATTTTCCATAATACCGATGTATGACAATGACATTACTAGTGGGATTTCAAAATATATACATTTTGTGCACTTACATTATATTAGCATATTGATGTCGTTAATGAAGTAAATACGTGTTGTGAGTAAATACGACTCGATGCTCTCTCAAACGCTTCATATTGTATTTGCATCATGAGTGTTTTATTGGAGACACGGGTCTAACTTTTCGGAGCACGTTTGTTTACAACAGCTTTGCTTATATATGAAAATAACCGTTTATCGGAATGTATCCACTGTCATGCACATGGTAACGTTTGATGGTTGTCATGCCTACTGACACAGTGGTGTAGAGGTTCGTTTCGTCAAAATCAAACACAGTAAGATTTCCAAATAGAAGTATATCGCCGACTTAGGTTTTTAAAAAATATAACTACTGCCCTTATGCTTCTGTTATATAAATGTAATTTTTTCCAATAGCTTTAACCTGGACTATTGTGTCCACTAATTAGTTCACTGGGCCGTCCAGAACTAGCAGCAACTACTGCGACGTTGGATGTTCCCTTGCGTAGGTTTGTGTCGAGGCTAAGATCAATACTCAATTTCTTTTAACTCCCCGGACAATCATGGCCACTTAGAGAGAAACGCCGCGCGTCAACTGCGCAAGACTCAATGCACGGGTGGCTGAGGAAGATATAAAGGCCACCAGGGGGCGATTGGCGTGCTGATGACCAATACTCGTATACTCGATCAACATCTAATCTGATACAACAGTTGGACACATCTGTCGGCATTGCCCTCAGTTGGACCGTCGAGTCTCGTTCACGTAGAACGATTGTCTCTTCGCGACCCACCAGGAGGCGGGCTCCTCGTATATCACATGACCTGACTGACTCAGAGGCTACACGTCGGACAGGTTACACATCGAACTGACATGTTACACATCGAACTGACATGTTACACATCGAACTGACAGGTTACATATCATACTGACAGGTTACACATCGGACTGACATGTTGCACATCGGACTGACAGGTCACACATCGGACAGACAGGTTACATATCGGACTGAAATGTTACACATCGGACTGAGAGGTTACACATCGGACTGATAGGTTACATATCGGACTGATAGGTTACATATCGGACTGATAGGTTACACATCGCACTGACAGGTTACACATCGGACTGATAGGTTACATATCGGACTGATAGGTTACACATCGGACTGACAGGTCACACATCGGACAGACAGGTTATATATCGGACTGACATGTTACATATCGGACTGACAGGTTATATATCGGACTGACATATTACACATCGGACTGACAGGTCACACATCGGACTGATAGGTTACATATCGGACTGACAGGTTACACATCGGACTGACAGGTTACACATCGGACTGACATATTACACATCGGACTGAGAGATCACACATCGGACTCACAGGTTATATATCGAACTGACAGGTTACAAATCGGATTGAAACGTTACAAAACGGACTGACACGTTACACAACGGACTGATATATTACACAACGGACCGACAAGTTACACATCGGAATGATATAATACACAACGGATCGACTGGTTGCATATCGGACTGTCAGGTTATATATCGAACTGACATAACTGTGTTACTTACTGACTGAACTGAATGAATGAATGAATGAGTGACTGAGTGACTGAATGACTGAATAAATGACTGACTGACTGAATGAATGACTGAATGACTTAATAACTGACTGAACTGACTAAAGAGACGGGCGGATGAATTATTGTTTGGTTGATATGTTGATTTGTTGATTGGTTGATTGATTGGTTGTTTGGTTGATTGATTGCTTGATTGATTAATTCGGCGGCATAATGTTCTGACCTCTTCGCGTCAATAGTCTTTGAAAGCGACTTTGGCCGCGCCGCCTGTACGCAGCGTGTACGCAGCGTTGCTGTTGCTACATATGTCAATGTGACACTTTGCGTCGAACGGACCACCCAAGGTTCGTCAACGAACATTGTCAGAGTTTGAACCAAGGTCACAACATTTCCCGTTGGCTAATTCGTTGATTAGAAAAAGATTACCGGACGAGTGTTGTCGTCAACGACGTATTAATGATGCCGAACGCAAGATGCTGCGTCTCAAAGCGTCACGCGAGGAGGAATAAAACACTCCGCTTCGGAATCACACATCCTGACAAAGGAGCCGGAGTAAAATGAATAGTGTTTCGTGCTGACGACGTCGACGGTAGACAAGAGTGTGCCCTGGTAGCATGTATCATTTCAACGACGTCGACGGTAGACAAGAGTGTGCCCTGGTAGCATGTATCAGTTCAACGACGTCGACGGTAGACAAGAGTGTGCCCTGGTAGCATGTGTCAGTTCAACGACGTCGACGGTAGACAAGAGTGTGCCCTGGTAGCATGTGTCAGTTCAACGACGTCGACGGTAGACAAGAGTGTGCCCTGGTAGCATGTATCAGTTCAACGACGTCGACGGTAGACAAGAGTGTGCCCTGGTAGCATGTATCAGTTCAACGACGTCGACGGTAGACAAGAGTGTGCCCTGGTAGCATGTATCAGTTCAACGACATCGACGGTAGACAAGAGTGCGCCCTGGTAGCATGTATCAGTTCAACGACGTCGACGGTAGACAAGAGTGTGCCCTGGTAGCATGTATCAGTTCAACGACGTCGACGGTAGACAAGAGTTGACATACCGTAGTAATGTATTTATGCAATTGTCTGCAGGTAAGACGACTTGCAGTCTGCTATAAGTGAAGTACGACCACCACTGTTTTATTCAGAAAAAAGATGAGTGAGCCTTTAAAACAGTATACATTTTGCTGGGTCTCACAAACTTTGAAGAGTAAACACATGTTTTCTATAGGGTTCAGGTGAAGCGCATTACCTGGCCAAGGAAGAACCCGCGAGCGAGCCATGACATCATTGGGCGTGCTATGCGACATGGTGTTTTGTCAAGCATGTGTCGCAGTCCAGCAGTGTAATCTGCGTCAGTTGTTTGTCACTCAGAATTGCTTAGTACTCTGATTGCCGCACAGTTGTCCCTTTTGGGAGGAAATGGAACGACCCATGACCATTCCCTGCAAAGCAGCCCCAGATCATTACCGATGGTGGGAGCTTATGCTTTTTATTATTTTGTCTTCTTACAAAAGTCTTTATTGTTCTGAACTGGGGAAATGAGCTTTCATCTGACAACAACACTTTTTGTAAACAGTCTACCGAGTGGTGACGGTGTTGCGTGCACCAGGCAAGCCGCTTCTTTGCCATTATTGGTGTCAGCCGTTGCTTCTTTGCGGGTTTCCATGGAAGCAATCCAACCTGCTGACCCAACTGTTGTCTGGTAGTTAACGTGCCGACAGTTTGTGCAGTCGAGCACGTATGTTGTTGTTGGCTGCGACGTTGTGCACAGTCGATAGATGGTGCGACATTCACGCACGGTTGTTTTTCGCTTGGCAACTGATCCCTCTCGCCGCGTCAGCTTTTCGGTTTCGTTATAACGTTTCAGCACAAAACAGTACGTTTTCTCTAGGCTACAGAAGGTATTCATACTAGTTGCTATGCTTATAATACCCAATCTTACTACCAAAGTAGACCGCCATCTGGTGGTCAATATTGGTAGTGATGCAAAAACAGCCGCAAAATAAATGCAACTAGGCAAAATGTATTATTACGGCTGCAATAATGAAGCAGTTGGAGCAGCATGTTTCCTTTTACTGTCTGCAAACGTATCTGTCTATGCTTAATAGTTTTGGAGACACACAAAATTTAAATGTTTTAAAATCCATAATCTTCATTCAGTTTTTTTATAACAAAACAGTGGAGCTCACCCTTCAGTGAGCAGTGAGAGCTGCACCCCAACACGACGACGAGCTGTCTTCTGGTCACCCCAACACGACGACGAGCTGTCTTCTGATCACCCCAACACGACGACGAGCTGCCTTCTGATCACCCCAACACGACGACGAGCTGCCTTCTGATCACCCCAACACGACGACGAGCTGTCTTCTGATCACCCCAACACGACGACGAGCTGTCTTCTGATCACCCCAACACGACGACGAGCTGTCTTCTGATCACCCCAGCACGACGACGAGCTGTCTTCTGATCGCCCCAACACGACGACGAGCTGCCTTCTGATCACCCCAACACGACGAGCTGTTTTCTGATCACCCCAACACGACGACGAGCTGTCTTCTGATCACCCCAACACGACGACGAGCTGTCTTCTGATCAGTCCAACACGACGACGAGCTGTCTTCTGATCAGCGTACATGTTAGCAACGTCTTCCCAGTGGTCTCGGGTAGTACTTCACAACTTCAACAACGTTACGATACATCAACAACTACTCTCATGCTCGAGATCTTCGCTAATGCCACCCCAATCAATCCAGACGTGCACTGTGGTAGAGTTTTTTTCGACATCTGACGTATACAGTTCTGTGTCCGTTGATGATGGTCGACTGGCGTCGAGGAAGTAAACCATTGACCCCGTCGTCAGCCACTGCCGCATGTTCGCCTTCAGGGGAAGAATCTCCCAGGTCCACTCAGCGTCACCCAAAGCTGTGAATCAATAACCTGGAGGTGTGAAACTCTGCTGTATCCGTCCAAAAGAAGATTTGTTGACGTTATTAAGCAGCGTCATTATAACATTTTTGATCGCCTGGAACTGCAAGAAACGATGGCAACGTAAGTACCAGCATCATACAGCCACCGAGTGTGTTGTGTTGATTTCATACAACATCAATCGCATCCTTTCAGATCGCCTGGAACTTCGACAAGCCATAACAACCGAAATGTAACTAATATACAGCCAGCGAATGTTTTTTGATTTATTGATTTCTTACGACATCTATGATTGCCTTCAGATCGCCTGGAACGTCGAGCAGCGATAGCAATGGACGAGTCGACACCACTAGGCCAACGACGGTCGCTTGTTGCTGCACGATCGTCTCTAATTGCAACGAACGGCGGGCGCTCGTTTGCCTCCGGTGACACGCGTCTCAAACTATTCCCAAATTATGACCGCAGAAGTGCTAGAGCGCTAAACCAGGGGTATGCCAACGTCATTTCCTGTTCACAACGGAAGCCTTCTTTGAAGGTTATAGTGGTCCAATCTCTGATCGCACCGGGAGGTTTAATTTGTTCAATATCGTTTCGGTTTAGAAGTCACGAAATTGCACCACACTAATACACGGGCAAGCTGACTAATTTCACGTTAAATAGAATATGCATCAATGCAAGATGGAACGAAAAAAATCTGTGATGGAACTTGGTAGAACCATACTATATTTCTGTATCACGTTTCTTTGTTTTTCTAATGCGCGCACAACGGTAACTTTTTTATTTTGGGGCCAACAGTAGGTGCTGGGGTCGGACCGGAGAGCTCAAGCCAACACAAACCCATTTTTTTCAACGCGTACGTACAGCATTGCATTTTGCAACCAAACACAGCCTGTCTATGTACTACGTACCTTGCAGTTGAGACGTAGGTCGATTGGCACGTCCAGACGCTGTATGATGCTGAGCATATATTCGATGAAGACGCCTGAGCGCGTGAAAAAACAGCCTTGCTCGCGGCAGCCCTCGATGTTGTCGAAGTCGACCCCGAGCGACTGCAGGAAGGCGGTCATCTTGGCGTCGATGGCGATCTGGTGGGCGCGACCGACCAGGTCGTGACGACACCGTTCCTCGAAGACGATGATGCGCGACACCTGGCGACAAAATACTGCTTTACTTCTACCCCGACGACGAAGACGACGACGAGTGTTCGCTTCCAAAATAGGCGACGAATGATTTCGAAGTTATTGTCGATTTACAGGGAGAGAGGGTTTTTAGAGAACAAAAACAGTTGAACATCAAATTATAAGGAAGAAGTGGAGTTAGATAGGCCATTCTCCCAGGAAGCCAACACGACACATTACAAAATAGGCGCTCACGTGGAACCATCAAGGCAACAAGGAACCATGGCAACAAGGAACCATAGGAACAGGGAAAAACGGGAACAGGGAAAGACGGGAAGGCCGGAACACGCCTGGCGCGTAGAAGTGTAAGCAGATGTGGCAAAAGTAGGATCTGTAAATACATATAACTGAAAACGCAAACCCAAAACCGTGTCTGATGGAAAGGAATTACTTAGCGACTGATGCTCCGCTGTGGACTGACGAAAAGGATTAAATATAGAAATATTTATGTAAGTGTTTAGAAGATAAAAATGACTTTGTTGATGTAGTCACCATCTACGTGGCACAGTTAATATAGTTTCCATCTGACGGTTAGCAGCATGTGAAACGTGAAAGAAAGACATTAGCACCCCGCACGGGCTTGCCAAATTCTTGATGTTTACGGGGAAATTGGTAAAGAGTCTCATTATTGTTAAAACGTATTCAAAAATGATCAAAAACGTATTCGAAAATACGTTTCTGGCCATTGTTTTTAATTTTGTTTTTGGACAGGCCGTTCTTGCAGTTTGGTGACAAGACAACAAAATATATACTAATTTGTGAGCGTAACACATAACGACATTATTTAAACTAAATAAACTAATTTAGCATAATTTTGGTTGTGGGCCATTTATCGCGTGCGTACACCGTGCCGAATTTGCATAACAAATAATTATTTTTATCCATGTTGTTTTGAAGCGCCTCTGAATAGATTTTATTTCCGGATATACGGCTCTAGGTTATTGTTACTGTGATTAGAATTGTGAGCGTCCTACTACAGCTTAAGGCGAAACAAACACCGATGCGTGCCCACCTTGCCGCTTCGGGCCGCGATCAGCAGCGACGTCAGGCCGACGGGTCCCGCACCGATCACGACAACGACGACACGTGACATCCGCTGTCGGACGCGATCGAGTGTCGTCTTGCTGACGAGGAAACAACACGTGACGGCAAACGTGAGCACTACCGTGAAAAGTATCGTCGTGTTCGGCACATCCGGCTCGTCGCCGCAACGCGACGCCATCTTTGTTGTTCGTGTCACGTGAGTGGACACGTGACCGTCTCGGTAGAATGGGAGCGCGTCACGAGCAGCACGCTGGAATCCTCAAAGACATATTAGTTGTATAAACATTGCATTAAAAGTTTTGCAAATTCGTTATCCAGTGTGGTGCTCGATGTGGTTTGTCTCTCCGTTCAGATTTGCTCGTATTTCCGCTGGAACCTCGGTTGTCATTTCCGCCTGGTGTAAATCACAATATTTCTGTGGCTTGTCAATCGATGGTTTGTCAATAACACCAGTCTCATTAACGCTACTGCAAGCTGTTATTATCGGGAATTTGAGAGCAACGATGACAGCTTTTCCAGTTTGGTAAAGAGCGCGTTTCATCCGAAGGTAGTTACTCTTCCGGACATGTAACTAGCGTTCCAAGGCGTTCGTTCATAATATACCAACTCTCGATGGCGTCATTCAGTTAGCCATTCCGCCGTGCCCAATCGACATTCACCAAAAAACACCGGCTTATTAGTGTAAGTCACAGCCTAATCCGACTGAAACCAGACAGCTCGTTAGCATGCCGTTCACGACTGTTCGTTCATTCGGCACGCGCCAGCACAAATCAACCGCTCCCGTTTCATTCGGTTCAGGAACCTACCTGCTAGTCATTACCAACTGACCTACGCCGTTCGACGCGCACGAACGTAGTGGTCTCAGAGACATAAAGCGCTGTGCCTCGGCGGGCTTAACTAGCCGCACACGTCGATGACCGTAATGCTGGCGCGCGCGAGCCGAGAGAGCTGACTCGTCTGTCGGAAGCGTTCGCTCCAGGCGCTGCGCAGCGAGAGGCCTTCGTTAAAGGTGCCACCTTGTGGCTGCAACAGAGACCGTTCACACGAGACCTTTCCAAGAATAGCCGCTTATTTAGAGTAATGAACTAAGAGCAGATGTCGCGAGAAAACCGCCTTATTGTATGTTCCATAAAACATTTACGTGTCCAGTAATTGAGTGTGGTCGTCGAGCGTTAGACGAGGGAACAGAGAAACAATGGATAGATAAGGCTGCAAATGGGCAAATTTTATTGCCGCTAAGCTTCATGCCAAAAAAGACAAAACAATAAACTGGATGTGGACATGTTAATAATAATAACCAGGGTTAAAATTATGTATATATGTATGTATGTATGTATGTATGTATGTATGTATGTATGTATGTATGTATGTATGTATGTATGTATGTATGTATGCAATGCAAAACGGCATAGACACACTGAATCACAATGATAATATACGCATGATAATCATTAACGATAGCATCAAATGTGAGGCATTATTTGCCACAGGCACTGTTCTTAATGAAGCGTACCGCCCATAACGTACTTACTTAGACCTGTTTGTGTGCTGCGAGCATAGACCATCGACATAAGCTCTCCATTGTGTCCTGTTCGAGGTGTAGCCCATCCTCTTAAGTTATGTTTCGACGTCTCACCGCCAGGTGGTACTATGCCATCCTCTTTTTCTCTTCCCTTGGGTGTTCAATGTTAGTGCTTGTCTGGTGATACTGGATGGGGTCTTCTTAGCGTATGACCAATTCACCTCCAGTATCCACTGGACGTTTGCTAATTTGACTTCCGAGGTACCTATTTTGAGAGCCAGCCACTAGAAATGTTATGAGATAGTCGTGAAATTTGCTCATATCCCTGTTAAAAAAAAATTCCACACAGCACACAACATATGTCAAAAGCGGGTATCGTCTCAAAATCACTGGTAATTTATTCGTATGACATGGACCCTGAAGTGAGACAGTGATCTGTCCTGTACTGTTAACACACATCCGTTACTCAATTCGCAATGCGCAATATGGTTAAATACATTACGTGACTTCCGAATGAGATTACGTTCGTTGCATTCGGGGATCATAGCCGTCTGCGTTGCTTTTTTCGAGTGTTCTCTAGAGACGACACTTCAGAGTGTAACCATTAGACCTGGCGCTAATCGAGTGTGTGATCTGAACACGACGATGTTGACGTGTTATAATACATGTATTAAACGAAGCCGGTGGTAGTCGTTGCTATTGCTTCGACGCGCCATAAATTCTTCGGCGACCGTGGAATAAACCGTAACCTCGCATACACTTCAATTATCCGCATATAATGTAATTTGAAGATCACCTCACAGCCACGTTAAGTGAACGTATACACCGTCATATGGACTAATAAATTCGAGACAGCAACATTTAAGTATGTGCTTAAGGTTATTATCAAATTGATATGTTACGATTATTTCAAACATCACCGCGACTTTTTCAGTGAGCGCAAAACATAGTTGCTGAATCGGCCAAGTTATTATTCAATAACTTATCTGCTGCTTTTCGGTATATTTTGTTGTAGCACCCTCAAACATGGATATGACTTGTGAAATATCCCAAGGAGACTATGCATTATACGGCTATGTTACGTAACATTTCTACAGATAGCGACATAAAAGGCCTGTGTGAAACTTGTAAAAACTAAAGACACGCTTTATTGCATGTTACGCTTACAGAAGTTGCGAAATTGTCAGTAAGAAAATTGGAATAGTGAATGTGCCCTTTAAAACGTATTATCTTCGTACCGATGACATTTTTGTAAATTAGATGGAGTGGTCCACTAGACACGAGAGATTCAACAGTACAGTACAGTACAGTACAGTACAGTACAGTACAGTACAGTACAGTACAACACAGTACAGCACAGCACAGCACAGTACCGTACAGTACAGTACAGTACAGTACAGCACAGCACAGCACAGCACAGTAGAATACAATAGAGTACAGCACAGTACAGTACATTACAATACAGTAGTACATGCAACAGTAGCATGCAACAGTACAGTACAGCACAGTACAGTACGGCACAGCATAGTACAGTGCAGTACACTACAACGCAGTACAGCACAGTACAGTACAGTACATTACAGTACAGTAGTGCATGCAACAGTACAGCACAGTACCGTATCGTACAGTACAGAACAGTACAATACAATAGAGTACAGCACAGTACAGTACTTTACAATACAGAAGTACAGCACAGTACAGTACAGTACAGCACAGCATAGTACAGTGCAGTACACTACAACGCAGTACAGCACAGTACAGTACAGTACATTACAGCACAGTAGTGCATGCAACAGTAGCATGCAACAGTACAGCACAGTACCGTATCGTACAGTACAGAACAGTACAATACAATAGAGTACAGCACAGTACAGTACATTACAATACAGTAGTGCATGCAACAGTAGCATGCAACAGTACAGTACGGTACAGTACAGTAGAGCACAGTACAGTACAGTACAGTAGAGCACAGCACAGTACAGTACAATACAATGCAGTACAGTACAGTACAGTACAATACAGTACAGTACTGTACGGTACAGCACAGCACAGTACAGTACAGTACAGCACAGTACAGTACAGAACATCACAGTACAGTACAGTACAGTACAGCACAGTACAGTGCAGTACAATACAACGCAGTACAGCACAGTACAGTATAGTACATTACAGTACAGTAGTGCATGCAACAGTAGAATGCAACAGTACAGTACAGTACAGTACAGTACCGTACAGTACAGTACAGTACCGTACCGTACAGTACAGTACAGTACAGTACCGTACAGTACAGTACAGCACAGCACAGTACAGTACAGTACAACACAATAGAGTACAGCACAGTACAGTACATTACAATACAGTAGTGCATGCAACAGTAGCATGCAACAGTACAGTACAGTACAGTACAGTACAACTCAGTACAGCACAGTACAGTACAGTACATTACAGCACAGTAGTGCATGCAACAGTACAGTTCAGTACAGTGCTGTACAAAACAGCACAACACAGTACAGTACAGCAGTGCATGCAACAGCAGCATGCAACAGTAGCATGCAACAATACAGCACAGTACAGTACAGTAGTGCACGAGACAGTACAGTACAGTACAGCACAGTACAGTACAATACAGTAGAGTACAATACAGTAGAGTACAGTACAGTAGTGCATGAGACAGTACAGTACAGCACAGTACAGTACAGTACAGTACAGCACAGTACAATACAATGCAGTAGAGTATAATACAATACAGTACAGTACAGTAGTGCATGAGACAGTACAGTACAGTAGTGCTTGGAACAGTAGCATGCAACAGTAGCATGCAACAGTACAATACAGTACAGTACAATACAGTACAGTACAGTACAGTAGTGCATGCAACAGTAGCATGCACCAATACAGCACAGTACAGTACAGTAGTGCATGAGACAGTACAGTACAGTACAGTACAGCACAGTACAATACAGTAGATTACAATACAGTACAGTACAGTACAGTAGTGCATGATACAGTACAGTACAGTATAGTAGTGCATGCAACAGTAGCATGCAACAGTAGCATGCAACAGTAGCCTTTATGTTTCCCGGTTAGCCAACGGACTTGGCGCATCGAATAACAAATTCCTGCTAGATTATCCCATGTTGTTTCTGTCTGAAGCCGAGAACTAAGAGACCACCTCATATATGTTACACATCCAGACTGCCAATTAGCCAAATCCTGTATGATCACTGTCTCAAGCAGAGAAAACGAACAGAAACACTGCTACTCACGCACGCACGCACGCACGCACGCACGCACGCACGCACGCACGCACGCACGCACGCACGCACGCACGCACGCACGCACGCACGCACGCACCCCACACACACAAACACACACACACACGCACGCACGCACGCACGCACGCACGCACGCACGCACGCACGCACACACACACACACACACACACACACACACACACACACACACACACACACACACACGCGCGCACACACACACACACACACACATACACACGGCGACGACTGCTGAATCATAACCTTCCACGCACAGTTGTTTCTTCACCAGTCGTTAGGGGGCGTTCACTTCTCGTCTGACATCAGAGATCTTCTTCTATCTTCTTCCATGTCATATGCACAGGGACAGTGCACTAATGTGTTGTAATGTTAGCCCAGTTGTTGTATTGAGAGTGGAGACTCCTCTTCGTGTCTTACACAAGCACAACACTAACGACTATGTGAGACGGACGACAAATAGGCTTCCTCACTGACAATCAAGAGTCATTGTTGTCAACGGTGAAACGACGCTTGGCTACGTCACTGGGCATAACACCGTCTCAAAAAACATGTCTCCGTTTCAATGCACCATGGAGAGAAGAGAAGACGGGGCCACCAGAAGAAAAACTAATTTGACAACACGAAGGAAGGAACCAACCTGAGATTACCGTCCCTGCTACGCACAGCAGAAAAACAGGCGAGGCTGGCGTAGAATCTGTGTGGAAATGACAATTCAAGGACCGTTCCGGTCAAGGGATGAAGTGAAGTGAAATTATGGTTGTGATGATTGGGGTCAGTAAGTGGTCTGACTGATGCACTATCTGTACTCTGTGCATCGCATATGTGAAAATAATAAATATCAGACGACATCCGTGAAGTGCACGTCACATAGCGACTGACAGAAAACACAATGATATCTTGCACCAAGGATTTGAACATATTGTTTCATTATTTATAATATGGTTCTATTATGAAAATATCAACATGTCAATGCAGAGACAAGGGTATGAAACCAGATGAATGATTACGTGTACAGCTTGATTGTCAGAGTCTGGTTCTACGTGACATTGACCATCTATGACAGTACTTTAAGTCTATGCCCCTGGAAGTGCAGCAGAGAACGCACACCGAGGTGTGTCGCTCATAAAGCGAGTCGTCCGATTGTCATAGTGCTCTTAGTGAATACTTACAACCAGTATTGCAAACAGGCTGGTTAGCTGACTGACTGCGCACAACGAATATACCCTGCAAGACCTGGTGCGACTTTATTAACATACGTTACACCCCCAACTTGACATGTTTGCAGCTGTTGAAACTCTGCACTAGCAGGTGTTTCCATGGGCAGCACCCCCTCATTTCTGCAATAAGTATTATTATGTTGTAGGTGACGCAAAATGTGCGAAGACTCGGTGACTACTACCGCCATCTGCCAACTATAACGAAAACGTATATGTTTAATTATGCTATGATCGCTAGATGGCACAGCTAGCATACAGGAACTGTAACTATTTTGTAATACTGTATATAGCACATACTTGTCGTATTTTAATTATATTAACAAGAAGCACCATATTGCCAACTTACATTGCAATTCGCCTGTATACCCAGATTCTGGGCAAATATTCGGGTGTTCCGTTCATTTCCGCAAGTGCACCTTACAACCTAACCTCGATTATCGGATAGACTCCGTAATGTGGCGCCACCGTTTATCACTCACAGAGCGTGGAAACATCGTATTTTTCAATGTGACGAATGTGAGTGTGTACCCGGAATCAGAGTAACTAATGAAATTGAGTAAATTGTTTTCATTCGAACCAACTGTAAACATCGATTATATTGACACGCTAGCTATGTTGCCCGGCGTTGCCCTGGACAAAAAGGCACCCACTGTCAAAGCTTGTGACACCTCGTCAAGGTTTGGTAGTGCAATGACAATGACAATGACAATGACAATGACAATGACAACATCAAAAATAATAAAAATTACTGTATATAAGTTATTATTGTTTAACTTAAACTAAAACACAACTCCCGGGGGAATTTTGAATATTTTGAAATGTACGAACCACCACCTTGTGCCCCGGACACGCCTACAAAATGTCAGCCTCATACATGCGAAACTGACGGAGATACGAGGGAACAGACAGACAGACAGACAGACAGACAGACAGAGTCACAAACTACTTTATATAAAAAAAATCACACACACACGCACGCACGCACGCACGCACGCACGCACGCACGCACGCACGCACGCACGCACGCACGCACGCACGCACGCACGCACGCACACACACACACACACACACACACACACACACACACACACACACACACACACACACACACACACACACACTAGAAGTAATATATTATATGAGACAACAAACGCGAACGACACACATAGAGCGAAGAGGACCCGTAGAGGACGTCAACGCACTGTGTTGAGTCACCGGCGTTGAATCGACACAGCCATGTTCGATTTTGCGCGACACGCGTGTTATTGCGCAGGCGACACTTTGTTCCATCGACCGTGACCGCTGCGGTCGTCAAAGGCAACGTCAGCGACGCGGCACGGATCCACAAACACGAAGCTACATGTGTTTTCATGCGAACAAGTCCCATGTAGGCAACGTAATCGGTCGATGATCCGGTCGGTATTAATGTGGATCTTTAAATACAAGAAACCGAACGTTTTCGCTTCATTTCACGAAAGGTCGCTATCAGTGCGGGTTTGACGTCTTCATTAGTGACATTTCGTCATGAATACATTGACACTGTTCGTGACCGTCATCATGACGGCATGCTGGCTGTCAACAGCGGGTAAGTGTTTGGAATAGATATGAATATTCCCCCCGTCCTAATCTCTCTGCGTATGTACAGTCTCAAACCAAACCAAATATGTCTATACAAGTGTAGCTGTTAGGTAACTAGCGGTTTATTTATGTGCTTACTTTGTGTACAATATTTATGTGCTTACTTTGTGTACAATAATTATGTGTATATTGTCAATGAAGCAACACATTGGTGTAACACATTGGTGTAACACATTGGTGTAACACATTGGTGTAACACATTGGTGTAACACATTGATGTAGCTCTGACTAACGACGTCGCAAATATGTCTACCGGACATGCGAACTGGGATCTGTTGAGCATTTGTTCGACTCGAATGTTGGCTTTCATTTTAACGCTATTGTCGATATTCCGCTTTATGAAGAATCCGTACAAATATGTAGTAGTGAATAACCTACCTACCTACCTACCTACTTGCATACATACATACATACATACGTATATATATATATATATATATATATATATATATATATATATATATATATATATATATATATATATATATATATATATATATATATACACACACATATCAAGACAGTACATATTTTAAATGTGAAAATCTGCGCTAAGTGTGCCAGGATTGTAGACAAGACCCACGCATGCACTGACGCACGCACACACGCACGCACGCACGCACGTACGCACGTTCATTCGTACGTACGTACGTAAGTGCGTATGATCATGCGTACGTACGTACGTACGTATGATCATGCGATTGAACTGAAACAAACAAACAAACAAACAAGTCCGTACACAACAGGTACTCTTATAAGCATACGCATACATTATATATACTCCCTTTGAATACGTATCGACCGCCCAAGCCCGTGTCTCTTTCTCGAGCAGAGAATAATCAATATGTCACAAATGCCAGGCGACCATCATTCACGCTGCTTGCTCATTCGCCGTCGACACGCGGGAGTGTTCACTTAGTCTGGATGTCATAACAAAACCTGCGTTAACAGACACGTTTGAACCAGCGAAACGTCCCTTTTTAAACTACTGTGTATTGTGGACAGGGTTCTTAAATCTACGGGCAAACAAAACGCGCTGGGCTCCGGTAGACCCAACTTACGTGATTGTAACCAACCCAATAAGGTTGAGTAAAGTCAATGCATGTTGGTTCAACTAAACCGACCAACCTCGTATGAATGAGAAGCTAACCGGGCACACAATGTATAACCCACGACGTGTTGTTGTTGTTGTTTCAAACGTTGTGTAGTACACGGTGAAGAAAACATACTTTAGGCATTAAGGAATGTATATACACTTTCAACATTTAAATTTGCTGGCATATATTATAGGATTCTGTATTGATTTTGTATATGATTCTCAGGGGCGGATCTAGGCTTGTTCGAAGGGGGGTCTCAGTCAGTCGTAGTCATGTGTCGTTCTACTTAGGAACCGTGGGGGGACAGAACGACTCATGTGTCGTTCTACTTACCGAAGGGTTAATATTAGCCGCCTGCTAATACTTCAGTCTTTACATTGACACTAGTTCCGATGTACGCCTATATACGTTGTCCTTTACCCTAATATTTGTCACAGCACGGGGGGTCTAAAACCCCCCATCCATGGCCTAGGCGGGTCTTGAGACCCCTAACGCCCCTCCCCTCGGATCGGCTGCCGATTCTATAGCCAGTTGACCGCTCTGCTGTATATCCCTTGTTGAATGTGCGTGAAGCGAACTAGGCCGATTTTTAGCATCGGTGTTTGAACTTGAGTAAACGGCTATGACCTGGCTACATTGTTATCAAGTTTGCGAACTGTGTGTGGGCAAATAATCACGACGAGGCGAACTATTTACAGTACTACTATTAAAAGTATTTAATGGGCGCGCTGTGTTGGATACGAATGAACTCTCCTTTGTAGACGGCACAAAAGACCACTGTACGTGTGCTCACTGAACGACAGTGAGCACAATACAACCAAATTATTTCATATGTTGACATTCTTCATGGCGGCCTGGCTAAATGTAGGCGTAACAATGGTTCGCTAAATTTGGCACACGTTGTCATAAACGGAGCGCATGTCATTCTCGTGAACCAATGGTGATAGGTTCTGATGTAGATTCACCCACATCCACGTATAAGTGTGTTTTCTATCAGTCGCTATGTGACGTTCACTTCACGGATGTCGTCGGAGATTTATTATTTTCACATATGCGATGCACAGAGTACAGATAGTGCATCAGTCAGACCACTTACTGACCCCAATCATCACAACCATAATTTCACTTCACTTCATCCCTTGGCCGGAACGGTCCTTGAATTGTCATTTCCACACAGATTCTACGCCAGCCTCGCCTGTTTTTCTGCTGTTCGTAGCAGGGACGGTAATCTCAGGTTGGTTCCTTCCTTCGTGTTGTCAAATTAGTTTTTCTTCTGGTGGCCCCGTCTTCTCTTCTCTCCATGGTGCATTGAAACGGAGACATGTTTTTTGAGACGGTGTTATGCCCAGTGACGTAGCCAAGCGTCGTTTCACCGTTGACAACAATGACTCTTGATTGTCAGTGAGGAAGCCTATTTGTCGTCCGTCTCACATAGTCGTTAGTGTTGTGCTTGTGTAAGACACGAAGAGGAGTCTCCACTCTCCACACAACATCTGGGCTAACATTACAACAATGTGTGTGTGTGTGTGTGTGTGTGTGTGTGTGTGTGTGTGTGTGTGTGTGTGTGTGTGTGTGTGTGTGTGTGTGTGTGTGTGTGTGTGTGTGTGTGTGTGTGTGTGTGTGTGTGTGTGTGTGTGTGTGTGTGTGTGTGTGTGTGTGTGTGTGTGTGTGTGTGTGTGTGTGTGTGTGTGTGTGTGTGTGTGTGTGTGTGTGTGTGTGTGTGTGTGTGTGTGTGTGTGTGTGTGTGTGTGTGTGTGTGTGCGTGCGTGTGTGTGTGTGTTTGTGTGCGTGTGTGTGCGTGCGTGCGTGCGTGCGTGCGTGTGTGTGTTTGTGTGTGTGTGCGTGTTTGTGTGTGTGCGTGTGTGTGTGTGCGTGTGTGCGTGTGTGCGTGTGTGCGTGCGTGCGTGCGTGCGTGCGTGCGTGCGTGCGTGTGTGTGTGTGTGTGTCTGTGCTGCAATTATTGTATACCGGAATAAATATAACTGATTAACTTCCATTTGTGTTATTCTTGGAGGCACAAAAGGCTGTAGGTTTTAGATTTTAGGTTTTAGGTTTTAGGTTTAAATTTAGTATCATTCTTTCTTTTGACGTGTGCAAACCTTCACCGGAATATAATCTAGAATCTTTGAAATGTATACTCAATAAATAACAACTTGACGGAACTTGTCTTAAAATTCACACACAGAACAAGCACATTGAACAAACATAGAACAAGCACATTGAGCACACATAGAACAAGCACATTGAGCACACATAGAACAAGCACATTGAACAAACATAGAACAAGCACATTGAGCACACATAGAACAAGCATATTGAGCACACATAGAACGAGCACATTGAGCACACATAGAACGAGCACATTGAGCACACATAGAACGAGCACATTGAGCACACATAGAACGAGCACATTGAGCACACATAGAACGAGCACACTGAGCACACATAGAACGAGCACATTGAGCACACATAGAACAAGCACATTGAGCACACATAGAACGAGCACATTGAGCACACATAGAACGAGCACATTGAGCACACATAGAACAAGCACATTGAGCACACATAGAACGAGCACATTGAGCACACATAGAACAAGCACATTGAGCACACATAGAACAAGCACATTGAGCACACATAGAACGAGCACATTGAGCACACATAGAACAAGCACATTGAGCACACATAGAACAAGCACATTGAGCACACATAGAACAAGCACATTGAGCACACATAGAACAAGCACATTGAGCACACATAGAACAAGCACATTGAGCACACATAGAACAAGCACATTGAGCACACATAGAACAAGCACATTGAGCACACATAGAACGAGCACATTGAGCACACATAGAACGAGCACATTGAGCACACATAGAACAAGCACATTGAGCACACATAGAACGAGCACATTGAGCACACATAGAACAAGCACATTGAGCACACATAGAACAAGCACATTGAGCACACGTAGGACAACGGCGCGCAAAGTTCCGTTACGAGGAACCGGAGTTACTGTCACGCTCATTGTTAAGGCAACGGCACAAAGAATGCGGGTTTTGCAGATCCATCGTGTTTGCATTCGGTATCTATTAAGATTATGTCTGTTGAGCTTTATTCGTGGTTGTGGTAGATTAAAATTAAATTGTCCAATTCTGTGTATTTGAAAGTTGTATTCCACGACGGCACTAAGAATCAACAGGTTTGAGGTGTTGCCCACAAAATGTGCAAAGATTATACGTATATTTTCTGCAGGCTGTTGTCATTGTAAATCACTTGTTTAGAGTGAATTACATGAGCCAGGTAACTGACCATACACTTATAGGTTTACATAGGTCATTATGAAAGATAGTTGTGTCCTTGTCTGCTTTGACTACCATCATAGAGTCGTACGTACGAAGAAACGTAGGTATGCCATTAATATAAACCAAAAACTACAAAGGGCCCTCGACTTGTGATATGACATCCCAGATGTAACAATAATTCCAGTTGACGAAACCCATTTATATATATTTCATGGAATTGGCATATAGGTGATTGTAACTGCTTATTGCCCTTCTTTAAATAACTTTACAGACAACAGGGAGTTATCCAGAGAGCAAAATTACTAGAACATATTGTGGAGGATTGGTGTTACATGAGCAACATATGAAACCATTGCATCTGGTCCTTGAAATTGAAACGTGTTAAGTTTGATAAGTTCATCTAAGACATATTTAACTGAACATATTAAGTTGTGTTTGTCTCCGTGAAGTTGTGTTTGTCTCCGTGGAGTTGTGTTTGTCTCCGTGGAGTTGTGTTTGTCTCCGTGGAGTTGTGTTTCTCTCTGTGGAGTTGTGTTTGTCTCCGTAGAGTTGTGTTTGTCTCCGTTGAGTTGTGTTTGTCTCCGTGGAGTTGTGCTCCCTTTTATGTAAAGAAACTTTTGAGCAGGTAAGTATAATTATTAGGGGTTAATGAATTATTAAAATGATTAACTTCACTTAAAATGTTCATCGAACGCTTAAATCCACATGGAGCCCCAGAACGCCTTCATTTCAGTAACGTATTTAGTATAATAACTACAACAACGACCATATATTATATCGCCCCTATCTCATTAGCCACTTTTCAACATGCGGATGATGATGTTTTGAAGATGCAGTAGCGTGCACGGGCAAAGAACTGGACGGCGTATGCTACGAGGTGATCCGTGCCGAGTCGACGCGGCAGAACGCGGATAGTGTGTGTGCGATGACCGGCGGGAAGCTGCCGGCAGTGACCACTCGGACCATTCAGATGACCCTCGAGGTGCTTCTTGGTGAACAGAAGGTGGACGATGCGTGGATCGGCGCGTACGACGTTCAACACATGTGGCAGTGGGCTTCAGGTGCTGTACACACAGACCCCACGCGTTGCCACCACTACAGCCATAGCGTTAGCCAAAGTTACTAGCATCGATCAAAAAACAGTAATGTACACCACCACAGGAACGAATCGATATTTAGCGATTTATTATTGTTAAACAAATTGGTAGTGAAAATTTACTAACAATAATTAATACACTTTCACTTTGCATATGATATCATAAATCCTGATATATGTTTTATTTATATATATATATATATATATATATATATATATATATATATATATATATATATATATATATATATATATATATATATATATATATATATATATATGTTGTAATATTCTAGAGAGACGATGCAACACCGACCACATGCCGGCGGAAATAAAATGTAAAAAAAAAATCATGTCATAAGACTAATTATACCAATAAAATTATTAATGAAAATTATATAATAATAAGAACAACAATATTAAGAACTAAAAATACTAATATGTTGTCAATTGACGTCATAGATGAAGGGAAAGTCGGACCTCAGGGGTGTTACCAGGATATCCCCGGTGATCGAGACTTGCCGTATGTAGCGTTTGTGACGGCTTTGAATCCGGAGAACTGTATGCAGACTTGCAAGGACGCGAACTATTCCTACGCAGGGGTTCAGGTAACATGTTAATTGGTAACATTTCATAGTGTTATTTTTAATAATAATAATACGAATTCCTAAATGTATATATTTTCGGAAAGACTTAATTTATCCTACAACGGTCCAGATATGATGCTGTTAATTATTTTACACACACACACACACACACACACACACACACACACACACACACACACACACACACACACACACACACACACACACACACACACACACACACACACACACACACACACACACACACACACACACACACACACACACACACACACACACACACACACACACACACACACACACACACACACACACACACACACACACACACACACACACACACACACGAGCGCTATACCGTTCTATCGACATTTGGCCTTTTGACTGGAGAAGGGAATACTATTAACATTTGTTGAAATCCATAGGCATTGTTGTGTCATGGCATTTTGGAATCACTTGTTACGCAAGCGTGGCGCTAGTAGCCAGACATATTGGTAATACTGGATGCGACACCTAGTGTGCTCTTCTCTGCAGTCGGGTCGACACTGCTTCTGCGGCAACTCGTTCGGCAGACACGGCACGGCCTTGCGCTGCGACTTCAAGTGTCCCGTCTCGTCCACGGTCAACACATGGTGCGGAGGCTCAACAACCAACTTCGTCTATTACATCGACGGTTAGTTATCCTTAACGGAGAACTCGCCCCTTAGACTTCCGTTTCGTTCGACTCATATTTTGTTCGTCTCATCGTTTGTTCGTTTCATCGTTCGTTCGTATCATCGTTCGTTCGACGCATCGTTCGTTCGACTCATATTTCGTTTGTCTCATCGTTCGTTCGTCTTATCGTTCGTTCAACTCAATTTTCGTTTGTCTCATCGTTCGTTCGTCTCATCGTTCGTCCGACTCGTCGTTCGTTTGTCTCACGATCAAAGTCAATTCTTTCGATCCTTTTCAAACAAAAGTACGCACTCTGTCATTAAACCGATGTGAATATTACTGTGTGTGTGTGTGTGTGTGTGTGTGTGTGTGTTTGTGTGTGTGTGTGTGTGTGTGTGTGTGTGTGTGTGTGTGTGTGTGTGTGTGTGTGTGTGTGTGTGTGTGTGTGTGTGTGTGTGTGTGTGTGTGTGTGTGTGTGTGTGTGTGTGTGTGTGTGTGTGTGTGTGTGTGTGTGTGCGTGCGGGAGTGCGGGCGTGAAGGCGTGCAGGTGAGCAGTTATGGCACTGACGTTGGCTCGGGGGCATTTTGTAGCACGATAAACTTGTCTGTGGAGGGGTGAATACCTCCAGTGTCTAGCCGATGACCAAGGTAGACACAAGAGTTTTCCAGAAACGAGAACGTTTCCACACGAAGCCTCATACCAGCTGTCTGTAGTCTATTCAGTACTTTCATAAGATTTGTACGAACTTCTCCAGGAGTGCGGCCGGAACATAGGACGGCATCAAAGTAAACTACCACCATCGGTATTCCCCGCTCGTTCTATGGCATGCTAGAAAATTCCTGAAGACATACCACAACAGAGCCGCGTGTAGGCAAATAAACCGTTCAGTGTAGTAATTGTGGTGAGCTTCTGCGATTCCTCACTGAGAACTATCTGCTGGTATGTATGACTATCTGCTGGTATGTATGACTATCTGCTGGTAGGTATGACTATCTGCTGGTAGGTATGACTATCTGCTGGTAGGTATGACTCAAGTCCAATTTGGTGTAGCGCACACCTCCTGATAGCTTTGAATACAGGTCATCAATGTTTGGAATTAGGTACTTGTCAACCTTTGCGGCTACATTCATGATAAGTTAGTTATTTATATACCTCCCCCATTAATCATTCCTTGAGCTTGTAGCCCATCGAGTTCAGTTTCGACTTTACTCCTTAATGCTAGAGGAACTTGGCGTGGTTTAAACCACGAGGTATCACTGTAGTGTCAACGTGCAGTGTCGCCTCAACACCTTTTTAGTGTTCCACCAGACCTTCACTGAACAGCTCTGGAAACATTTGGCATAGTCCACACTACATATAATCCACACTAAACATAGTCCACACTACCCATAGTCCACACTACACATAATCCTCACTACACATAGTACACACTACACATAATCTTCACTACACATAGTCCACACTACACATAGTCCACACTACACATAGTTCTCCCTACACATAGTCCACTCTACACATAGTCCACACTACACATAGTTCTCCCTACACATAGTACGCACTACACATAATCCAAACTACACATAGTCCACACTACACATAGTCCACACTACACATAGTCCACACTACATATAGTCCACACTACACATAGTCCACACTACGTATAGTCCACACTACGCATAGTCCACACTACATATAGTCCACATTACACATAGTCCACCCTATACATAGTCCACACTATCCATGCACGGTGTACCTGTCTAGTTTCAAATGTTCCAACCAGTCTCTACCAAGCAGACCTGTGCCCTTTACTACCAAACATGGCAGCTAGTATGATTTCTCCTGATGAGACATGTCAACAGTCACGCGCCCCTCTGGTTGCATCATTTCGCCGGAATAGGTCCACAAATTGTGTTCTAGGCGTGTTATAAGTGTTCTAGCGGTCCCACCTTGCTGCGGCTGTAACCACTGACTCGGGCGAAAACGGTTGTACTCTACAGTTGCTTGTTACAATTAAATAATATTTATTTTATAACATAACTACGTGTAACAAGAAACACGTTAGCCAAAACCAACGTGGGCGCCAGACGGCAACCTCAAAGCTGAAAACACTATATCACGAAATGTGCTTGAGTAACCGGAACATCACAATTACATATTACACTATCGAAGCGAATATCGGTGACATCACGCAGAACATCCGACAAAACCGGACCGTACGTTGATTCTCGGTCGCGAGACTAAAACACTGCCAGCGTCGCCTGGCGACTGAAGGCCACACTTCACAAAAGACAGCCATTGTCTGTATGTTAGTACATTACTTGTTTGTCGGCTACATGAAATACAGGCAAAATTAATAATGAATTCACGCTTTATAATATCTAATAACAAATACGCTGCATGACAAATTACTAATATACGCAACCAATGTATGTTATACGACAGCGGAATCGCAGATTTTTAATATGATGTTATCATCGTCATAGGTAAGTTGACCGTCAATTTGCACACCCCTCAGACCCGGCGCCCGGGTGTGAATGCACCCCCTGCCCCCGGGTCACTACGCCACTGCCACCAATGTTATTAATATCGTTGTCATCATTGTCAATACGACGGCCGTTACTTATATCATCGTCATTACGACCTCTGTTACTTATATCATCGCCACTATGACCTCTGTTAATTATATCATCGTCACTACGACCTCTGTTACTTATATCATCGTCATTACGACCTCTGTTACTTATATCATCGCCACTATGACCTCTGTTAATTATATCATCGTCACTACGACCTCTGTTACTTATATCATCGTCATTACGACCTCTGTTACTTATATCATCGTCATTACGACCTCTGTTACTTATATCATCGTCACTACGACCTCTGTTACTTATATCATCGTCAACACGACCTCTGTTACTTATATCATTGTCATTACGACCTATGTTACTTATAGCAATAATAGTAACATGAAAATGTACAGTGTTACGTTGTTGTATGTTGCCTTGACGACAGTAGTTCCGGTTGCAGGCGTGTACGGGCGATGGGGCTTCGCCGAGCCAAACAACCGCGGCAACTACCAGCGATGTGCCGCTCTCGACGATTCGGTCGATTTAAAATTCGTCGATGAACGATGCATGAAGAAATTAACCTTCTTATGCGACATACGTGAGTACTACATTTTGCTGTCAGAAAAAGTTGTGGTGGAACGAGTCTACTCAAACGATGTTGCAGTTCATGGGCTACGCACTGGACACAGAATCGCGCTTTAAACGCTTTTTACAACTTAAATCCCGTCCACATGAGTGATTAATTGTCCGATTAATCGCACGACAAAGTGTCGCATGACAGAGCGAAGCTAAAGTATTTGCCTGACACTGCAAAGTCCGGCTTTCGACGCTGACACCGACTTTAAATGCACTTTGAGAACCGCAAATTTAAGAGAACGTGGGCATGCTAGTTACACGATCCCACCCAGTTGCATATCAGCTAACCAATTAACAACCGCTGTTGACTGTCGCCTGCTGTTGGGCAGCTTTGTTGCAGTGCACTGGAGCAAGTAGCTACTCGACGGCCGGAGGTCGCTGCTACTACTTCAGCAACACCGAGTCGACGTGGTACGAGGCACGTCAGCGATGTAAACAGCGCGGCGGCGACATTGTCAAGGTCGACAGTGCCGTCGTCCACGATCACGTCAGAGATGTCATCCGTCGAAAGTTGTCTGCCCATTCTCAGTTCTGGATTGGACTGACCCGAGGGGAGTGGCGCTGGCCGACAGGTGGGGCTGTGTGGATACGTGTATTAAAAGTACAGAGTCTGGTTAATGTTATCGTAAAGTCACGTTATATAGAATAAACTATATTTATTCTAACATTTTTACCGCCCAAATGTGTTTCAATTAATCACCATTTTAAAATATAATTTGATCGGTATATATTTACCAATCACGATTATTCTTTGTTAGTCACGTTTCCATTTACACCTCGCTACATTACACGGCGCTACATTACACCGCGCTACATTACACCGCCCTACATTACACCGCGCTACATTACACGGCGCTACATTACACCGCGCTACATTTGTTGATATGACGAAACTGGATTTATTTGTCTACGTTGGAATAGCAGCTGTGATAATTGTCATAATAATTGTTCCTAATATGAAATGTGTTATAATGCTTATTAATACACAAACCATACGGCCCATGCATATCCACATATTCATATATCATATTTCTGAAAAACGTTACAGTTAAAAAATTTTTCTCAAAACCCCCAAGCCACTCCTGTGTATGAGTGTATTTTTACGCCACAAGTCGCAGAAGAGCATTCTGTAGTTGCTAACATTTACTAATATTTTAGGTGAGACTTTCATGTACACGAACTGGGCGGAAGACGAACCCAACGACGACAATAAAGATTGTCAACATGGCGTGTTCATGTCGTCCAGCGTAAACTACGCCTGGATCGATTCCCCCTGCAACGAGAAACATTACATCATCTGCCAAAGAGGTGACTGGTGATCAATGAAGCTAAACATTAAGACATTTTACGAAAATTCGGTAAATGTTTAATGCTCGGTAGACATTGTTTTTGTGGTGGAAAAACACACATATTATTGAGTAAAATGTCGTAGCATTCAAATTAAAGAGGTGTTGGTCTTTATGTTGGAATGATTGCATAAAATGTCGTGTTATTTAAGACGTGTTATTTAACATCATCAAATTGTATAACATTTCAATAGAACGTTAAACCAAAATACTCCACAAACATGAAAGTTGTGCACCCTTAATGTTAAAAGGATCAAAGCTTAAAGCACTTTGTTATCGGCTTCAACCCGATCCCAGCTTCTCTTTGAGGTATTATCGATTGAGAGTGAAGACGTTGAAATCACAAAGGTTCGGCGTCCACGCGTCTTGAATGCTGACACGTTCTAGCGTTAGACTAAACAGTGTCAAACATTCCTTTCAACGCTCCCGTTGTTAGTCACTGATTCATTTATGATCATACTACTGGTGACAGTTGCTACGTTTACGCAATGGTGTCAATGGTGTCAATGGTGTCAATGGTGTCAATGGTGTCAATGGTGCCAATGTTATCTTTGTTTGGAAATAAAATGTCTTGCAATTCTATGACTTCAGACCCGTTGCTGGACACCACAACAACAACGACGGAGCCAACAACGACCACTGTATTACCAACCACATCAACACCGCCGACAACGACAATGATACCAACAACAACGACAACGCCGCCAACAACGACAACGCCGCCAACAACAACGACAACGCCGCCTACAACGACAACGCCGCCAACAACGACAACGCCGCCAACAACAACGACAACGCCGCCTACAACGACAACGCCACCAACAACAACGACAACGCCTCCAACAACAACGACAACGCCGCCTACAACGACAACGCCGCCAACAACAACGACAACGCCGCCAACAACAACGACAACGCCGCCTACAACGTCAACGCCGCCAACAACAACGACAACGCCGCCAACAACGACAACGCCGCCAACAACAACGACGATGCCGCCAACAACAACGACAACACCACCACCAACGACGACGACGACGACGACAACGACAAAAGCAGCGGTGACAAGCGCTTCATTGTCGACCAAGACAGCATCGATAGAGACGAGCGCGCCCAGCGCTATAACAGCAACGCCAAACGCTGCACAGAGCACAGACGTACTGGCTGGGATGACTGCACTCGAGATCTGTAATCACTCCACACTATTTCATTAATTTCACAATGTCTCTAAAGTAAACACGAACACACTGTAAGCGTATATTACACCATGTTGTCGCACGCAGCTATAACAAAGCGGTCTTGTTCCTCTGCTTCGGTAAATATTGATCGAATCACTGCATTTTTCACTTCCTGCTGACCATTTCTTGTTGCACGCAGACACATGAAGGACGTCTGTCCTCTGACAATCTCGTTTTCTCAAAAGAGCTGCAGTGTTGTAAGCTCCTTTCATACATAAATATTGTTGTAGACTAATCTTATCCCAGCATGAGTATACGTTCTGACGATTGACTGGACATGTTCTCCCGTACATTGTTGTAGACTAATGTTATCCCAGCATGAGAATACGTTCTGACGATTGACTGGACATGTTCTCCCGTACATTGTTGTAGACTAATGTTATCCCAGCATGATAATACGTTCTGACGATTGACTGGACATATCCTCCCGTACGTTGCCGATACGTCAAGTTTGTTACAAAAACATTTTGTTTGGTTTGTTATACGGTTCAACGTCCGTTGTCTTCTGTAGGTCTCCTGGTGGTCGTGTGTGTAATCCTCATCCTCATCGTCATAGTGTTCATCTACCTGTGTTGTGTTGGGTAAGTCACGGTTATCTCACAGTTCGCTGACGAGAAATAACTGGAAATATTGGCTTCGTGTTTTGCCGAACCGAAATATGCGTGGTTCCGCTTACGTTGCACACATAATTATCGAAAAGATATCAAACGTAATACAACAAACTTTTGTAGCTACCTAAAATCTACATTATAAATATATTTATACGCTCACGCACACGCACACGCACGCGCACGCGCACGCGCACGCGAACATGCACACGCACACACAATATTATATAAGAGAAAATTCAAAGACGATGTATAGAACAATGTTCTGAATCCATCTCAATCGTGTTAAGTGTTTTGTTTTAATCAAACCTTGTCAATTCTTATTAAATTGTGCTAAATACGATTAACTATTGCTAAATCTTGTTAAAACGGATTCAGTTTGCTATAATCTTCGTGCAGACGACGGGACAAGGTCGGGCCGAGCGGGTGTCTGGACGCCCGACCTCTCGCCCGCAAGCCGGACAACGCCTCCGGTGGGTACGACCTGTTCACGGTATCGCTGGACAGCACCAAGTGGAACATCGAGCCGACGCAGTGCCGTCACTCGCCACACCCAGTCAGCGACAACCCCGCCGTGGCTGACTGGTACAGCGGCGAATATGACTCAGACAAGGTCGGACTAACGAAGCCGGGTAGACGCAAAGACTCCAAAGTGAACTTAACGTTCGACAACTGACAGAACGTCGTGTTATGTGGTGTCATGGACGCTTGCACGTGCCATCTCACTTTGAAAGCTGCAACTTCGAGGCATATGCTAACAATTCATAATGATTATAGATGTTCATATTATAGATGTTTATATTATAACTCATGTCGATTTTGTACGTAACTAGTTTTGTTAATGCTACTTTACCTTATTCTGATAGCAGGGCCCGGTTTGGTTCTTCGATGATTAGATCTTCATCTTCGATCATTCCGGTTCCAGTTGTTACTAATATTAATTTTAGTGGTGTTTCATAATGATATAAAATCACCAGAATTTATCTAGGCGGTTTTTAAAATAGTTAATAGATTTGCTGTTTCTGTATGCACGGGCTTGCTCACGTTTTGCATATAATATTTGCGCGCGCGCGCGCGCGCGCGCACACACACCCACACACACACACACACACACACACACACACACACACACACACACACACACACACACACACACACACACACACACACACACACACACACACACACACACACACACACACACACACACACACACACACACACACACACACACACACACACACACACACACACACACACACACACACACACACACACACACACACTCACACACACACACACACACACACACACACACACACACACACACACACACACACACACACACACACACACACACACACACACACACACACACACACACACACACACACACACACACACACACACACACACACACACACACACACACACACACACACACACACACACACACACACACACACACACACACACACACACACACACACACACACACACACACACACACACACACACACACACACACACACACACACACACACACACACACACACAACACACACACACACACACACACACACACACACACACACACACACACACACACACACACACACACACACACACACACACACACACACACACACCACAACACACACACACACACACACACACACACACACACACACACACACACACACACACCACACACACACACACACACACACACACACACACACACACACACACAACACACACACACACACACACACACACACACACACACACACACACACACACACACACACACACACACACACACACACACACACACACACACAACACACACACACAAACACACACACACACACACACACACACACACACACACACACACATTGTGATAATATTATTATTACAATGTGTGTGTGTGTTTGCGTGCGTGCGTGCGTGCGTACGTGAGTGTGTGTGTGTATGTATGTGTGTGTGTGTGTGTGTGTGTGTGTGTGTTTCGCGTGCATGTTGTATTATGTCATGCTTAGGATATATATATAGCTAAGCACGGATTGTATCATTGTATAACCGAGAATATTATGTGCTTACAAAGAACGTTTATATTTTCTTAGAACTATTGAGAATTGTTGAGACATATATTTATATTGAGATGTATGCATAGAACGACTACTTACAACACAAGTGCCATTTAAGACAGGGTGAAGAAAATGTACATTTCCCTGTACAGCGTGCTTTACCTTTTCTAAGCTTTACCTTTTCTAAGCTTTATCTTTTCTAAGCTGCATAATGACGACTGTTGATGTAAAGACTAAGAGAAATAAAATTAATTGTGGATTAGTTGCGCTCTGTATTTGTGTAAGTCGAACTGCTAACTTCTAGATGCATTTCATAAAGGCGACTCATTGGAAGGATATATAGCAGTGGCGTGTTTAGGGGGCATTGGGTAGATGTTTAGGGGGCATTGGGTAGATGTTTAGGGGAGCGTTGGGTAGATGTTTGGGGGGCATTGGGTAGATGTTTAGGGGGGCATTGGGTAGATGTTTGGGGGGCATTGGGTAGATGTTTAGGGGGGCATTGTGTAGATGTTTAGGGGAGCGTTGGGTAGATGTTTAGGGGAGCGTTGGGTAGATGTTTGGGGGGCATTGGGTAGATGTTTAGGGGGCATTGGGTAGATGTTTAGGGGAGCGTTGGGTAGATGTTTAGGGGAGCGTTGGGTAGATGTTTGGGGGGCATTGGGTAGATGTTTAGGGGGGGCATTGGGTAGATGTTTGGGGGGCATTGGGTAGATGTTTAGGGGGCATTGGGTAGATGCTTAGGGGGGCATTGGGTATATATTTATGGGGGAATTGGGTAGATGTTTATGGGGGCATTGGGTAGATGTTTAGGGAGGCATTGGGTAGATGTTTAGGGGGGCATTGGGTAGATGTTTATGGGGGCATTGGGTAGATGTTTATGGGGGCATTGGGTAGATGTTTAGGAGGGCATTGGGTAGATGTTTAGGGGGGCATTGGGTAGATGTTTAGGGGAGCGTTGGGTAGATGTTTAGGGGAGCGTTGGGTAGATGTTTAGGGGAGCGTTGGGTAGATGTTGGGGGGGGGGCATTGGGTAGATGTTTGGGGGGCATTGGGTAGATGTTTAGGGAGCGTTGGGTAGATGTTTAGGAGGGCATTGGATAGATGTTTAGGGGGACATTGGGTAGATGTTTAGGGGGATTGCGTAGATGTTTAGGGGAGCGTTGGGTAGAATGTTTAGGAGGCATTGGGTAGATGCTTAGGGAGGCATTGGATATATATTTATGGGGGAATTGGGTAGATGTTTATGGGGGCATTGGGTAGATGTTTAGGGAGGCATTGGGTAGATGTTTATGGGGGCATTGGGTAGATGTTTAGGGGGCATTGGGTAGATGTTTAGGGGGTATTGGGTAGATGTTTGGGGGGCACTGGGTTGATGTTTGGGGGGCATTGGTTAGATGCCCCGCTTTTTCGCTTAAATATTTTTGTCACTACATGGTGACATGGTAAACTAATGGATGAAGCACGTGGAGGCAGAGCGGCGTATGACAGTCTTACCAGTGAATGAAACCAAAACCATTTACACAGGGTTCCGACAAAGAGTAGTTGATGTTGCCAACTGAGAGTCACAACGGGTCGTCGGCTCCGTGGAACGCGAGCTTCAAGCGCCGACTGTATGCGTTGATGAGGTTCGCGTTACGATATTGTACCATTGAGAGGTTGGTATAGGGTATGTCACGAGCACAATATATGTTCAGTTATTTCTAAGATACTAAGACTAAGATCTACGTCCATATTCACGATAGGTCGAAAAAAGTGAATATAATTGTGCGGCTTATTGACTACTTGGAAAGCGATAGGATTTAAGTACGATCGGAATGTATCAAAAGGCGATGAGCTTGTCATCCAACCTACCAACATATTACCACCTTACCTCGGAAAAACAGACAAAGAGCATCTTTCACAACAGCATGGAATGAGGGATTGGTTGAAATTGCTACTTGAAATTTGAAATGCTACACAAGGAGTAGAGGGCAGACTTGGGATAAATACATTATATCAATTCAAATTCCATACAAATTACACACACCAATTCCACTTCCATCTAAAAAAAAACCAATTCCAATTATCAATTCCATAACGATTCACCACAGACATACTCATCGCCAAAAATAACATACTTTAGAGCAGCTCTATTTAATTCCCGCATATTATGGTACATAATGGCAAACAAATATGGTATACGCAATATATTATATTTTTCTCAATTCCAAGTACTTTAAACAAAATTAGAATTGGCGTTTCAATTTCAATTACAATGTAGTCGCCGTAGTCGTAGTAGTCGTCGTAGTCGCCATAGTCGTAGTAGTCTCCGTAGTCGCCGTAGTCGTAGTAGTCGTAGTAGTCGTCGTAGTCGCCGTAGTCGTCGTAGTCGTAGTAGTCGCCGTAGTCGCCGTAGTCGCCGTAGTCGCCGTAGTCGTCGTAGTCGTAGTAGTCGCCGTAGTCGCCGTAGTCGTAGTAGTCGTAGTAGTCGTCGTAGTCGCCGTAGTCGTAGTGGTCGTCGTAGTCGCCGTAGTCGTCGTAGTCGCCGTAGTCGTCGTAGTCGTAGTAGTCGCCGTAGTCGTAGTAGTCGTAGTAGTCGTCGTAGTCGCCGTAGTCGCCGTAGTCGTCGTAGTCGTCGTAGTTGCCGTAGTCGCCGTAGTCGTCGTAGTTGTAGTAGTCGTAGTAGTCGCCGTAGTCGCCGTAGTCGTAGTAGTCGCCGTAGTCGTCGCAGTCATCGTAGTCGCCGTAGTCGCGTAGTCACGGTAGTCATCGTAGTCGCCGTAGACGCCGTAGTTGCCGTATTCATCGTATTCATCGTAGTCGCAGTAGTCGCAGTAGTCGCCGTAGTCGCCGTAGTCGCCGCAGTCGCCGTAGTCGTAATAGTCGCCGTAGTTGTCGTAGTCGTCGTAGTTGTCGTAGTCGCCGTAGTCGCCGTAGTCGCCGCAGTCGCCGCATTCGCCGTAGTCGTCGTAGTCGCCGTAGTCATCGTAGTTGTCGTAGTCGCCGTAGTCGCCGCTGTCGCCGCATTCGCCGTAGTCGCCGTAGTTGTCGTAGTCGCCGTAGTCGCCGTAGTAGCCGTAATCGCCGCAGTCGCCGCATTCGCCGTAATCGCTGTAGTCGTCGTAGTCGCCGTAGTCGCCATAGTCGTAGTAGTCGCCGTAATCGTCGTAGTCGTAGCAGTCTTCGTAGTCGCCGAAGTCGTCGTAGCCGTAGTAGTCGCCGTTGATATCGTTTTCGTCGTTGATGTTGTTGTCGTCGTTGACATTGTTGTTGTTGTTGATGTCGTTGTCGTCGTTGTCGTCGTTGTCGTCGTTGATATCGTTGATGTTGTTGTCGTCGTTGATGTTGTTGTCGTCGTTGATGTTTTTGCCGTCGTTGTCGTTGTTAATGTTGTTGTCGTCGTTGTCGTCGTTGATGTTGTTTTCGTCGTAGGCGTCATCCTTGTAGTCGTAGTAGTCACCGTTGTCGTCGTTTTCGTCGTTGGTGTTGTAGTCGTCGTTCATGTTGTTGTCGACGTTGATGTTATTGTCGTCTTTCATGTTATTGTTGTCATCATTGATGTTGTTGTCGTCGTTGTCGTCATCCTTGTATGACAGTGTTTTACAATATGTCGTATGTGACAGTCTTGCAAGTGAATGAAACCAGAACCAGTTACACAGTTGATGAAATGTTGCCAACTTAAAATTGTGTCACGAGCACAATACATGTTCAGGTATTTCGAAGATACTACGACTAAGACCATGAGGAGATGGCACTACATTGATGAGACCTAGCGCTGATGTAAGTGTTGCTTGTGGTACGTTGTCATGGTTCATAGCGCTGATGTAAGTGTTGCTTGTGTTATGTTTTCATGGTTCCTAGCGCTGATGTAAGTGTTGCTTGTGGTATGTTGTCATGGTTCCTAGCGCTGATGTAAGTGTTGCTTGTGGTATGTTGTCGTGGTTCCTAGCGCTGATGTAAGTGTTGCTTGTGGTATGCTGTCATGGTTCCCAGCGCTGATGTAAGTGTTGCTTGTGGTACGTTGTCATGGTTCCTAGCGCTGATGTAAGTGTTGCTTGTGGTATGTTTTCATGGTTCCTAGCGCTGATGTAAGTGTTGCTTGTGGTACGTTGTCATGGTTCCTAGCGCTGATGTAAGTGTTGCTTGTGGTACGTTGTCATGGTTCCTAGCGCTGATGTAAGTGTTGCTTGTGGTATGTTTTCATGGTTCCTAGCGCTGATGTAAGTGTTGCTTGTGGTATGTTGTCATGGTTCCTAGCGCTGATGTAAGTGTTGCTTGTGGTATGTTGTCATGGTTCCTAGCGCTGATGTAAGTGTTGCTTGTGGTATGTTGTCATGGTTCCTAGCGCTGATGTAAGTGTTGCTTCGATGTTGTTGAAATATTTGCCCTTGGATGTTATACACAAGTCATCAGCATAAATGAAGCTGCGAGTTTCGAGGTGGATAGATTTACCATTTGTGTATATGTTGAACAACATTGGCGCCAGTACACTTCCCTGAGGTAACCCGTTTCGTCGTCTTCGCCATCTGCTCTTTTTTCCATCCAGTACTATGACAAATCAAATGTAAGCATGTTGGATCAATCACAAGCATGTTGAATCAATCACAAGTATGTTGGATCCATCATAAGCATGTTGGATCCATCATAAGCATGTTGGATCAATCACAAGCATGTTGAATCAATCACAAGCATGTTGGATCCATCATAAGCATGTTGGATCAATTACAAGCATGTTGGATCAATCACAAGCATGTTGAATCAATCACAAGTATGTTGGTCCATCATAAGCATGTTGGATCAATCACAAGCATGTTGAATCAATCACAAGCATGTTGGATCCATCATAAGCATGTTGGATCAATCACAAGCATGTTGGATCAATCACAAGCATGTTGGATCAATCACAAGCATGTTGGATCAATCACAAGCACGTTGCATACTAGGTAGGTTAGACGGAGGTCGCCAGTCATCTCCAGCACTTTGACGAGGAGACGTTGGTGGTTGACGGTGTCATATGCTGCCGATAGGTCGACGAAGAAAGCTCCGGTGATCAGTTCTCTTTCAAAGCCATCTTCGATGTGTTAGGTCAGATTGAGAAGACGGCCCGTTCACAAACTTCCCTGACGGAATCCATCCTGCTCTGGGATGATTTTGCTGTTAATGTGTTCGGTGAGCCGGTTTAAAATCAGTCGCTCAAACAGCTTGTAGGTGTGACACGTTCCCTGGTTTCAGGAGGGCTATTACCTTTGCTTTCCGCCAGAGCTTGGGGATTTTGATGCTACTGACGCGGTTGTTGAAGAAACGTAGCAACCAATCCCTGGCCTTCGGTCCGAAATGTTTGATGAATTCTGTTTTGATGTCATATAGACCTGTTGCCTTGCCGTTCTTTAGTGCGCTGATACTTGCTTCGATTATGGTTTCATTGAAAGGTCTTATAAACCCCGGGCCAATGGGGTATCGTTTTCGACCAAAACGTGAGTTGGGTAGTTTGTTTGGCGTACGCCCATTTAGCAGCAGCTGGTGAGCGACTTGGTTTGCTGTAGTGTTGTATGCTTTGCCTTTCGTGGATCGTTGCAAAGTTTTCGTATCGTTGCCCAAGCCTTCTTGCTACAGTGTGTCATGTCCGTCGATTCAATCAGAGTCTTCCATTCTTTGCAACGTTCCTCTGAGATAGTATTCATCAGCTCCTCTTCCGCCTCGATTGTATCCTCGGTAAAGGGGTCTGATTCATAATTATGTTTGTATTGTTCACACATTTCAGCCGACTCGGGTGTCAGACCAGGGACGTAGTTTCTTCTACATCCGCGAGGGATGTTCTTCTTGCAGCCGTTCATGCTGCTACGGCTAGGTTGCATCTAGGTGTTGTTTGGGGTCGTGACTGAGGCATTGAGCCTCTGACCAATCCTCTACCAATTCACCGTCGTTGTTCGTTGTCTTATGTGCACTGTGGCTGTTAAAATCTCCGATGATCACCCGTGTTTGATTTCCAACCGAGGTTGGTGGGTGGTCAAAGGAAAACAGTTCACCTGGTGGTTTGTAGATCGATATGACAGAAATTCGGGTCAGGTCTACTGTCGGAATTTCGATGTTGTTGAAGTTGGTTAAGGATGTGGAGTTGACGATAGTTCCAATCTTGACGAATATAGCACTGCCATATTGTTCGTGTGGCCTCTCAATGGCCATGTCTGTGGTGAGTCTCTTGTAAGCACACGATGTCATATTGGTGCCAGTTGCTCAGTGATGAGTTATTGTTTCGCTGTTGATAGTCCGTCCACGTTAAAGGACATAATGGTCAGAGCCGGCCCTGAATAGGGCCCGAGTTTGTTTACGTGGTCTCCAGGCATTTTATTCGTCCGTGCGTTAGTCTGTGTGAAGGTGGTGGTAGAACTGCAATTATCGTGTTGGATAACTGGCAGGACCCGCGCTGTGCACACTTCTACCATGGGCCCCGCTTACTATGGTTACATATTGCAGCTGATCCCAAGTCTGGCAGATTTGTAAAATATCACCTGTGGAAACTATGACGTATATTAGGATTTATGTTCAGGTAATCTGGACGCACAAAAAGATAAAATCTGCGTCATAGTCTCAGATATGGCGTAGGTGTTCATGAAGATGGTCTGCTATGTCCATCAAGAGAAGAAAGTTGGCGAAGAACAGCCATTGGAAAAGAAGATCAGCGAGCTTCGTACTTACCCCATAGAAGGAGAAATAACGGGAGAAACCGTACTTACCCCATAGAAGGAGAACTAACGGGAGAAACCGAATAGGTAGACACAACTTCGATGGATTGACAACATAAAGCATTGGACAGACGGTGGACGCGAAGTGGCTAGAGAGGTTGCAAGACGACTCTAGGGGCTTAACTGAGACTATGGCTACACACCATCATCGTCGTCGTCGTGATGCGCACAGTTATCGACACTAACTACATGATGATGTTGGAACGAGTTGACGAGGATGCAGTAACACAACACAGTAACACAGTAACACAGTAACATGTACCAACCACCCCACTGAACACCAGTGCGCAGTGGTCTGGAATGACACACTCATCACGGAGTTAAGACAAACTAATAACATGAAGCAACGCAAATCGCTGTCCACTCGCAGGTCATACAACAGCCAGAACACTAGGTCATCTCTATTTGAAAATTAAGCCCTGATAATTAGTACTTTTACCTGAGTGAGTCGAAGCGTGTCGACGACTGTCCCCGACGTGCTGAAGAATGTTTCAATGAATACATAAACAAAACGATAATCGTACATTCTCAGATTAGGCAGATCAGTTGGCTTAAGTACAGCGATTACTGGCACACGTCAACGTTTCATACGGTTACCATTAATTAATTACCAATGACCCGTGTCCACCTACAATGCAGGAAAGTTCGTTGTCCACATGGCTGCTGTCGTATACCGAAGTGTAGTATATATACCGTATACCGAAGTGTAGTATATATACCGTAAGCAGCGACTTCAGCCTGCATTGACCTAGCGATGATGGAGTTCGTCCGTGCTGTGACGCTACAGGCCGCACTACTTATCCTGGTGTCTTCTCTGGCAGGTGAGAACACGTATTTTATTCAGCTGTTAATTGACTAAGAAAGGGACAAGGTATTTTTTTGTATTAAAATCGTTATCATTATGTTTTACACGTCACAAGTCACTACTCACATAATGGTGAGACAAATCGAAATGCACATTAAAACAACTCCAAATACACGTTTTAAGTTTGAATAATTCGTGTATCGTGGATAAAACTTCCCTTTGCATTAGGATGCCTTAGAACGGTTCTTAGCGCAGGGTCCATTTGGTTCCTCGATGATCAGATCTTCGTCTTCAGCATCTAACAATAGTTCATAAGTTCCGGTTCCAGTTATTAGTAATAAGGTGGTTCATAATCATATAAAATCGCCTGGTTAGACCAGAATTTGTCCAGGCGGTTTTTTATTGAGTAAATAGATTTTACATGTACTACTGATTCTGGGAGGTTATTCCATGGTTCGGCCACTCGGAGAAGGAAAGTATTTTTCTTACATTTTGATTTGGTCTTTGGGTAAATAATTTTAAAGTGTGACCTTTATTTCCTGTCCTCGGAGGTTTTAGAGTGTGACCTTTATTTCCTGTCCTCAGAGATTTTAGAGTGTGACCTTTATTTCCTGTCCTCGGATATTTTAGAGTGTGACCTTTATTTCCTGTCCTCGGAGATGCTTCCTCTCATTTTAAGAGCCTAGGTGCGGATTATTAGGCATGTAATTTGAGCATAATCTAAAACACTTCTATCATGTCACCTTCCAAACGTCTGTATGCTAGTGAGGGTAGTTTATGTGAGTTTAGTCTTTCTACATAAGTTAGGTTACTCCTGCCTGCTAGTTCTTGTGTTGCTCTTCTCCGCACATTTTCTAGTGCAATAATATGTTTTCCTTGCAAACAGACACGTTTGTATTTGTATCATTTGAAACGTTTGGATTTTCCTTTAAATGCACCGGCTCGTATTTGAAACTGTCTGTAATGGTCAATAAACAGAAACAACCTGAATTACAATTGACCACCTTGGTGGAGTGCTGCTCCAGAATAAGACGTTATCTAATACCGCTGCCTGGAAACGCCTCGGTCCAACCAATTTAAATTAAACTGTATTAAATCATGCCGTGCCGTGCCGTGCCGTATCGTGTCGTGCCGTGCCGTGCCGTGCCGTGCCGAGCCGTGCCGAGCCGTGCCGTGCCGAGCCGAGCCGAGTCGAGCCGAGCCGTGCCGTGCCGTGCGGTGCCATTCCATACCTTACACTATCATACCTTACCGTACAGTACCGCACCAAACTATGAATACTTATACTAGTATACTTATCACAGATACAAAAGCATGCAGAGGCACGGAGATAAACGACGTATGTTATGAACTCGTCAACCGTCGCTTGACTCGGCAAGAAGCAGACGATTTTTGCCGACAAAATGGCGGGCAACTTGCCGCGATAACCACAAGTGGGATTGAACTGGCCTTGGAGGCGTACCTAGACAAGCAGTTAGTTCGTACTGCATGGACAGGAGCCTTCGTTGAAACGCACATGTGGAAATGGGTTTCAGGTAACTATTGAACGTTGTCGGCAGTAGCCCGAAACTTACAAGATTCATTTCAACGCAACTTATTTACTCACAAATTAGGGATTTTTACTGAAACTTTTACAGAATATCTGAATAATAATCATTACGACATCTTTGTTTTGTGTTAAACAATATGTTTACTGTGGAAAACACTCAACGATTACACCTTGACTGTAACACATGTTTACAAACTACGACCCTTTGATGCTATTTTCGAAACTGAGACATTAATTAAATACCATAAAACAAACATCTACATTTATCAGAGCGACATAAACCCGTTACATGTTAATCGAGACAGTGTACAAATCAACACTCCATAGGCTTCTATGTGTTATTAATAGTCTTTACAGATATCGTGTGTGAAGTGTTAAATGCCACCTACAAACTTAGTTGCATTAATAACAAACCTATCGATTCTGTTAGATTAGGACCTGTAGTTTGCTGTGCCGTTCGAAAAACTACAACAACAAAAAACGCACGCATGCGTCATAACGCTCGAATACGTTGTCTGCCTTGTGTCTAGATGGCGCCGCCCTGGGCCCGCAGGGATGCTACAGGGATAAAGACAGCGACAGAGACCTTCCACATGAAGTCCCCGTGTCGGACATGAACCCTGACCAATGCATCCAGGCGTGTCGGACTGCCAACTATGCATATGCAGGAGTTCAGGTGGATAAACTACGTAGACAAACGTGACCATATTCTGACAAAGAATTCGATAGCGTGCTTGTGATGTGCGATTTGTGATATTTTGGTCTGCCGTTCGATTGTGTTTCACATATCCTCAGTCCAATTAGTCTTTAGCATATGATGCAGTTTCGATGTTTGGCCCAGACTTCAAACATGTCAAGATTATTGGGTTTGTCGTCAGCAGTACAGTCCAGAATTTATTATATGCATATTATGGGAAACATGTTGTAACATTTATTTGGTCTCCTTTTACTGTTGTTACAGTTGAGCTAAAGCAACGAGAACACATTACAACGTAATTAGGCACCTAACTAAATGAATTCAACCTGTGTGCAGGCGGGTACGCGATGTTTCTGCGGAGATTCGTTCGGCAAATACGGCACGGCACAGAAGTGTGACGTCAGGTGTGCGGATATGACATCACCGCTGAGCACGTGGTGTGGCGGGCTCGGCGCTAACTTCGTCTACTACATCAACGGTACATTACATTCTTCGTGCATCACGCAAAATGTAATATTTTCATCGTCACGCGTCTACTCGCATTGCCGCATGTTCCTTTATGTCGTTACGTTTTACCTAATGTATGCTTTTTTATTTCACTAATTTCCATACCAATGTGTAGTCCATGGTTAACGCACTGTTTTGTCTACTTCCACATCTACAGACTGTCACATATATTCCAGATTTTTCAAACAAAATGAAGCTCAACGACTGAAAACTCAAAACATCGATCCATTATTCCACCGTTGCACTTGTAAACTTAGTTGGCAGCGCAACAGACTCTTTTCGGAGCGTTACCGGACGAACTGTCATTCAAGAAATTGCTCTTAACTGACTGCTCGCAGGCATAACTGTTTAGTATTAGTTCCATCGAAAAGTACGAACGCCAAGTGAAAAGCACCGACAGGAGTCTGGGGAATCTCTCCTCACTCGAGACATCTTCCGTTCAAAACCCAAATACTAAACCAAAACTCAACTAAATTACCAACATCTCCACCTGTCAATAATCGCCTACCGAAACTATATCTGCCAATATTCAATTACATGTCAATACACACCTATCTACAAACTCTACTTGTCAATATGCCACTATCAACAAACTCTACCTGTCAATACTCAACTATTACCAAACTCTAACTATGACTACTCGACTACCACACATGTCTGTCAAAACTCAACTATATAAAAAACTCCATCCTTAATTGATTTAACCTTTCACGAAAGCGGCTCGTTGATGTCCAAATGTGTAACGTGTGAATATTTTAAGTAACATCCTGTTTCGATTTAAGAAAAAAAATTGTTCAAATCATCGAAAAAATATATTTCAGTCGTTTGATCTGGTAAGACTGAACATATTGGATATCCAAAATGGTAAACAAACTTCCATCGTCTCGTCGATCACATGACGAAGTTACAAAATTTCACCAAGGGTGATGTTCGTGAGTTTTCACCATTTCCATTTGCACTTTAATTAATGTTTCACCAAACATTATATAATTCAATAGTCTGTCTGATGACTTCACAAAAACTACGTAGAAACGATCATGTTGCTGAGTAGGAACCTTCAAACATCTACGTTTTTAAATAGACACTATAACTGTGTTCTGTGCCAGGCGGGTATGGTGCATGGGGGTTTGCCGAACCGAATAACAAGGAGGTCCCTCAGAGATGTAGCGTGGTCGACGTGACGGTGAACGAGAAATTTGCCGACGAAAGATGTTTCAAAGAGCGACCTTTCATTTGCGATATCCGTAAGTTATTCCAACACATTGTTTATTTATTTCATACTTGCTTCGGTGGTATTTTGCCAAATCAGTTGTGTAATTATCACGAAACGTGTTTATACCACTTACGGTAACTGACTAAAACTACAATTGGTAGATATTAAAAAGTAGATCAGAATTAACTTATTATCGCGCAATAGATTATGCATTTCACAATTGTAGCAGTTGTTATAAAATTAAGTACTATAACCCTGCTAGAGAATGCGAATAGAGATATACTAACAGATATGACGGCGTCAGTAGACGACGCTCTGTTATCACGTCTAAGTCAGCGCACACCCTTGTTTACAGCACGGGCCACGTGTGCGGGGAAGGACGGCTACGCCTCGGTGAACGGCCGCTGCTACTACCTAGACTCGACCCCCTGCACCTGGTACGAGGCCAAGCAACGTTGTGTGCTGCGAGGCGGAAGTCTCGTCGAAATCCGCAACTCTCGCGTGCACGATGACGTCAAGACCGTCTTGCGTCAGAGTCGGTCGTCTGCCGCCCAATTCTGGATCGGACTGACGAGGGACAGTTGGAACTGGTCCACGGGTCAGTGTAGTGACAAATACCCCAATGTTCATCGTTCAGTACTGATTGATCATTCACATGTGTTTAATAAAAAATAAATAAGGTAACAATCGTGATCCAGTGACGTTTAATTAACGCATTGCCGTATAAAATATGTCATGTAGGCCTAATGAATCATGAAACGTGGTAGCATAGTGTTTATAATACGACGCTCTGACAGGGGACCTTGATTAGAATCCACCGTTTCGAAGCCTGGGCAATTGTATTTACCCTATGTAATTGTTGCTCCTGTCAACTCAAACACAAAATGCATACGTGGCTACTTACGTTGGCGGGCGGGGGCGTCAGTCTGCGATACGTTGGCGTTGGGGGAGCGGGGGGGGCGGGGGGGGGGCGGGGCGGGGCGGAGGGAATCAGTCTGCGATACGTTGGCGTCGAATCTACGGGGAATCTTCATCCTCATGCGCTTACGACAGCGACCCCTATTTTAAACTCTAATGCATCGTCTACAATAGCTCGATTTGAAAGGGTCAAATGTAACATCAGTAGCTAATAATAAATATGAAGGAGTAAATATAAAGAAAATACAAGTATAATAATATATATTGTTCTTGCTATTGCTACTTATCATGAGGCATTTCCTACATTGCAGCCGATAGTTTTCTATACACAAACTGGGCCCTAGACGAACCTGACAGCGACAGCGACAGGTGTGTGGGAGTTGTCTTGACCTCGGTCGATGGTTTAAATAAGACCCACAACTTCGGCTGGGCGGACGTATCATGTGACTCTATCAACTACGCCATCTGTGAGAGACGTGAGTAAAGTTTTAATATTTACATATCAATGCCACAATGCAAGATCATCCACTGCGTTCTGTAAGCTTTGCAGAGTTGCACAGGCTATTATAACATGAAACACTTTAGCAAGTATTAATTGTTCTTCGTTCATATTGTGATACAACAACGTTTGACCTGTGTGTTATGTTTCCAACACGACTACACCGAATGAACGCATACAGAGTAGGCCAAATCACCCTAGTCCATATCAGGTATCAGAGTAGGCCAAATCACCCTAGTCCATATCAAGTATCAGATTAGGCCAAATCACCCTAGTCCATATCAAGTATCAGTGTAGGCCAAATCACCCTAGTCCATATCAAGTATCAGAGTAGGCCAAATCACCCTAGTCCATATCAAGTATCAGAGTAGGCCAAATCACCCTAGTCCATATCAAGTATAAAGGTAATAATCGTAATATGCAAGAGAAAATAATCTACACAGGCCAATGTCTTAATCAACCATGATTGATGTTGCATAATAAAGCTTTCTGATGTTTACTGTTGTGTATTAGCTGGGTGATTAGGCCTCAGGTGTTAGCGATATATATATGGTGCTACAAAATCGATATATGTATCGTACAGTAGTGAAGCGTATTTGTGCATTGCGACGCGTTTGCCTGCGATGCGAATTGTTTATTCAGATGGTACGTATATACAATTTTGCACAGGGGCGACCGTGGAGATTTCAAGGACATCGACAACAACGACAAAATCGACCGTGCCAACGACAACCACAACAACGACTGTCCGCTTGTCAACGACTCGCACGCAGAAACCAGCAGTTATGACAACCACCACGTCGGAATTGCCCGTCACATCAACAAAGACCAACCAACAAAGTATCGCAACTACTAAAACGGCGACTACAACTTCAGCTACCCGTGCCACGACGACAACAACAACACGTAAACCTGAGACTACGAATGCAGGAATGTCATCGGATTCATCAACGACGACAAGGCACCCCGTGAAAGTGACGACAGCTGAAGCCCTCGAGTCAACATCTAGCAGGGGACATGAGACTACTTCAATGTGGGCGACAACGGCGACTGTCGTGTCCAGTACTGTGAAGGTGACGCACGAAGCCCTGAGTACTTCCAATACTTCTCAACTGACACTAGGTACGACCACTAACACTAGCTAAGTACCGATAATTTAGCATTGGCGAATAACAAAAGCTCCTATAAACCTATGTGATCGGGTAAATCTAGCTACAGCTGGTAACTCAATTTACTTCCAAAGCGCTTCTGTAAACGTGTTTCTCTAAGATAAACTAGAAGACGTTATTGCGACGACATAATGGAAATTGTATTTTTCACAATCGTGTTGAAATATTACATTTCAACGATGTAATAGTGACGATCGAACTACCAGCATGATCTAGACCCACTCACCTGTATAAATGAGTACCTGGCAATACAGACAGTGGCGGATATGTGAACGAATAGCCTTCGCGCAGCAATTGCAGCGTGGCTGAATACTTCCCAAAGAAGTTCAGATGGCTTTGGAATGAACAGGTCTGCCAGGGGGTGACGTGTAAAGCGCTTTGAGCAGTCCTATGGACCGGATACCGCGCTATATAAGAACATACTTTTACCTTTACCAATGCCACCATACGATGTAGTGCAATTCAACGATACATTGGCTACCTGCTGAGCGATTGGGGACAATATCAGTTACATTGGTCACAGCCAATATCATAAATCGTTTCAACTATAAGTTTTCTCTCAACGTGACGCTACTTCCGTAACTAGTAAGCGCTGATGTCAGCTGCATTTGTCAATTACAAGTTTCGCGACGATATACACATACCAAAATACTGACAGAATGTCCTCCATTAGTGAATACGTTACATATACGTTTGTAGACGTTATTATAAAGAAGCCATGCTTAAGTTTTACATGCGATGTAATCTAGATGTCTAAGAACAGTTTTAACTTAACAGAACAGGAAAAACACAAGTAATTTTAATGTAGTCTATGCATTTAGGAACGAGTCAACAGCCGCTGGTGAAAAATTACTCATTCATGTCATGATGAAGGCCAAGAAATACACTAGAGGTGTGCGTGATAGGGGTTTCAACTTCAGCCCCACCAGTTTTTTTGAAGGACCAACCTCCCATCTCCCACCAATTTGGAGAAACCACCTACCACCAACCCCACCTTCCATTTATTTTTTTAGGGCAACCTCCGCCATCCACACATTTTTAGGACCAACCTCGCACTTTTCACTTCCTTCCACACTCCCCACACCCCGCACGCGCGCGCGCACGCACACGCGCACTCACGCACGCGCGCGCGTACGCCCACCACAAACATACACTAGGGATTAATGGGCAAGTGTACTTATAACTGAAACTGCATGTCGTGATATGATGTTGCACCATGTGTGTGTGTGTGTGTGTGTGTGTGTGTGTGTGTGTGTGTGTGTGCGTGCGTGCGTGCGTGCGTGCGTGCGTGCGTGCGTGCGTGCGTGCGTGCGTGCGTGCGTGCGTGCGTGCGTGCGTGCGTGCATGCGTGCACCAACCAATGCTTGTGTCCACACGTCGTTTCGTGTCCTAAAGCTTCCATAAATAATGATGGTACTGTACGATGATGCTCCGTGTGAAGCTGTCCCACTTCAGTGTAGTTCTCATTCTGTCCGCTGGGTGGCTTCCCGCTCATCGTGTGGCCTCCGAGTTCTCATTCTGTCCGCTGGGTGGCTTCCCGCTCATCGTGTGGCTTCCGAGTTCTCATTCTGTCCGCTGGGTGGCTTCCCGCTCATCGTGTGGCCTCCGAGTTCCGGCTGTCACTGGTTTTATTCAAAACCATGCATAATCAGTGGCATATTTACACCTACCCGCCATTTGACTGAGATACATATTGACAATAGTCCTACTTAATATAAATACAACAGGCTTCGCACACAGCCATGCACCCTTTTTAAAACACGGCATCACGCTCAACCTTAATTGTTGTTTACTTATTAACCCAAACTATTCTCGGTATACTTCTGGCTGCTCGCGGTATACTTCTGGCTGCTCGCGGTATACTTCTGGCTGCTTGCGGTATAGTTCTAGCTGCTCCGTTGTCGAGTTACGCTCGTTTATAAACAGAAATGTTGTTTTCTCCCCTTAAGTGAAACGTACGTACATTTGATGATGAAGACACTACGTCACACACATTTAATTGCAGGTGTGCTCATCTTCGTCACCCTCTGCTGTGTCGTCCTTGTCGTCTTCCTCGTTGTCTTCGTTTGCTTCGGCAGAGGGTAAGTGGAACCTTACAATGTATCTGAACTTGATGACGCCTGCTAGTAAAATTAAAAACATGTGTCATTTACTTCACATCGTCAATTAAACGATAATTCGGTTGGCGTGGTGATTGCCTGCATCCTCTGACGTAAAGCTGCCCTGGTTTACATTTAAAATGACGGCAGATTAAACAACAAATGCAAGAATAATAACAAATGTACGGCAGACTCGTCGAACAGATAAACACTTTGTCGCCTACTGTAGTACTTCTAAACTATGCAATGACGACTTAAAGAACTTCTGGAAGGACATGAAACATGAATAATGCCATGTTTCCTAATCCAACAATGTTGGTGGTGCTTCCTGTGCTGAAAACGTAAAGAATATGTGGCTTCATCGTTACCTTCCTTAATTCCATACCTGACTCTCCAGCCAACATCAAGCAGAACTATGGTTGTTAATGTCAAGGAAACGTGAGATATAATACAGGCGATGCCAATAGGCAAAGCCCCGGGTTATGATAATGTAAGTAACGAAAAATTTAACTATGGACTGTTATATAGCAGCATGTTAATTCATGTTATATAGCAGCATGTTAATTCATGTTATATAGCAGCATGTTAATTCATGGTTTTAACCGGATGCTATGGTGCTTACCAATACAGACCCCTAAATAAAAATAAGGCTGGTGACGTGTCTGATAACAAGTTCCTACCCTTTGGTCTCGTCAAAGTTGCTAGTAAGTTATCTGAATCTTTGATAGTATATAGGGTTTCCACTTTTTTAACTACATGTGTTACCAAATATGAATTTTAAAAATATCACTCAACTGAAATGGTGATATTTTTTATTAAATTTCGACACTATATAGCGAATGGTTCAACTATGTAAGTCACTATGTTGGAAGCCTCTAATTCCTTTGACAAAGTCAATCATAGTAAACTGTTCACTAAACTAATTGACCGGGACTGTCCTTTTTATTGTGCGCATTTTCTAAAATGCCAATTAATCTTACTGTATATTTATTGATAACAAACCTCAGGACATGAAAAATATTCACCCTGTTACTATCAATAACCATACACTACCTCACACAGACAAACGTAAATACCTTGGCGATATTATCAACAATAACCTTACTGATGATGATGACATTGCCGGGCAGAAAATATGTATTTATGTTCAGGCAAATGCTTTAGCCAGAATATTTCACTTATGCAGCAGCACCATTAAAACAACTTGATTTAATTCGTAATGTTCAATGTACACCTGGAAGACTTAGGTGTAATTAAAAAAAACATACTTTAAAAGGCATTACTGTTGCATATAACAACAGTTTTCTGTACTATTAAATATTCCACCCTTTCAAAAGTTATGAAACAGCACCCATTAATGCGATTTTTTTATAACTATGGTGTTAATATGATTACCGATTCTTTTTTAGACGCAAGAAGGTGGCACCGCAATGTCTGGACGCTCGGCCCCTGGCCACCGTACCCAATGGCGCTCATACGAGCGGTTACCGGGACGGTTCAAACGTGAAGATCACACACTGCGATCATCAAGCGGCAATATTCAGAAACGATCCACACAAAATATATACGGTCAACGCTTACCCAGATGGCGATGACTTCTTCGATGTGTTATAGACTTTAATGGTGTAGAAGTCTATTATATATAATTTACTACGTAAAATGCACGAAAGAATCTTTCCAGCCGAAGTCGACGAAAATGGCGTCGTAGTAACTGGGACGTAAACGTTCGCGGTCCAATGCTTCCGTCACCCAAACGTGAGATATGCCCTTCCGCAAAGCTAGTGTTATGCAGCATTTGTGTTTGAAGTTAAATGATTGGACTGCATGCTATAGACTTTGAATGTGCAATCAAATTCTATAGGCAATTGTAAGAATTTATTTCATATCGAATCATGTTGCACGTTTTCTCGGGTACATGAAAAACGCTGCATCTTGTACTGTGTTCTGTATCATGTATATCATGTATATCATGCATATGTGCACGTGTTGTACCCATGGGACACAATCAATTTATTAACGTTGTGATCCTAAATAAATGTGCATACATACATACATGGCTCGCTATATCCTGCTCAGGCCCGTACTTGGGGGGTTCAGATGAACCCCCCTTTTGTTAACCCCCTTTTCCAAAAATATGAATCTCCACTTTTCCAAAATGTGAATCCCTTATAATAAACCCCTCTTAAAAAAAATGTGAACCCCTTATCGTGAACCTCCCTCTCAAAAGCGTGACCCTCCAATAATATGAAAATAATATTATTTTCATAATAATTTGAAAATAATAATATAATGTTCTTATTATTGGTGGGTTCGTGTTGTTTAAGAGTTCACGCATTAGATAGGAGGTTTCACACTTTTAAGAAGCAGGTTCATATTTTGAAAAAGGGAGTTGAAAAAAAATCATAATATTATCTTCATATTATTGGGGGGTTCACACTTCAGGGGTGGGTTCCAATTAAATAATTATATATTATACAACTATTATACAAATCTGATTTGGTTGAAACAGAATCTTATTCCAACTATAAATATGCTACCAAGTAACCTTAAGTGTGGTCAGTCGGTAGCAGTCAGAGAGCAGTAGACAACGTACAGACAGTCACTAAGCCGTTACTCAAACAACATGAAGACTCGTAAGCAGAAAATGTTATGGTTTCAGAAAATATCTGTTCACAAAAACAATGCAGAGTTAGCAAGCCGATTACTCTCTTTGTTGTGGTGGCCTGCTATATGGCCTACACACATTCATGACGCACGCACGCACGCACGCACACACGCACGCACGCACGCACGCACAAAGCGTAGGGCAGACAAAGGTGTGTGTATACAACAAGACACGAAACCAGCATTTTGTACGGCTAGCTTACTTTAATTGATACTGGTCTAAACTAGCCAATGATCTATTGGTCATTCACAGCTCAGGGCTTTTATCAAACTTCTTTGATTAATTACAGTGGGATTACTGGTGTCATTCACCCCGTTACTGCTACAACACAACATAAACTCCACCCATTTGCTCTGGTGATTCCTTACTCTAACCACCAATCAGGGAGCATTATGTGCCCCTCAACCTCCCTCTAACTCTGTACAGAGGCTTGCATAATTTCTGGGAATAATCACACTCAATCTCAACATTTGACTGCGCTTATTTGACATCAATTTACACTTCGACATGTGACTGTGTTTTTCATAATTTTTTACTTCTTATCAATTATGACCTCGGCATGTGACTGTGCTTTTCATAATTTTATGATTTTTCATATAATCCCCATGTGACCTTGTAGCGCCCCTGGGGTCTGTTTGGGAAAAATTACCCCCCTTGCGAAAGACTGCTGCTAAATGCGTTTTAATAATCCTTGTAAGACTTTACTTGATTACATTTTCTACATATGAAAGTGGCTACAAAATGCATTAAACGACACCCTTATGGCATTATTTTTTTACAAATATCCGTATAGTGGGAAGGACCATTTACGCCCTCCGCAGCGCACGGCACTCCTTCTTTACTTCGTCTTTAGCAGGACAATCTTCCTCCTCCTAACTCTTTAACTTGGCACATTTAAGCGTAATCGAGATGAATGTGACACATGGAACTTCCTAACGCTAACAGTGGCGCCACGTGGTGGGCCGGTAACCAACCAACATGACATCTCGCGATCAAACTTTTTCACAAATTAACTTTTCGTGTGTAGACGTTAGCAGAGATGCTCTCATGTTTCGAGAGTCAAGGGGCCGACGTAGTTCTTCTCTATAGGCCTAGCATTAACAAGACACAAGGAACACATTTCATAAGTATGAACATATGCTCATGGAAACGCGGGAAAGTGCATACGAAAAAGCATGAAAGTGTTCATGAAAAGCGGGAAACACTACCTCCACTCAACCTCGTTTTCAGCGGTTTTTCGTCGTTTTTAACGCGTTGTTTTACTGATCCCATTTTGATGTGCCGTTCTCGTTCGCTTTGAACGCTCGCGCGTGAAAATGTGAAATTACTTGACACCAAAGCAATATTTTTTTGCTTAGAATGCGAGTGCATCAAATATGTTGATTTTACCGTAATTTGTTTGTTTAAAAAAAATTTCAGAAAAGGACATTTTCCAAAGTGGAAAAGCGGGACCAGGGGGAAAGCGGTATTTCCCGCACGAAAGCAGCAATGTTAACACGCATGCGCGTGATCCCCGTTAGGGCGTCACGGAGAAATCATGTAGCAATCAATGCATTTTATTTCAACAATATGTTTCATAAGCTTCGAATAGTATTATATATAGTCAAGCAGAACCACCTTTATTCCAAGCACCTGCTGCGATTTGTGTCGACATTTGTTTCATTAGAAGACATGGCCACGACAGCATACATCCATTGTAAGCCTTCAACAAGTTGGTCAAGCTCTTTAGAAAAATCATCCAACTGACACGTACATAATGCCACAAACACTAGAAATCGAACGCTGTGCACAGCACAAGTTTAGTAGTCCTCGAGATTGGTTGTACCGTGGAGCCGGAAGTGATCCGTCCTCAGTCTGTTGTGTAACGCAGACGCAGTCACATCATCCTCGTTAATAACCCACACACCTATTCGCCTTATGACTGAGATAACTGATGAAGTCACGATATGACTACTAAATAGCTGCTGCACACATGCTGTGTGTCAGGTATAAGTTTACAAGTGCTTAAAAGAAAAAATAATGTTTTTAATGTTTCGGCCGAAATCAGCTAGGAAATAAGCAGCAGTTACGGGTGTCGTGCTAATATTTATCCGCCGACAAATATTATCCGCTTGGTGTATCTGCGCATGCGCGAGCCGGTAGTTGACATCAATTTATTATTAAATTAAACATATTGCAGCTACAATAATAGGTATTGTATATAATAACAATGAATTATAACAGAGAATGTCAACCACGGGAAATAATGGACGAATTTCCACTTTCTGTTGTAAAATAAATAAAAAATTAAAATATAAACCGGCTTTTTCTGTCATGAACGATTTTTCCCATGCACACACGTTGATGCAGCTAATTATTAATAATTTATATAACTAGCAACGCTCACGTTTCAAAATACGCGCATGTGCTGTGTCGTGTCCGTTCTGTCCAAGGACGACGATCGATGATGACGGGCTCCATTGTTCGTTATTGCTACGGTTCTTTACTGCAGAAATCTAAAGCTTGAACGCCCACAAATAGCTACAGGTTTCCTACCTAGAAAAGTGACCGTAGCCATCAATAAAATATCCTCAGAAATCCCGGACCGGAAACATAACTAAACATTAAAAACAAAATGGCCACCAAAAATGATTTTTTTTTATCGTAGCTTTGATTCTATTTGAGGTATGCCATGATTTAAAATGTGTTTCAAATGTTTTGCCTTCACAAAATCTGTAACATTAGCATCGGTTGTACAAGTCGCGACGATACGCGATCTACCTCTCCACGACCCTGTTTTTGAATTTGGCGAGGCACTTCGGTCCGGCGTCCTTCGACATTGGGCGGTCGCCACAGCAACGGTCGTACCGAGGATTGTATCGATAACTACCACTGAAACAACCAACGACCAGTTAAACAAATATAGGAGAAAGCGGGTCACAATCGCACAGCCAACACAGGATGAGTTACACATTGCACACATGAAGCTGCAATGATGCCTTAGTGAGACGATTGGAAAAATTATTAATTTTCAAGGAGTATTAACACATGTCTCATTTGCTTAACATATGTTTTCATCTTCCAAGTTGTTTACTATTGTTGACAGTTTTGTCATCAGATATAGTTAATTGCATGACGCTGAATGATTTAGACTATAAATGGCCGAAAGGCACACGAGACTGACAGGAGAACAAGATGTTCACGACAGTTTACTGTAGTCACTTTACCAGCATTCGTCGTCGCGGAAGATACGTCTGTGAACGGTGCGTTTGCAGCAGATGGCGTTATACGTCCAGTAACTTTTGCCCTCGCAGTCTGAAATGACATAGCATAAACAAGTAGATACGCTACACTTTGGGGATGGTAAGGGAGCGAGCAAATTACCCATCCCCACCCAGTGGTCTCTCTAGTAGGATCTCACAAAGGGGGAGCCGGGGGGGGCAAGTTTAATCACCCATTAGTTTGCCATACCACTATGTACTGGCGTAACAGGTTACATACTAAACAAATTCAAAATGCATGCCAAGGAGGGCATGTCCCCAATCTCCCCCAAAATACGTAACTGCACTCATCGCCCCCCACGACTTGTATACACAAACTACAGCTGTCTGGATGTGCCTAGATAATCCCGGCGAACGGCACTAGCCACGATAAGTATTGTCCAAATTCGGCTCGGTTAAACACAACTGTTTACTGTTTGAACACGCTTATCTTTTATATCTCCTCAGCACACCGATCAAACTGTTCACAGCTGGAATAACTAACCGATTAAAACATTATCACTGGGTATATCAAACAAACGTATCCAGAAAAGAATACTGCCATTCTTTTCCATGTAGGCCTATATAAAACATTTTACCTGCTAATTCGTAGTCTTCTATCGGCTTTTCTTCTTTCGACCACCAGGCGTCGCTAGTTGAGATCCAGCAAGCGCACAGAAAGGCCAGCATCATCGCACATGTCATCAAGACGCCCCTGGTGGCGACAGGTGGGTTAAGTTCAGCTCATAGACGACTAACTAACCATGAACTTAATTTCTACTTAGTAGTGAGGTAACTAAACAAGGATAACTAATGAAATAACGTGTTTGCTCATCTCATGCTAATATGCCTGGGCAAATTTATAGTAATCAAATCTACATGTCAACTCTCCGTCACTCTTATGAAGTCTCAGTCATGTTGTTGTTATAGCCGATATATGTCCGTCATCTGATGTTCAACGAACGATACCTTTTCCCATTCAATATTCACGAATTTTCCGTATGCTCGTTCGATGATGTACTAATTGGGGTGCCAGGACCAGGCCCAGGGGTATGGCAGTACCCCCCCCGGAGAGCAGGCATATGTAAATGTCAATGACGAGTTCCTAGCGTAATCGGCCGCCTGATCCAGGAAAACGTATCTGTCGTTTTTCAAGGATTGTTGGACGAAAGGCTTGTCAGGGAAGAAGAAAAAGTCACAAATGCGATACGTATGCACTTTATCGATTTTGCTGTATCGATTTCGGTCATGGCCATTTCGACTACCGTCATTATGACATATTACACGTAATGTCATCAACTAATGTTGTAGGGCCTATACTTGCTGTCAAGTGAAGCGTTTCATGAAAGTCATTACTTAATTACTAATACCATTAACTTTACTGATAAGTTCTGAACTGGATTTCTTTCCTTGAATAATTTATTAACATTTGTACTGCCAAACTGGCGTTATTATTAATAATAACATATTATTGTTTGTTGTCGCGAAAAACAATTCTGTTGAAAGTAACAACAGAAGTACATATTGTGATCGTGTTAAAAGAAAACCTGGACTATTGAACTGGGACTCGAGTGTTAGACATAGAACATCCATCACCTCCCAACTCTGCTGGAAGTGAAAATAACCACAGAAGTACGTGTGGTGATATTATTAAGTGAAAATCAGGATAGAACTGAAATGAAAGAGGACGCGGGCATTGTGTCGTTAAACTTGTATGTATGTATGTATATATAATTATGTATATATGTATATATGTATATATGTATATATGTATATATGTATATATATATATATATATATATATATATATATATATATATATATATATATATATATATATATATATATATATATATATATATATATATTGTCGTCGTTACCGGGATATCACAATACCAACATTCACTGTAAATAACACATTAACGCTGTTTTGTACGTTGTTCATCTAACGTTCCGCTTAGCACGAGATGGTCATTACTGAATATGATTTGTGTACAATGTAAATTAGACTTTCTTCAAAGTTAATAACCATGCATAGGCCTAATACATATGGTACCTACATTTTAGCAGTACAACCGTAGGCGACAACTGGCAGGAGCACACGTCTCGACTCGACAGTCCGCGGTACTCTAGTGTTTGTGTCGTGTTACAGGGGTCAAACCACAGTTGAAAATTGCATTGGTGGCCATGTTAACGTTTTGTTAGATTATAAGAAAACGTGACCACTAAAAATTCTGAAACTTTTTCACAGCAACTGCCATAATCTCAGTGACATGCTGACCAAGTTTTATCAAAATCACATACCTCCAGCTCTTTTAAAACGCCCCGACGTGCGATGCCCATAAATTTTGGCAAAAATAGCCTTGTATTCATGCGCCCACGTGGCCCATAGCAGAAAAATTCCCATAAATCCCTCCGCCTTTTAAACTCTCAAAAAAATGCACCATTTCACAGCCAATAGCTTCTACAAACAAACCTGTGAATATGCCTGCTCAATTGCACTTATGTCACATCATATAAATTCTTTAAATTCACATATCGCAATTTAATACGCCCTACATTCGTAAACAGGAAGGTCAACTGAGGTCTTACCCCTACAACCACTGTTGTGACGTGATGTTTGCAAGTGCTTGAGTTGAAGAAGGACGCGATCCATGCGCTCGGGTCAAGCCCTCTCCGTAGCACTTGAGATGCTAATTATGTTAAGTAAGTGGCAAATAATTCTCTCGTAAAATCGTGCACACGTGAAGAGTTGATAATGCGGATGTTTAATATTGCACATCTACGGGGGTGTATGCCTACACGCACGCACACACGCACGCACGCACGCACGCACGCACGCACACACATTAAAACCTGCATTAGTGGACACCTGTCCATAACTGAAATCTGTCTATAACGGACACCTTTGAAAGTCTCGAATGACTTGCTGTTAGTTTGCACAGTCCGCTAACTGCCTACAGCGGCCACCTCGCCAATGGACAGTGAATGGGCCCAACCATTCATAGTCACCCTGCCGCTAGCGGACAGGTCAAAGTGCATTAACAATCCCGCGAATCAGGCCAGCTGAACCATCGCTGATACGCACTAACTACGCTGTGTGGGTGTTCTGCGTATTACCATCTGCATTATGTCATCAAGAAGTATAAGAAATGTGCTCCAAATAAGGTGAGCCTCTTGCCTTGCCGGCAGCCGTGTAAACATTCACCCCTTGGCTTCTCTCGGAAATCAAAGCCGTTTCAGGCCGCCTGTCCCTAACCCTAGCCATGCTTCTCACAAAAACTCAATCTCATAAGTCAATCTCCAAAACAAAGTGAATGAACAAGGAGAAGTCTGTCCATGTTACTATCCGTCTGACGACCGTGGACAATTTCAATTTCAGAGGCGGTCAAAGAAATGGTGATTACATGGGACCGATCACGGGCCTCATACGCCGCCTGATTTCCATGCAGTGGAAATCAGTAACGCTGTGTAATTAATGATATTTTCACCAACTAAGTATATGGCCCACATATATTAATGACAGCTCCTGTATTGTTTTATTAACCGTAGATGTGTACGGTTCGCGGCAATGCCAACTATCGAACGACAACGTATCCGTTCTTAATAGGATGGCGCCACCCAGTGAGTGTCCACGTAAAACATTCTTAATCATAACGGGCTAGTCTCGCTAGACTTTGTGAATCAGCCGAGAGTCTGGCAGCAGAGGCGTGGTCTCGTTGTTAACCACTGTCACCACTCCATTCTGTGTAGGCGATCCCGTGAAGCGCCAGCAGCCAATCAGCGTCATTATTGAGATGCTACACTAACAATTTTGAAACCTGTCCATAGCGGAAACCACCGCGATTATCCAGGCTCCGTGCTGTGGCGCCACCAGTATGTCGCACACATCTTCACCTGGATGTAGAGTGGGGTTTTCATTGTGACGGAAATTATTTATGCGGCCAGATTCTTTGTGCATACATAATTATATATGCTTATAATATATATAATTTATATATATATATATATATATATATACATACCTTGGAATTCGTTGGAGATTCGTTCTCCACTACTCAACTTTCTTCTTATTGTAGTGAACTCAGTCACACGGGATCACGTTTGCTTAATGGACGCATATACAAGAAAATGCGAAATCACTTCCCTTTAGACCAAAGATACCATAACATGTGCATAGAACGGCCTCGTGCGCAACAAATATATAGATGTTGGCGTAAAATTACAAAAAGGACATTTCGTACAAAAAGTGGGATCAAGAGAAAAAAGCAGGATTTCCCGCCCGAATGCGGTAACGTTGACCAGTCGGATATCTAGCATCTCACAAAGGTGGAAGCCAAGTCTAGTCACCAATGTTACCATTCAGCAGCGGAAAAAAATTAAGCCAAGGGGGCCATAGCCCAATCCCCCCCCAATACATCACTGATGTAACACATTTATAATCATAACGAGCACCACGGCAGCCGAACTGCCGAAGCGAACATGTTAAACTAACGCCAGTGTATATTTCAAACAAAATGGAAGACGAACACCCAAGGAACTGTTTTCGTTTGACTAACTTTCGTTTGCTCCGGAAAACAGCCACTCACTGTGTGATTAGTCAGTGATGTTGTGTCGGGTCAACCACATTGTTGGCAAGTCAAGTCAAGTCATAAGTCAATGACATGCATGACAAGTCTCAAGTCATTGACATCAAAGTCCAAGTCAAGTCTTGAATCATCTATCTAAATTGCAAGTCAAGTCAAAACAGGTTGCAATTTACGCTGTAGTAAGCTTTTTAGTGAAAAGCTGCTGTCCGACTAAGATGCTGCATATGATCCATCCGTAGTAAACCACTAGCAGTCAAGTTCTGGAATACAGTGTACATCCTTGGGCTCAATTCTGACACTAGGTGGGCACGTTAATTTACTACCATTAAGCTGTTAACGTGCAAATTATATGATGGCCCGTTTGTACCGATTTTCTCTAAAATAACCAACATGTAGCCTCAACAGTACTGCTTCATAGTGACATGTCTAAGCCGTCTTATAAGTCTGTCTTGTCATGACGCCAATTACAGTCTTGTTGCAATAACAACATCACACACAAAGAGAGCCATCGTTTTAATTTTTTTAATTATGGACCACTGCTGTACAGAAATGGAGAGAAGGGTTGACACCCCTCACTTGCGAGCCTCAGCCGCCTCTGCTGCCTTCTTCTGTCGAGCCCCCAGCAGCCTCTTGTGAGCGCGTGCCTGCCGCAGTGCCGTGTACGCACTGAACTTCCTCTCCTCCTCCGTCACCTTGCGTGCCTTCTCGCGAGGTACGACAACGCGTGGTGGCATCACATCGCCCACCAGTTGTGTCGCCATCTTCATCTCCTCCTCCTGAAAACACAACAAATGATCAGCTAATTTATCAAACTAATTTTTTGTCCCGAACGTTTAGTTTTGTGTAGTAAAACAACACAAGGCCAAAGATATAACTACAAGTCACAATGCCAATCCTTGAGGAAAATCGCTTGAAGGTGATACATAAACACCAGATTCCAGATCAATTGCGGAATTGTTGTTTTGTTTTTAAACAATTGGTATTTCCAATTACTTCTAAAATAGATGTTATTTTGGGGCACTGAGTATGCCTGTTTACATACTTTTATTTTGATATGGAATTGGTACGTAATTGGAATTGACATAATGTAATTGAGACTCAGATATAGGTAGGTGCATCCTCGCTAACAAGGGTGGTAGTAGTACTACAGTACCCCTGGCAGATAAGCCTTTTGAAACATAGATTTTTAAGTGTATCCCATGTCATGTGTGGATGTACACTGAATCATTTGTACTCTGTCCCACTTGCTGTCTTGGTCGACGTGTGTCTTGAACTAGATGCGCCTGTGCCCAATTAAAGTTAAGTCCCTGTATGTGAGCCCCCAATACCCTAGGGATGTTTCCTATTGGATAACTCAGCAACAAGTAGTATGTTCCACGTTTCAGCAGATTAATCTGCCTAGGGTACTGATGTGTAGAACAGGCGAAATGAATGCTGCAGAAGCGACAAGGATGGGTAGGTGCATATATTATAGGTGTGCTCCTTCATATAAGGATATAATGACAGCCTTTCTGCAAGTAGACACAACACAACAGAAAACTACTCACTGTTGCATCTCCCTTCTTTGGATTGCTGAGCTTCTTGGGGAAGAGGATCAACTTGGATTTGTATTCCTTCAACCTCTGTACATTTGTCTGGAGACCCTCGATGGACCGGTTCTTACGGCGGAAGTCAACAGCAATTCCAATTGTGGGTGCTACCCGCTTGGGAACACCAGCTGCCTGCACACACAAATGATAATCACTAAATATGTCAGCACAGCGAGATAGGTACAAGAATTCACTTCCTCCCAAACTTCTCCACTATTGTTTATTATTTGTTTAGAGATTTTTCATTTTACATACAACACTCTGCAGTATCTACAACATTTACAAGTTGCAGGAATATACAACAATGCTAAGTATTATGGATGAACACTATTGCTAGAAATAGCAGTGCAATAAATATGAGTTGAATGTTCATGAATGGGTGTTAAAATAACAAGTTGTGTACAAAATTAAGGCCTTTTTATTGGCGGTCGTCGATTAAAAAAATGTCCAGCTGATTCAGTTATGGCTGTGTCGGACTGTATTAGTGATGCACATTACAGTACTTACTAATCTTCGTTAAGTCGATCTAAAATACATTTGTGACAAATTACTTCTTCTTTGCCAGTGACAGATCATTGTCAAGGCAAAGTCCGCACAAACATGGGAAACCTTAGGTATTGGTAACATGGATGCCTCAGAGCATTACGTTTGAGGCAAGTGATCGCTCTCTATTGCTTGCGCAAATCAATAATCTGGGGAGCGATTTATCGCTCCCGTCATTTGCTAAAATCACTCGCTGCCTGCAAGTGTCTTGACAAGGAGTTTCTTGACTATTAGATTCAGTAGGAAAGTCTACCCTATTTATAACGCAGTGTTCGGGCTCCAATATTCGGAGTTCACATATCATCCATCATTGGGGATGGCGATCGCAGCCCGCAGCACCAAGTCCAAGATTGCAAGAACGCCATTGAGGTCACGATATGCTGGTCACACAGCTTATAAAAAAGTTATCAAATGAGTGGACTAGTGTCGATGTGCATTATGTTAAAATGTCACTAACATCACTGTCCAACTGAATAAAATACATGTACAATTATAGAATAATTAAGGGATAAAAAATACTTCGCTACGATCTTATAGACCAACTACACTGTACTGGGAATTGAAAATAATAACCTGGATCTGAGCTACCGAACTCGCATATGAACTGACATGGAGTATAAAAGTTGATTAAACAATGAAAATGACAATTTTAATAATCGTTCCACTTCGTCTTTCAACCGCTCTGAACACATAAATTCACAATGCACATATCCGGTACCACTTAACATTGTTTCATGTGTGGATGACGAATTTCTATTTTTGCGCACCGAGTTTGAATTGTGTGTTTGGCATTATGATGCAATGGAAGCATGCCATTTCACCCCAGTTGATGTTGGTTTTGCGTACTAAGTTGCATTTATGACTATTCATCCGATTCTTATACACGACATATTTGTGAATCTCAATTGCAATTTTCAAACCACCTAAGTGAAGTTGCACATGAAACCAGTGGCAGTGCCATGCCGTAGGCACGGCACAACCTACGGCCATAGCACAGCCCTGGCCTTGCCTAGGCTATGCCTATGCCTACTGTTTCACCAATTGCAATGTATGGGGTTTACTAAAGTAAACATTTATTTCATTGTACAAAAGTCAACGCCAACCAAGGAGGCAGACAATCCGATCGACTGATTAATGTGATATTTGGAGGCTTCGATTTGGAGTCAACCGAGAACGGCAGATTTTTGCTTGTACCATGCCTGGACAGTAGCACTGTGTGCAATATGTCATCATCAAACATAACTGTTTAAAAGAAAACAATTTATTCACATTGAAATGTTTATTAAATTCATCACTTTACTTAACTGGCCTGCTAATTATAAGCAATGAAATACCATATTTGGTATGGTTTATATTTAATAAATTATTATTTATTGTAATTTAAAGCAGTATCTGTTTTAGTTTTATTCTCAAACTTTGCTTTATTATGTTTACTTAGTGAAACCAAAAGCATTGTTTTGGTCCTTTGTCCCTATAAGAGTGTGTAGTAAAAACTAACCATTTGCCACTATAATAGGAATATCACGTAAGTGGTTAAAGTAAAAGCCCAATCATTTTTAAGTCATGATTTTACCGCATAGAATAAATCATTTATATATCAGTAACCATTTTTGACAGTCTGTCACATTACCTCCTCATTCTATCATTAACAAGGCGGTAATTAAGATCACAGTTTGAGATGCGCCGCACACAGCAAACCATTTGGCAAACTTCGGGTGTTTCCGGTCGCGTGACGTAGCAGCAGGAACTCATCGTAGACTGCCGCATTGTAAACATTGTTGAGCGCGCTGACAGTTGACTCAAAACATGCGTAGAATCTGTGTAGCGGGTGGATGTTCCAATCAAACATCGGAGACAGTAAGTCTACATAAATTTCCTATGAAGGATAGGAAAAGGTGTGCGCTTTGGAATCGTTTCGTTCGCGTGAAACGAGCTGACTGGACCGGGCCGTCGGCGCACTCGATATTGTGTTCCGCCCACTTTCTTCGATCTGATTTTGATCGCTCTCTTCAACATCAGTTGGGGTTTAGCAAAAAACCTGTACTGAATGACGATGCGGTGCCATCAGTCTATGCCAGCTCTCACAGGAAGGTAGCCACAGACGCAAGTGGAACGGCGATTGTTACTTCCAGCGGTGACGAACCGAAGCCAAAGAGGCGAAAAAGAAAACGAAGTGCTGCCCTGTTGAAACTGTCAGCCCACCGGGTAAGCTTAAAAGTTAAAATTATGTGTTGTTTTCAAGTGAGCACATCTACCTAAGATTCTATTCTTGGTTACCATATTATGTATTTGTCAAATTATTATTCATGTTTCTATGACATGACAGTTATATCCATAGTCATACATACCTAATCCTACGCCTATATATAGGCCCTAGCCTAGCCTGTCAGTGTCAGTACTCAGACTCAGTAGGTCAAGAAGACCATTAGCCAGGTCCAGCACATGTTTACCAATTAGATGTTGGAATGTGGCTGTGAGATATCTGTCTAAATGAGTATGTGCAGTCTCCTACTAAGCTTGTCTGACTGGTGTTCATTTCATAATTTTGGTAGATTGCTGTTGCTTTTCAGAATGCTTATAGTGTGCATATGTTCAAAATAAAATGTACAATCCCAATGTTGTAATTTTTAACACATTTAAACATTCGCATTATTACGTTGTCCAGAGACTTGAAGACAAAAAGCTGCAGACCACCACCAGTACAATAAGCAGTATCGAGTCAACAGATAGAGGCGAGGAGAGTCAGCCTGAGGAGAAATCGCAAGATTTTGGAACTTCTGGTTGCACATGTACCTGTGCCATACACCAGTCTCCTCCTAAACACACCATGCCTCGTGCTGTTCAGACTCGACAAAGCATGCGTAGCAAAGGTGATTATAAGACATCTAAATCATTTTAGTAACTTGTAATAAAACTTTTGATGGCAAATTACTTATTTTAGTGAATTATAACGCAATATAATTTGTCATTTCTACCATAATAGGTTCAAATAATTAATGAGAAAATACATGAATAAGAACAACCTGTGAATATAATCTGAGTCATGATTTAAATATATGTCTCTGTTGTGTAATGCAAGGTGTACAGCGAAGCTGAAAACAAGGTCTGCCAGCACACAGACCAAGGAAAGTCTTTCTGCTGATGCTCCTATAGTTCTACTCGATGAAAAGATGGAAGGGTAAATATCAAATGCAATATGATAATATATATATATATAATAACTCTTCTTATAGGTGTATTACATAACAGTTTTTAGTCATTTGCTTTAATCTTATCATTCACCAAACCTTGCTCTCTAGTTTAACCACGTGGTTTTCGTAATGGACACACCATATAAATTTTAGAATTCTACCAACGTTGAATATGCTATGTTGAAATATTTATATTTCCAGTAAATAGCTTTCCTGGCTATAACTATATGATTGGGTTTTGTTTTGCTACTTCTGTTTTCACTTGGTATCTTTGTAAAGAAGCTAGTTGAAGACACGTGACACGTTTTATTTCTAAAAACAAACATGGCAAAACTGGAAAGGTTTTCATGCATGCATTCTTTCAACATTACAGCCTATCCCTGTATCCAACTCGTTGTTGGCCAGGGGCAAGTGGAAATGTCTCCAGAAGCTTGTGTACTGCACATGCTGGCAGAATCACTCTGATGTCCTTGCCGAGCCATCCCCAGCACCACCTAGCCAGCTGCCTGTAGCCCACGTAACGAAACTGTCTGAAAACAAAACCAAGCAAATACACACACGGAAGATACAAAGACGATGGAAATTAGAAAAATACTTAATAAAATGTCCAGTGTATTATGAGTGTTGCCGATGAATAATGAAAAATGATGTATTCATGCATGGTGATTAATTCTTGAAATTGTGACTTTTTATGGTTTTGCATACTTTGTCCACGAGGCTGATTGGATACCAACACGTTATATGTTCCAAAAGTATGTGATGAATAAACGTTTTTTATATCACTCAAATGCAACTATTTTAGTCTCTTCTTTGTCGAGCAGTTATTAAATAAGCAATATCAAAAATATATCAGGTGTTTTTCATCTTAAAAAATGTTTAGTATACTTGTGGTATACTTATGTGCCTTGAATATTTCTCATAACCTCATCACGTTTTGATAAATGCATACTACTCACTCATTGTTGGCTAAATTCAGAGGTCCATATTGCTGCCTATAGTTGAAGTAGGCAGTCTGGAGGACGTTGACGTCCAGCACTACTGGCTGGAAACCTTCGTGCTGAGTGATGCACTGCACCTCAGCCGCAGACTCCTGTATGGTGCTCACCACAGGGTCAATTTCTCGGCAACACAAACATTCTTCTTATGTGTCCAGTGATTGGCACTGACCACACTGACACCTGCAAAGAAATCATTGTTTGGTGTTAAATTGGGCCAGTCAAACCATATGTAAGTTCACTGACACTGGCGGATAAATGTAGAAATGCCAACAAAAATGCATTACAATAACTAACTAACAAGTGCAGTTTGTCATTTATGATTATGCAGTGCATATTCCAAAGGTATTACTCTGAATAGCTTACACCGAGTGAATGCATGCAAACGGTTATAAACAAATGTAGAGCTCTGCGAGTTTGGCATAGTCAGAAAGGATACGTCATAGAAAACCCGACAATACTGCGTTGCCATGGCATCGAGCGATGCACGAAGTTAAGACAACTAACTGCATGTGCCATTCATTTTTCATCACAACTAACATACTTAATTTACATTATGCTAATGGAATGATTTATATTTATACCAGTCAGTGTTGTCCAGTCGTGTGGGGACGAGTGGATCCCCAGTGTCATTAGCCCGACGGTCCGCATCGTCAGCGTCACTCTCGGAGTCGGTGACAGTTGGCTCGAACCGATACCCATCTACCGCACGTTCATATGGCGCGACGGATCCCGGTAATGGTTCGCCATCCGAATCATATAAGTCAACAGAAATGTTACTACTCCTGTCACTGCTGTTGTCGTCATTAAAACTTTCAGAATCAACGCTGGTGTCATCAAATTCTGTTTCCGCCATTTCGCTTCGTTGTCTGCGATACCGCTGTAACGAAAAGGTTCCCGCTGCTACGTCACGGGTCAAAGGTTACCCGAGGAACATTCTCGCTGCGGGCAAAGTCCATTGCTGGGGCGAGTTACAAATTAATCGGTTTTCTCTGTTAATTAGTCCGTTTTGGTGGGTAGGGTTATCAGCTATAGTTTAGTACTGCTATTATTGGTAATTTCGCAAAAAACTGTTGTGAGGTTGGGCTTTTACTTTAACTGGGAATATGTTCTAAAAGTGAGAAATACAGGTGTTATGTAATTTTTCGTGGAGGATGATATATTCATCAGGGTTTGCAATTTTTACCAATCAGCGACGAGCAGCCCCTGAATCCCCGACATGGCTGTGACGTAGGATGTGTGTATAGCGTGTATTTTTAACATGGCTGAGGTGTGTGGTTACATTTTTATTTGCTTTAAAAAAGGCATGTTCTTTTATAGCACGGTATCCAGTCTATAGGACCGTTCAAAGCGCTTTACACTTTTATACTGGATACTTTTACACTGGATTTACATGCAGCAGAAATTATTACAATGCCATACTGTGCAGCATTCGCATGTTAGCATCATTCAGCGAAGTACAGAGTTGTTGTTAAAGCCTGAAGCGGTACAGACAATCTTCCAGCATGTACCTCAGCCGAAGGCTTCGACAACATGCAAACACTCGATTAAGAGAACTGTCAAATCGGAACGCAAGGATGAATGGACTATCTTACCAAATAAGTTGATTTTAGACGCAAACAGCATGTCCAAAATTATTGGCAAATATGTGACTAAAATCATCTATGATCAGACGTTTAAAGTTGGGAGTTGTGGGAAACCTACTCAGCACCCTTGACACAGGATTCTGAACAAATATGGCGATGTCTGCGCAAAAAAAAGAGTTTCAGCGTTCAACTAGGTATATTTAGTGAACCACTTGCTTGATGTTTTATTATAGTTGCAAATGGTTAGTTTTCAAGTACCCTTATAGATACAAAAGCCCCAAAAATGCCTCTGGTTTCACTTTAATAATTTATACATTTTGTGGGGTCAGTTCAAAACAGAACTGAACCAATTCAAAACTAAATCTGGGCCAGTTATTTTTGCTAATTTCAGACACTAAAGTATACGTCTTCAGATGGTCAGGTAAACTAAAAACCAGGAAATACAAATCTATTCTTAGGACACATGAGGTCTGGAGCTAAACCTATGCCTATGATCTATTGTTACCTTGAGCTCCTCAAGAGTGAATCCTCGACCAAGCCTGATCTTGGTGTTGTACTTGAAGGTGGGACAATGAACTATGGGTCGAAGCCTGCCACCGACGGGACGAGGTGCTATCTTGCGTGCCTTCTCAACACGTGCGTTTCGTCTGCGGATCTTGCGGGCAGGCTGGTTGAACCAGGTCTTCACCCATCGTTGCCAGTCTTTGTGGAAGTGCCCATTAGGGACCATATTATTACGTTTGGGCGCCATCTTGGCTGGAAGGGAAGTTAATATAAATAGAATGTGCACAGAAATGAATGTCAACACTGCCTAGTTGGGACGTTGTTAGCCAGCTGGTGCATTTATGATGACATTTGTGATTCAACCATGTCGAGGAAGAATTATCTGCAATTTTGGACACGTGCAATGGATAACCATAAGTGCTAAATATAAACGATAACATTCATTATTATGTATGGGTTTTGCATAGGCATAGCCATATATGCTGGGTGGCGACCGTAGCGCAATACATTCTTCGGCAAAAGGCTGTGTCATAAGCTACAGATAAGCTGCATGATTAGATTAACGGCACAGCTTCATTAGTTTTTCAATAAAGTAACTGCCAACACGAACAGATTAACGAAATTATTTCAGCAGTCGGCGACTGATGTCTGTGGATGCCACACGTTCACATTCTGATTTTCGAATACCACATATTATCGTATCACAACATTAGGGCCATAGTTAGAAAGGAAATCAACTATAATAACAAAAGCCTGGCCATCGATGATATAACTATTGGGATGGCAAAGAAATTTACAGATTATAACGTCAACATTTGCTAACTTCACGCACCTCTAATCTATGGCCGACCGGAAAGAAAGGGAATTATGGGAACAGGAAGTTCTATCACGAAACATGGCGGCCCCCTTCAAAACGTGTGATGTGTGTACTTCAGCGGTATAACAATCTCTATAATTAACACAGTGCGTTCATATTTTTCTTTTATTCATTTAGATAGTCCACATTGTATGGCGCAACGTTTACCATACGTGGTATGAGAATGCGCTTGACATTGTGCGACTTGCACTAAATAATGTTGAAACGCGTCCTTCTGAAGTTCAACTGAAGTCTGAACTGGCAAAGAAGTCGCTCGTCAATCGGTGACTGGTGCACTTGCCAAGGCAATGCCATGCCCATGGATCATGGCATTAGTCATAGCCTTAATATAACATTTATGTACACACAGTTGTATGTCGACTAAGTCGTGTGGTGCATGGGCACCTTGTGAATGCTGGATAAAACTCGTATGGGGATAATGAAATTATCTTCAATCTTGCAAACATGATAAGTTAGTCATAACATAAAAGTTAAATTAAGATTAATAAGACGTGTTGACTGTTTTAATTAAAAAGTTAAATGGAAAGCGCAATTATTAATAATAATAAAATGTATTATATAATTATAATATACTAACAAAACTACCAATCCTGGTAAGATGGACAGGATAACTTGGTAGTTTGTGTTTACAAACTTTCAGGATACTCAACATTATCACAGAAACATTACGCTATGCCTAGGTACTGCCAATCAATATCTTGATAGCTTCTTTCCAACTCTTGAAATTGCAGCATAATACGGGCAGTTACAGAGCAGCACCTTGCCCAAAGAAAAGACGCATGACGTTGTCAACATTTGTACATAATTGTTTGCATGGTACTTATAGCATTGTGGACAGTTGTACGTAATATTTAACTACAAAGGGTAATTTGATTATTCATAGAAAGAGTATTAGCTGGGTGAATTGTGAATGCCTAATGGCCTCCCCCTTAAATACACCATTGATGTAACACAATGTGTATATTCAGAGCGAGCACCACGCCAGAAAAGCTGTTGAAACGGGCATGTCACACTAACGCTGGTGTATATGTCAAACAAAATGGAAGACGAATATACAAGGAACTGTTTTCGTTTGACTCCCCTAACTTTCGTTTGCTCCGGAAAACAGCCTTAACTTATTAAATGATTGCCTCAAAGCGTATAACGCGTGACCGTGCTGTGTCCTGAGAACCTTGTTGGCAAGTTACAAACTGGCAAGTCAAGTCCAAGTGACATCGAAGTCCAAGTCAAGTCTTGAATCATCTATCTGAATTCCACTTGGCGAGCGCAATTATTAATAATAAATGTAGTATATATAATTATACTATACTAACAAAACTACCAATCCTGGTAGGATGGGTGGGATAACTTGGTAGTTTGTATTTAAAAATACGGATACGCAACATTATCACAGAAACATCAAGCTATACCTTGGTAGGTCCAATCAATATGTTGGTAGCTTCTTTCTAACTCTTGAAATTGCAACATGATTCTGGCAGTTATAGAGCCTTGCCCTTGTATGACGTAACTTTGGACACTCAAAGAAAATACGCATGACGTTGTCAACAATTATATGTAATTGTTCGCGTAGCACTGTGAACAGTTGTATGTAATATTGAACTAGAAAGGGTAATTTGATTATTCATAGAAAGAGTATTATCTGGGTGAATTGTGAAAAAATAAAACTGAGACGACCTGACCATTGGGTTGTAGATGAACCCCAGGAAGATTGGTGCCCGAGCAGGCCTCAGTACATAAACCAAAAATAAAATGTTGCCAGTCTTGAACATTCTGAAAGGTGTAACCATAAACGCATGAACGGTTTCTGTGTAAGCCATTCGCATCTATAACAGCCATTTTTGGCCCAACTGATTTTTTTCACTGACAAACCAATGCTGGTTGATATGACAGCCATTATTGGCCCATTTGGTTTTTTGTACTGGTAAGTCAGTGCAAGTTGAGCAAATGACAGCCATTATTGGCCGAATTAGGTTTTCTCAATGGCAGGCCAAATCCGGTTTAGCCATTATTGGCCCAATTGAGTCTAGCTGTGCAGCGAGGTTGGCATTATCACCTGTGCAGTAATAATTATAGAAGAAGAGCCAACACACGAAGCGTAAAAAAGTAACTTGAAACTTTATTTTAAATATATAAACATGGAAATAATGTTTGAAGCATCTTAAGACTAAGAACATACCTGCAAATATGTCTAATATGAACAAATATGATTAGAATCACACTCAAAATCAAATGCTTGACAGTATAGTAAAGCAATACAACAAATAAAAATAGAAGATATAGCACAGCCACTCAGTAATACAATTGGTTTTGAAAGTAATACATTGAAACATTACTTTGTTAAAATAGCAATCATCCAAATTCAGTTGTGCCTACTTTACAAAAACAATAGCAATTTACTAGACAGAGTACGGCCCAATTGGTCATGGCTTGCCTGCCGTTTGAGTTTTCTTTCAGCAACCGGGAAACTGCTGCCGATAGTATGGCCTACATGCCGATTATGTATGTGAGTCAGACTCGGTTTCGAACTCGATTGTGCTTGGTCACTGCAAATAGTGCCAATAATGGGCGATAATACAGTAGTGTCTCGGTTACTAGCGGCCGGCACATCAACATTATGGATCTCCACCAACATAACAAAGGATGCTGACTCGGACTGTTCAGGGACAATCACAGGAATGCTGCTTTTATTCACGTTTATGAAAAAGGCATCAATTTTCGTGAATTTTGACGTTGACATATTGTATCTTTTCACTCTCTCTTGCTTGGTGCCATTTTAAAGTCGCCCCACGACATCCGGGTATTTTTATTCATATTGTTTATTGACTAGCAATGTCTTCAGCTGAATAAAATAAAATCATTGAATGATCAAAGCGAAGGGATCTTGCCTTCTGCATGTGGTGTTTGTAGCCCCAGGGCATTCATGCAAGACGCAAAAACTCATACGTTAGCCCATAATTGTGCTGTTTGTAAACAACCACTTGAAACAACGACACCCACAAATAATGGGCAGTCCCTCCTCTAGCAGTGATTTTGTAAAACATTGATCCTTTGCGTTCGCCAGATGGCCACCCGTGGTACATTCTAATAAAAGCAGTAAAAGTACTAAAGCAGTCAGAAATATAACTTTATTACATATACGTCCTATATTGCTTATTTGCTTTGAGGCAATCATTTGATAAAAGTTATGTTGTTAACCAATCACATGGCACATAGCACATTTTCCTGAGGCAAACAAAAGTTTGTGTCCCTTGGGGAGTCAAACGAAAAGTTCCTTGGGTATTTGCCTTCCATGAGACATATACACCCGCGGCAGTGTGACAAGTTTGTGTCCCTTGGGAAGTCAAACGAAAAGTTCCTTGGGTATTTGCCTTCCATTCATGAGACATATACACCCGCGGCAGTGTGACATGCTCGCTTCTTGGCGTTTGCTATTATTATGGGTATGGATTATTATAGACGATAATCAATGATATAACATTTTGTCTTGTTGCAGATGATGTCCCTTCGGCTACTACGTTGTGTTGGATGCGGGTGTCGCACTGTTGTTGGACACAGTTCTGCCTCCACGAGGTTTCTTTTTAGCAAAACTGGAACCTGGGTTTGTCTTTCATCCACCTTTGCCCTCTAGAAATATCTCACAAACATCTGTTAATTTTTTCCAACAAATAATTTTACATGTTTTCCTTTGAGAAGCTCATAAAATTGTTGATACAATGTGATATTAAGTTCCACTGTAGTTTCCCATTTCAGAATCTTCAATAACAGTTTTCATTAAGGATTTTAACTGAAGACTGCTACCACCTGGTGGATAAGCAGTAAAATATAATTCTGGGAATGACAGCTGATAAATGGTGTCAACATATCAATAGCAAGTACAGTATGTAAAATACTTTAATATGGTTTTATTTATGGTGGATCAATATTTTAATATATAGAGTTCTGCTGTTGTACCTGTGTACCTGTTATAATTATTGCATCTTTGTTCATCTGTATTTTGTTGCTCTCCTCTTTATCCCTGTAGTCCATGGTACGGCTGGCACCGATACAGGTCATCAGTTTTTATTTCCCTTTCTTCATCACTAGTTCCATTTCACTGCTGTCTCCACGAAACGTCTCCACTGTCCTTGCTCTCATTCTCCACTCCCCTCCCACTTCCACCAAAACTCTCTTCACGCTGTCCTCCCATTTCAGTCTCGGTCTTCTCCTTCTACCCTCCACACATCTGTTCTCTTTGCCAACTGTTCAACATGTCCAGCCCACTTGCCGGCTCCTCACCAGTTCACTCTATTAACCAGTTATTTTACACTACCTGTAGTTACAGTAGTATGTTGTTGTAGGAGAAAACACTGAGTGTAGAAACACGAAAAGAATTAGAGGAGTATTGGAAAGAGAGAGTGACCACACATCATGTACAGCAAGCCGACAGATTTCTAAAGGTGACTGGAGAAAAGTTGTACTTAAGACATAACACAGTTTCAGCCATACATTCCATGTGTCGAATGTATATCAACACTTAACTTATTTCATAATTTTCATTTACATATTTGAAACAGCAAAATTGCACGCTAGAGTATTTCATTGTCTTCTTTGCTTTAGCCATGCCTGAATGATTTTCAACCTGCAGGGTCTTGATTCATTCTTCTAGTAGACACGTCTAGTAGACACGTCTAGTAGACACGTCTAGTAGACGGGTCCACCATTAGACAGGTCCACCAGTAGACAGGTACACCATTAGACATGTCCACCAGTAGACAGGTACACCATTAGACATGTCTACCATTAGACCGGTCCAGTAGTAGACAGGTCCATCATTAGACATGTCCACCAGTAGACAGGTACACCATTAGACATGTCCACTAGTAGACATGTCCACTATTAGACATGTCCACTAATAGACATGTCCACTATTAGACATGTCCACTATTAGACAGGTCCACTATTAGACATGTCTACCAGTAGATATGTCTACCAGTAGACAGGTACACCGTTAGACATGTCCACGTCCACTATTAGATATGTCTACCAGTAGACAGGTCCACCATTAGATAGGTCCACCAGTAGGCAGGACCACCAGTAGACCTGTTCACCAGTAGACAGGTCCACTAGTAGACAGGTCCACTAGTACTACTATTAGAGAAGGTCCATGAAAATGGTTTGTTTGCTACAAATAGTGCATTTGATCACTAAATAAATAAATAACACCTAGAAGGTGTCATTTTTATTATTTATTTTAAGTATTATTTAAGAAAATGTCTTCAAAGGTCTGATACCTGATCAGCCCAAACCTGACACCCTGTTACATTGTGTGATATCTGTCAGGAAGGGAGACAGAAGTACTATGTGCTGGTGATGTTCCCATACCCGAGTGGCAAGCTACACATGGGTCATGTCCGTGTGTACACTATCAGTGACACGATGGCCCGCTACCACCGGCTCACGGGCAAGTACGTCATTCATCCCATGGGCTGGGACGCGTTCGGACTGCCTGCTGAGAACGCAGCCATCGAACGAGGAGAACCACCTGCTAAATGGACATACAGGTGAGTCGTTCTGTAAATTGGGTGGCAGGCCTTTCTCACCTGGCGCACACCTGCATTTGTTCTCTAGGCACATATGTGGACATTTGGTGCACATAACCCAATACCACTTGTATATGTTGGTAGCAGTGCACTGTTAATGCAGTCGATGTTCTACTATTTTGGGGAATTGATACATGTTTACCAAATAATATGTAAATTATGCACACACAGTGACTATGACTAGCACACACAGTGACACACAATATATATATATATATATATATATATATATATATATATATAATTATATATATATATATATATATATATATATATATATATATACCAATTATGCATATATATATATATATATATATATATATATATATATATATATATATATATATATATATATATATATGCATAATTGTTCCCAAAGTGTAGAACAGGTGTTGTATCTATTTATTAGGTTTGTTTACATATAGTTTGTTTGTCATGTTTGGAAAATGCATATCTGTCATAAATGATGTCCTTGTAATGCTAGTTATCTGATCATATTTTCTGGCTGTTGACTAATTTTTGGAAACTGAAATGTCAACTTCAAGATATAACCATTATATAATAAGTCTCTGCTGCTAAGTAAAGTGGTTAACAGATTGATGTAATCTACTTTGTGATCAGCATTGATGTATCCATTGTTTTATGACTGCTTGTAGTAACATTGCTAGCATGAAAGAGCAACTGGAAAGTCTCGGCCTCGCGTTAGACTGGCATAGGGTTTGTGTTTCTCTTACTTCAGTTCACTGTTTCTCCCTGTAAACAACTTTGCCTAGAACATTGATTGCTCTGCCTGATAGAATGCATATCTAAGTCTTCTATAACTGCAGTGACCCTCTACAAAAACTTTAGCACAGTTCAAAATGTGAGCTGGAAATTATAACTTTCAATTGCAGAAGAAAAACATGCATGAAATAAGGGGATAGGCTGGTCGTGAAACAGGTTATGCCATATCTTAAAAATGGCTCATCCTATCATGACCAAATGTACACTGTGTATGAAAAGAAGGTAACTATGGTAACCACATAATCTTAGAAATGCTGATAGGGTGTGTTTGCGGAAAGTCCCATGAAAAAAATTACAATATTTGATTTATTAAAAAAAAAATTAAATACAGTAGTTAGGCTGAACAAGCAGCAATGTGTTTGATAAAAATGTTAATATTGCCCAGCTTGAGAACTTTTGGTACGAACAAACACTAGAGACTCTTGTTGAGATTTGCCTTAACTACAGCCCTGTCTACCTGCAGGAGTATGCTACCTGTGACCCGGCGTACTACAAGTGGACACAGTACATCTTCCTGAAGATGTACGAGGCTGGACTTGTCTACCAGAAAGAGGTCAGTGTGTCACAGCATCACATTTCATATAATGTGACCGGGAAATCTTGTAGCTTGCCAAGGTAATACTTTATAATAGTCAGCAATTCATTAAATTGAATTGGCAATTTAGCTGTAATGAATTCCAGAATAGATTTTATATTGACAATTAGTTAATAGATAATCTCATTTACATTTTGAATTCCTTGATTAAGTTTTGCACATTGTGCAGGCCTAGCTGTACAAACATTTCATCTGCACTGAACCAAAATAGGTATGCTTAAAAACATTCTCAACGCAAAATTATCTTTAGTAAATCATTCAGATTTAATATGTTTTTACAACTTGAAAATCAACATTCTTTTCTTTATGAGAAAGGGATATTTAAGTTTCTTGAAAAAAGTATTCTGTTTGAGCATTGTTACTGCTTGTTTAAAAAGATATTTTACTTTTGATAATTGTTTTATTTAAATGTGTCAGGAAATATCTGACTGGCTGGACTGGAAAAATACTGGACTTGCTAACCAAGCTTCTCACCAGGATTATTTTAAAAGTAATGGTCAATGATCAGCTGTCAAAAATGCCAGTGGTGCAGAGTCAGTCGTCAAAGCATGGAGGGGGGCAAGTTAAAATTAAGAGCACCTAAGCCAAATGGGAGAACAAATTCTCAGTCATCAAAACAAATGCAAGAGTGCAGCCCAGAATTGACATCTGAAATAGACTACTTTTTACACAAATCTACTATTTACATATCAATAGTGTTGTGTCATTACAGGCTTAAATAGACAGCATCACGGTCCACAAGAAAGCATAATGTTCCAGGTAAAGGTTTAGGGGCCTGCAAGAGCACTGATGGCCTGTATGCGTGTTCCTTCAGGGAGCCGTTAATTGGGACCCAGTTGACCAGACAGTTCTGGCAGATGAACAGATTGATGAGAACGGCTGCTCGTGGCGCTCTGGTGCCACAGTCGAGAAGAAGTTCCTCAAACAGTGGTACATCAAAACCACTGCCTACTCCAAGGTGAATCTAGGAGAAGGAAAATAATAAAGTAAAAGACATTACATTCAACTAACTGTGTATAGCTGCTGAATCACTTTCACTAAGATACGTTTATATGAAATTAGATGCATATACATTCAAAGTATCATGGATGTGAAATATTGAGATAATAAATGACAAATATCCCATGCATTTGTGATGCAAAACATCATTTGCCAAATTGTGTGATTTTTTAGCAACACATCTGATTGGTTGATGCAGCAACTGGGACAAAGTTCAAATCTATGTTTGTACATCTGATTGGTTGATGCAACAACTGTGACAAAGTTCAAATCTATGTTTGTACATCTGATTGGTTGATGCAGCAACTGTGACAAAGTTCAAATCTATGTTTGTACATCTGATTGGTTGATGCAGCAACTGTGACAAAGTTCAAATCTATGTTTGTACATCTGATTGGTTGATGCAGCAACTGTGACAAAGTTCAAATCTATGTTTGTACATCTGATTGGTTGATGCAGCAACTAGGGTAAAGTTCAAATCCACGTTTGTAAAGGTAACGATAATATCACCACTGATTAACAAGGATGAATCATGCATGTCATCTGAGTTGTGATTGTCTTAGTCGCTGATCGATGGACTCGATGAGGTCGACCCTGACCTGTGGAGGGACATAATCGCCCTTCAGCGCCACTGGATTGGAGAGTGCAATGGCATCAGACTGGAGTTCCACATTCAGGTGACTGTCTCTATTTGGTTTCTTATTATGGTTAAGTTGGTAAAACTTTACACATTGCATTTTCTTCAGCAAACTAAATATTTCCCTACCTGGTTTTGTCTTATTGAGCTGCTGCCCTGTCAGCTGAAAGGTTAACATGGTTTGTCTTATTGAACCGCTGCCCTGTCAGCTGAAAGGTTAACATGGTTTGTCTCATTGAACCGCTGCCCTGTCATCTGAAAGGTTAACATGTTTTGTCTCATTAAACCACTGCCCTGTCAGCTGAAAGGTTAACATGTTTTGTCTCATTGAACCACTGCCCTGTCAGCTGAAAGGTTAACATGGTTTGTCTCATTGAACCGCTGCCCTGTCATCTGAAAGGTTAACATGTTTTGTCTCATTAAACCTCTGCCCTGTCAGCTGAAAGGTTAACATGTTTTGTCTCATTGAACCGCTGCCCTGTCAGCTGAAAGGTTAACATGTTTTGTCTCATTGAACCATTGCCCTGTCAGCTGAAAGGTTAACATGTTTTGTCTCATTAAACCATTGCCCTGTCAGCTGAAAGGTTAACATGTTTTGTCTCATTGAACCGCTGCCCTGTCAGCTGAAAGGTTAACATGGTTTGTCTCATAGAACCGCTGCCCTGTCATCTGAAAGGTTAACATGTTTTGTCTCATTGAACCGCTGCCCTGTCAGCTGAAAGGTTAACATGTTTTGTCTCATTGAACCGCTGCCCTGTCATCTGAAAGGTTAACATGTTTTGTCTCACTAAACCACTGCCCTGTCAGCTGAAAGGTTAACATGTTTTGTCTCATTGAACCGCTCCCTGTCAGCTGAAAGGTTAACATGATTTGTCTCATTGAACCGCTGCCCTGTCAGCTGAAAGGTTAACATGATTTGTCTCATTGAACCGCTGCCCTGTCAGCTGAAAGGTTAACATGTTTTGTCTCATTGAACCGCTGCCCTGTCAGCTGAAAGGTTAACATGTTTTGTCTCATTGAACCGCTGCCCTGTCAGCTGAAAGGTTAACATGTTTTGTCTCATTGAACCGCTGCCCTGTCAGCTGAAAGGTTAACATGTTTTGTCTCATTGAACCGCTGCCCTGTCAGCTGAAAGGTTAACATGTTTTATCTTATTGAACCACCACCCTGTCAGCTGAAAGGTTAACATGTTTTGTCTCATTGAACCGCTGCCCTGTCAGCTGAAAGGTTAACATGTTTTATCTTATTGAACCGCTGCCCTGTCAGCTGAAAGGTTAACATGTTTTATCTTATTGAACCACCACCCTGTCAGCTGAAAGGTTAACATGTTCTGTCTCATTGAACCGCTGCCCTGTCAGCTGAAAGGTTAACATGTTTTATCTTATTGAACCGCTGCCCTGTCAGCTGAAAGGTTAACATGTTTTATCTCATTGAACCGCTGCCCTGTCAGCTGAAAGGTTAACATGTTTTGTCTCATTGAACCGCTGCCCTGTCAGCTGAAAGGTTAACATGTTTTATCTTATTGAACCGCTGCCCTGTCAGCTGAAAGGTTAACATGTTTTGTCTCATTGAACCGCCGCCCTGTCAGCTGAAAGGTTAACATGTTTTGTCTCATTGAACCGCTGGCCTGTCAGCTGAAAGGTTAACATGTTTTATCTGATTGAACCGCCGCCCTGTCAGCTGAAAGGTTAACATGTTTTGTCTCATTGAACCGCCGCCCTGTCAGCTGAAAGGTTAACATGTTTTATCTTATTGAACCGCCGCCCTGTCAGCTATAAGGTTAACATGTTTTGTCTCATTGAACCGCCGCCCTGTCAGCTGAAAGGTTAACATGTTTTATCTTATTGAACCGCCGCCCTGTCAGCTGAAAGGTTAACATGTTTTGTCTCATTGAACCGCTGCCCTGTCAGCTGAAAGGTTAACATGTTTTGTCTCATTGAACCGCCGCCCTGTCAGCTGAAAGGTTAACATGTTTTGTCTCATTGAACCGCTGCCCTGTCAGCTGAAAGGTTAACATGTTTTGTCTCATTGAACCGCTGCCCTGTCAGCTGAAAGGTTAACATGTTTTGTCTCATTGAACCGCTGCCCTGTCAGCTGAAAGGTTAACATGTTTTGTCTCATTGAACCGCTGCCCTGTCAGCTGAAAGGTTAACATGTTTTGTCTCATTGAACCACCACCCTGTCAGCTGAAAGGTTAACATGTTTTGTCTCATTGAACCGCTGCCCTGTCAGCTGAAAGGTTAACATGTTTTATCTCATTGAACCGCTGCCCTGTCAGCTGAAAGGTTAACATGTTTTGTCTCACTAAACCACTGCCCTGTCAGCTGAAAGGTTAACATGTTTTGTCTCATTGAACCGCTGCCCTGTCAGCTGAAAGGTTAACATGTTTTATCTCATTGAACCGCTGCCCTGTCAGCTGAAAGGTTAACATGTTTTGTCTCATTGAACCGCCGCCCTGTCAGCTGAAAGGTTAACATGTTTTGTCTCATTGAACCGCCGCCCTGTCAGCTGAAAGGTTAACATGTTTTATCTGATTGAACCGCTGCCCTGTCAGCTGAAAGGTTAACATGTTTTGTCTCATTGAACCGCTGCCCTGTCAGCTGAAAGATTATCATGTTTTGTCTCATTAAACCACTGCCCTGTCAGCTGAAAGGTTAACATGTTTTGTCTCATTGAACCGCCACCCTGTCAGCTGAAAGGTTAACATGTTTTATGTTATTGAACCACCACCCTGTCAGCTGAAAGGTTAACATATTTAGTTAAATAGAATGATTTTACAGTATGATTCAGTTTTTGAATCATGTATCAAAGTAGTATCTGTAGCACTTTCATTTGTACATGTGTTAACCACTGTGCAACATCTGTAGAGACTTTGTTTTTAAACCTATGTTTATCATAACAATATATTGCTTCTACTGTTGACACTTAATGTAGCCTATGCTAGTGACTGATACTCATACACTTGCGCAGTGGCCCGCTCCCTCCTGGAGAATTTTGTAAAATAAACTTTTTAACCCGGAAATCATTAAGTATGATCACACCGCTGTCTCTCTCTAAGTGTTATTTACGTATTCATACTCTCCTCTCACTGATGTTGCACAGAACAAGGGTGCAGCCCTGGAGAGGGCCCTGTCTGTGTTCACAACCACCCCCGAGGCAGTGTATGGGGAATCACATGTCCTCCTATCCAAGGATCACTATCTCAACACACGAAACATCTACAAGGTGAGACTCAATAGTTTCATATAGAAGAAAAGCAATAACAATTGTTGACAATGTTGAATGTTATATACATTTTTGTCAATAGAACTAGATACGTTTTGTATATTTTTTACTTTTATTACTTTTTTCAACAGCAAAGTTTTGGTTATGTTATGTTAAGTTTTTTCCTTCATTTTTAGATCTGTATACATTTTCTTTACCAGATCTCAAGGTCAGGCAAACCTTCGCTAAGACCAGTTGCTAGTGTGAATTCTACCCTGGTATGGTGTCTAGAATTAATATATTGTATATATTAAAAAAACATCATTACAAGGAGGCAGGAGCACATTAGACACTATACCCTAATACATTGAAGAGACGTTCTGGGAAATATTTTGAAATATAATTTGATTACTACTACTACAATAATGGTTTATTACCTTGCCAAGTTGTTTCAGATGTGTACATATAAATCATGTACATATGATTTTTTTTACATTTTATAATTGATCAGTGATAGAGTGTGGAATGTTATATAATGCCTAATGGAATGTTATATAATGCCTAATGGAATGTTATATAATGCCTAATGGAATTTTATATAAGGCCTAATGGAATGATATATAATGCCTAATGGAATGTTATATAGTGCCTAATGGAATGTTATATAATGCCTAATGGAATGTTATATAATGCCTAATGGAATGTTATATAATGCCTAATGGAATGTTATATAATGCCTATTTGATACATTGCTTATTGGTTGTCTTAATCAATTCAGTTCACAAAGGATTGGATATCCACAGTTTTATCTCATGAAATGAGTCAGCTTAGGCTTACAATCAGAATATCAGCAGATTAAGATAGAAGAATAGAAAGCATCAGAAAGGTGTGTGACAATGCAGGTTGTGCACCTGTTCTGTCATGAGAGTTCCACTCTTGGCTGCATGTGTATGATATCACTAAAACAAAAATAAAAACAAGTGGTTTAGTGGAAATGTTTATGCAGTTGCTATTGTTGTTGCAGGATCAAACTGCTTCTGATCAACAAGATGGTATGTTTTTAAATACATTTATTATACTGCCTTAGCACCATTTGTAAATAGTCGCCCTGATATATATTGGTGTCAGGCCAGAGACTGGCAGCCACTGAGGTACAGTTGGTTCAATAACCCATCACTCATGAAATGGTAGCACCTTTGTTGTTATTACCTTTGCTGTTATTACCTTTGTTGTTATTACCTTTGTTGTTATTACCTTTGTTGTTATTACCTTTGCTGTTATTACCTTTGCTGTTATTACCTTTGTTGTTATTACCTTTGCTGTTATTACCTTTTCTGTTATTACCTTTGCTGTTATTACCTTGTATACATTGTTATAGAAAGCTTTATGAAACACTATTACCCCACTTATATTTAAAACACTTATATTTAAATGAGTAATGCTGTATGAAAATACGTCACACTCAGTTTTATAAATTAATAATAAAAAATCTTTATTTTGCACATTAAATATGACAATTTTGCAATATTTGAAATACAGTTATTTCAGTAATGACATCGTTGACATCATCATAGCTAAAATGTTGCGTGTTTTAAGAGCAATCTTAATTTTTATCATATCAGATAGAATGTGCTACATAATGATATGAATTATTAAATTAAAGGCTTATGAATATAGTAACAAAAAGCAAATTTTTTAAACATATTTTTTTGCAAAAAGGTGTGCTTCTATATTGGTATGGCCTTGTGTTAACTACTCAATGATATTTGGTTTCCACGTACAGTCATTGCAACCACCCTGGAAGTGACCAACCCTATCACTGGCCAAACCCTTCCTGTGTATATTTCCCCCAAACGAGACTTTGGGGAACACCTTGATTGCCATCTTGGTAAGTCTATAGGTTTTGTGTTGTTGTTTTTGCATAATTACTAATTTATTGATGTAAAGTATGATGAACTTTGGTTTAGTCAAAAGTATGCAAAAGTACAAAATGAGAGCACAGTGGAAATGTAGTGGTGACTTCAGTAATAGATAAACTAGTATTAGTTATTGTTACTTTTCCTGTAGCGTTACGTTCTAGGAATTAAGTTTATTATTGGTACAAAATGTGATTGTTTTTTCTTGAAATCATGTTAATTACTATAATCTATATCTTATCCCCCAAATGTGTTTCAATGAACCAAATTTACCAAAAAATATTTTATCATCTGTTTAATTTGAATGTATTGGGCTAATATAATGTTTGCATTGCATATGGTAGGGACAGAATTGTACAGGTTTTAATGGTATGCCCATCCCGTGATACCTTGAACGCTAGACCCTGAAGTTTGCCACAGGTATTGGAAATTTTCAACAGCTGTGTACAACTTTACCACTCGGTACAAATGTACCGAGTCGTAAAGTTGATATTAATAAACGGATAACGGCCACATTATGTTTTCAAAATTGTGGTTCATTAAGAATAGATATAGTTTATACCATACAACATGACTGCACAACAAAAATGATCTGACTTTGTATTTTTAAGGATGGGTGTTTGGGTGAAGATGTTCATGTTTTTGTCAGGCATTCCCTGCTGCAGTGAGGAGGATGAAACGTTTGCTAGGGAGCATGCATTATCATATGAACAGGTCCTCGACTCTAACGAGCGAGTCGTCAACTCGGACAAGGTGTGTGTGTGTGCCAACTTTATAATCACACGGCCTGTCACCAATATTTGTTGGCATTTTTTTTCTCTCTACCGTTTGAATTAAGATAAAAGATAAAAGAACTACCAGATAAAAGATTACTTGAATTGCATTATGGGAAAGAAATGGTTGATGCTGCATAAGAACTATCACTTTAACTTTAAAAAAGTGTTCTATTCCACCAACAGTTCAGTGGGCTGTCCAGGAAGGAAGCGTTTGATGCAGTGGCTGCCTATGCAAAGGTCTGTCTTGTTTACGTATTTTTATGTAATAATGAATTTCAGGAAATAATGTTCAGATTAAGATAATAATTTGATTTAGTGATGAATTCCTTTTAATGTCTTTATATCTAATCGTTTTATTAAATTTTAGGAACTTGGTTGTGGTGGTGATGTCACAAGTGAAAGAGCGCGTGATTGGCTGATCTCACGACAGCGTTACTGGGGAACGCCGATACCCATGATGCACTGCCCAAAACATGGGGTGAGTCTGTACCTGGGGATATATGGGAGATTTAGCGGGAATGGGAATGTGTTCATATAGACATGATGTACTCCCAGAGGGTGACATATACTCCCCGAGGGTGACATGTACTCCCAGAGGGTGACTTGTACTCCCAGAGGGTGACATGTACTCCCAGAGGGTGACATGCCCACATGAAATATGTATGACAAGCAAGTAGTGACGTGTGAGACATACTTATATGGGGGTTGACACAAATGGGATGCCAAACTAACCTTTTCCACGCCCCTGCTAATATCTACCATGCAATTTATCTGTAACTACTGAATATCAAGCAAGACATGTGACCAAGTTTAACAAGAAATAGAATCAATCATGCATTACACAATCAATATTTCCTAACATGCGAACAAAATAGAAAAAATAACTGATGCGTAACCTGCCCCAACCTGCATAAAAAATTAAAATCTATAAGAATCCAACAAAACGTATGCTGACTCTGCTTTGTTTTCAGACAATGCCTGTGCCATTTGATCAGCTGCCAGTGAAGTTACCAGAAATAACCAAATTTACAGGGAAGGGGACGTCACCACTACAGAATGCAGAGGACTGGCTCCAAGTGAAGTGTCCAAAGTAAGCATCTGTTGTTTAGAGCCCAGATGCGTGGTGGTCTCTGTAATCAATGGGACATTGTTTTTATACTTTAGGTACTTTGAGTGATCCTTATTAAGCTAGTGTCCATGTATATGTTTAGATTAGAAAGTAGTTGGATATTCTTCAGGCACATATCTAAAACAGGACTTGTTCATCATAAGAACCTCTCCACCCAGCTTGAAGGGACACCTGTCTTGTAGAGATCAGACTTGTTCATCATAAGAACCTCTCCACTCAGCTTGAAGGGACACCTGTCATGTAGAGATCAGAATTGTTCATCATAAGAACTTCTCTACCCAGCATGCTTGAAGGGACACCTATCATGTAGAGATCAGACTTGTCAAGAGACCAGACTTGACTTGTTCATCATAAGAACTTCTCCACCCAGCACACTTGAAGAACCTCTCCACCCAGCATGCTGTCATGTAGAGATCAGACTTGTCAAGAGACCAGACTTGACTTGACAAGACCAGACAATTACAATTACATTTGTAATTGTCAGTTCTGGAATTGGTGTTTTGTTTTTGAAAGTAATTAGAATTGGTGAAAATGTAAGTGGCATTTTCAATTACTTTTTGAGATGTAATTGGGATTGGTATTTATAATTGGTGTGGAATTGGAATTTATATAATGTAACTGACCCCAAATCTGGTAGGGACACATTTGCTTAGACACAGACATGTCTGTAAAGAAAGACTATTGTAAACAATGACTTTGTGTAATTAAATATTAAATGACAAACAAATCTTAATTTTTACAATCTTATGTTGCAATGAATGTACACTATGGGGGGCAGCCGTGGCCTAGTGGTTAAGGTGTTGGACTTTAAATTCGAGGGTTGTGAGTTCAAGACCCACACTGGGCACGGTTCATTTTCGAAGCTTAGGCAATTTCGTTTACCCTACTTTGCCTCAGTCTACTCAGCTGCAAATGAGTACAAACACTGTTTGGAAGGTACCTGCGATGGACTAGTGTCCCGTCCAGGAGAGTCAGTATAACTGCACTCTAAGTTGCTTCGCACTACAGAAACCAGGTTTAAGCACTGGCCATATAAGCCTTCATGGCTTCCTAAGGCGTAATGCCTGGGGGATGACTTTACCTACCTTTTTTAATGTACACTATTGCATGTGACACCAGATGTGAAGATGGATATGCAAGGCGTGAGACAGACACTATGGATACGTTTGTTGACTCGTCCTGGTACTACTTACGTTACCTTGACCCTCACAATACAACACAACCATTCAGCCGTGATGCTGCTCATAGCTACATGCCAGTGGACTTGTATGTCGGGGGCAAGGAACACGGTATGCTTTACTTTCATCATGCTAATTAATGCTTTACTTCACCCGTCAGATTAATGTATCAAGATATGTTTTATATAATATGTGACACTGCATGAGAAAATGCAGCTTAAGTCGAACAATTGGAAGTTGTGATTTTGTATGTTAAACAGGTATTAATAAAAAAAATTATGCAATTTCAATTTCAATTTTTTTCAACTTAAGGTTTTCTCAGGCAGTACTGTCTGTTTTTAATGCGAGGTAGTTAACTGTCTTGTGGCATTTGCACAAATATATATTGTTGACTAAATATTTTGTTATGCAATATTTTAGTTTGTATTTTAATTCAATGTTGATATAAAATTTTAATTAACCACAATTTGTGTTAATATAGTTTGACCATTATCTATCAAATTTGTATGTTTTGCCCCAATTATCATGTTTCAGTTGCATGCTGAACGTCAACAGAAAACGGTCAAGTTATATTTTTAACCTGTGGTTCATTTAAACACATTTGTGCGGTCAAGATGTTAGAATAGATCAGGATTTTGCAATAAAAGCCGGTCAGACCTTCTACCTTTGTCCTTTACAGACCCAGATTTTTTTTCAGAAATGTGTATGCATATTTCAAAACGCACGTGATTTCATTATTACCAAGACGTTCCATACACATGTATAAATTTTTGGAAAGGAAACTTCATCATGAATACATTGATGGAGAGAAAAAAGTCATTTTGAAGTTATGTGACAATAATTTATGGCCACAAAATATTAGGAGTACTGGCGTTCTATCGAACATCACATGCAATAACAAGAGAACTAATAGTCACAGATGAATAATGATTGCATATTTAGAAAGAACACTAATATTTATTATTTACATAAAATGGCAAAATATGAAGGCAATCAGTACATTATTTGACATTTTATACAGACATCATTGGCAAATGTAAAAATCCAGACATTTTCTATATGTACACACTTGCCAGCCTATCTACCAAGATAAAACGACTAGTAGTAGTACTAGTCTGAGATGAACAATGATTGCATATTTAGAAAGAACACTAATATTTACACAAATTGGCAAACTATGAAGGTAATCAGTACATTATTAGACGTTTTGGACAGACACCATTCACAAGTGTAAAAATCCAGACGATTTCTGTAAGTATTGTTGTCAGAAACATTCGCTTTGCTTTCATTCATCGAGTGTTTAGACATGGGTGATATTATATTCCATTGTCACTGGCACTGTCATCTTCACCTGAACAGCAATCACTCGTATTATCGATAATCCTGAGTACTTCATTTGGATCCATGATCAACCACGATTGTAGTGCCATTGTTGCTTTATCCAGATGGACAGGTTTTCGGCAGTGTCTTTCAAATTACATTTACAGGTCTCAAACTAAACATTTCACAACGCCATTACAACCAGGCAATGCCTACGCTATGCCTCTATCGATTAATACTCATACTCCCAGCTATGGAGCAATAGAAAAGTCGAACCTGACCATATATGACCATTCCTATGCTGTCGTGGAATATATTGTGCGACCGGTCTTTAAAGGTTAATCCAGATTCTGACAGCTCAAGTCAGTGGCTCTGATTACACGTTCTATTCATCTCGTAGACATCTTTATGTCTGTTCTTAATAACTTGTCAATTCTACATTCTATGTCATTGCATGAAACGCAGGGTTGTTTGATTTAAATCAATTGATTTAAATCATTGATTTAAATCAATAAAAAAAAATCATTGATTTATGATTTTTTTTTACCTCTGATTTTTTAAATTGCTGATTTATATGAATTTAACACAAATAATTGTTTACAAGCATCGAGGTCAACAAAGTTTTGTGTGTTTTTTAATACAAAAGCACAAAGTGCGCACACTTGTGTAGCTGTATTGACACCAGACAGCCTTATAGTCAAATATTTTATGACATTGTATATACCAGATTTCCAATAAATAAAAAAAATTAATAAATAAAAAAAATCCAATTTAAATAACAAAATTAAATTTTTATTTATTTTTTTTAATCATGATTTTTATCAACGCTGATGAAACGTATCCTCTCATTTCTATGCAGTTTATCACTACACAATACGTAACCTGTCTTTTCTACACACTGGAACTTACTTTTGACCTTTCAGCCATCATGCACTTGTACTACGCACGTTTCTTCAATCACTTCCTGCATGCGGAGGGGGACGTGCCATGCAAGGAGCCCTTCGTCAACCTGCTTACCCAGGGCATGGTGATGGGACAGAGCTTCAAGGTAAAGGCCACGGGCAAGTACCTTCACCGTGACCAGGTCGACTTCTCAGGTAAGAATCCAATAGCTGCTTTGCAGACACGCCAGGTTTTTTGGTTCAATGAATTTTTGACTTTTTTTATTTCTTTATAAATCAGTATAAACTTTTAGATTACAAAGTACTTTATGCCCACATCAAAAGAAATCTGCTTGTTTTCATAGAAAATATGCCCAGCTATCTGGTTATGTACAAAATATACCTCAATATTTGTGATGGTGGTTTATCTTGGCTGGTATTATTCTCTTCCATCAGTTAAGGCACCGGTTGAAAAGAATACTGGTGCTGCCCTAACCGTGCAGTGGGAGAAAATGAGTAAATCCAAGTATAACGGTGTTGACCCGCAGGTAAGTGAAGGAGTTGTTACTTGCAAGTTATAGGGGCACACACAGGATTTTAATGGTTCACTTTTTTTCTAATGTACTACAGGCGACTGTAAAAGTTTCTTTTACTAAGGGACTCCTTCAAAGCATTAATGTATGAGACTGCAAAAAACATTTCATGGGAGATGGAGTTAGCAGCTGTTTGTTTAGTTTGTTTTGTTCATGTAGGTGTGCAGCACTTGTAGACAATCTTGCGTTATGATGACTAAAACATCACCTGTCAAATTTGAAGTTGTTGCTGTTGCACACAGGTCAGAAGACAGTGTAATTCAAAGTTTCTTGTAGCACGAGAGAGGGGGTCAGAGGTGAGAGAGGGGGGTCGGAATTGAAATAACAGTGGTTTGCTGTGGTGTTGGGCATCAGCGTACTGAGGTTTCTGTTATGTGATGTTATAAAAAAATTTAGATGTGGATGTGTTGTGAAGGAATCTACAGAATGGTTCTGGCAGAATGATGTGAATTGATCTTATCTGAACGCGTCCCCTGACTCCCTTTCTGGTTTGAGACAGGTCGAACGTGACATGTTCTAACCGAGAACCTGACTGCCCGACCATTCTTTATTAAATCGCCAGTTACCTGACATATATGCAATATAAGTATCTTAATTATTATGCTTTTACTTTAACAGTTCTAAACTTAACAAAAGTGGTCACATTATATAAATGTGATTTAACTTAAAACTCCATCCTCAACTGATTTAGCGTATCACGAATCCGGTTCATTGATGTCCCAACATGTAGTTTGTGAATAGTTTATCTGCTAGATACTAGGTAGGTTTGAATTTTCGCAAAAAGAATTTGAAATGCAACTAGCAAAAACTCTATTTGAGAAGGATCCTTTAAGGTTGTCTGTGTCATTATTGGTCATATATTTGATTTTGTTGGTCAAAACAGGTCAACTATGGCATTTCTGGGTCACAACTGATTAATTATGGCTTTTCTGGGTCACAACTGTGTCATTTTGGGGTTACAACAGTTGATCATGCCATTTCTGCGTCACAGTCATACTACAATTTTATTGTTGGAATTAATGTTGCAAAATATTTAGAATTTTTTATATTCTTTTATTTTTAGAGAAGAAATGTTTATCAAGGTGTAATCCCAGAAAGAAAATGTCACCTCACAACTAGTAAAGTGAAAGGACATACTGGAGCTATTTCAATTCTCAAAGTTGTGTGTTAGAAATGTCTGGCAGAGTGATGTGACTTGATCTTATCTGAGCATGCTCCCTGACCCCCGCCTGGGTGTGACAGGTCGAGCGTGCCATGTTCTCGTCGAGAATCTGACTGCCTCGCCAACAGTAATACTTCATGTAGATACAACACAACGCATACCTTTTTAAAAACTTTGCCATATGAATTTCTGCTCTGCCCATGTCAGATTTATAGGTAATATTTGTTGCCTAAGAAAATTTTAATATATATACAACATTTAATTTTCCAAACTTATTAATAAAAAATCACTTCAGCACATTTAGTTGTGATCTTTTGAGATGCCCAGTGAAGCAGCTGGGATCTCTCATTTTTATGCATTAATGATAAACTGACCAAGTAGGTTTGTGTTAGTAAATCCCAAGCATGACCCTTGCCAGATATGGCACAGTGTTGCCATGAACCACCACCTAGTGGTGGATGTGTAAATTTTTTAGATTTATTTTGTGTAATATTTAGTTGTTGCATTGATGACCTTGAACATGTTTCAGGACGTTCTAGATGAGTTTGGCTGTGATGCCACCCGTCTCTGCATCTTGTCTGGTGTTGCCCCCAAGTCCGACAGACTCTGGTCTCCTGACGGTCGGTCTCTTTATCATTTCTCTGACTGTGTCGCTTAAGAAAACTTGAAGAATTTCATAAACACATTCGTTTGTTGTTTCTCTCTCAATAATTTGTGAATTTGTTAGGAATTGACTTAAATCCTAATAGTATCTAGTTGATGATCCTACGAATATGCAGCTGATGATCAACAATGTCATTAAAGCATAATGATAACTAAAATACAGATGTCATTGTCAACGTAATAGGTTGCTAGCTATAGCATACAAATATCAATAAATGTGTCACTGAAATATGTTCCTAGCTAGATGTATACAGATATCACAAATGCCACTGAAACATAGTGTCACCGTTTGAGATCAACGTGATATCATGAACTATGTCACTGAATTATAACTATAGCTGAACACATATGCATAACAACAACTGTATTACAAAAACACGACGGTACCTGAAGCTTCAACAGCTGTGCACTAACAGATGAACCTACCCAGTCATATACATGCATTGGTTTATTTTAGAAAGATACTCTGCAATAGCAGTAGCTATTTTGTAGGTTTTTTGTACAGATAAATACAAACAAATACAGAGCATGTAGTGATGACGGCGTGGTTCCACTGCAGTATTCCAGGGGGTGCTCCGGTGGCAGAACCGAATGTGGAGTCTTGTGCATGAGCTCCTAACGCATCGACACGCAAGCGACATCACCAGCTCCCTGTCTGACGATGAATTCAAGCAACAAGAGGAACTTCTGTCTGATGGCAGGAACTTCTTCCTTAACATAGTGCGTATTTGTTGTGCTATTAGCATTATTAAATTAAAGATTATGGCAGTTATTGTTTGTACAAATATATAAAATTGTAAGTTTTTAACACAATGTGATATTTTTATTGTTAAAAAGAATAATTTTCTATCAGGAGTTGTTCAACCTGTCAGTACTATTCAGCACTAATAGTAACCTTCCTGTCTTTTTTTACAGGCGATCCACTTTCCGTCTGCCTTCAGGTGTCCATGTTAGAGCCGCCAGACAGTTGTTGTCTTCATACATTCTCAGGACATGTTAGAGCCATCAGACAGTTATTGTCTTTATCCATTCTCAGGACATGTTAGAGCCGTCAGACAATTGTTGTCTTCATACATTCTCAGGACATGTTAGAGCCATCAGACAATTGTTGTCTTCATACATTCTCAGGACATGTTAGAGCCATCAGACAGTTATTGTCTTTATCCATTCTCAGGACATGTTAGAGCCGTCAGACAATTGTTGTCTTCATACATTCTCAGGACATGTTAGAGCCATCAGACAATTGTTGTCTTCATACATTCTCAGGACATGTTAGAGCCATCAGACAGTTATTGTCTTTATCCATTCTCAGGACATGTTAGAGCCGTCAGACAATTGTTGTCTTCATACATTCTCAGGACATGTTAGAGCCGTCAGACAGTTGTTGTCTTCATACATTCTCAGGACATGTTAGAGCCATTAGACAGTTGTTGTCTTCATCCATTCTCAGGACATGTTAGAGCCATTAGACAGTTGTTGTCTTCATACATTCTCAGGACATGTTAGAGCCATTAGACAGTTGTTGTCTTCATCCATTCTCAGGACATGTTAGAGCCGTCAGACAGTTGTTGTCTTCAACCATGCCCAGGACATGTTAGGGCCATCAGACAGGTGTTGTCTTCATACATTCTCAGGACCTGCTTATGTTCTAACTATATCTACAGATTGAGAGATGGGGAGACACTTGAATATACAATGCAGTGTACTTTGAATTATTCCACGGTTTTTCATGATTTCTTGCAGGTAAATTTTCACATGGAGAAGACATTTTTAATCAGCACTGCCATATCGCGACTTCACGGTCTCACTAATTTGCTCAAGGCAAGTGTTGCCAAAGGTTCATCCTACCATTGTCAGCTGCATGCATACAGGCACAAACATACAGGCACAAACATACACAGCATTTAACCAGTTAATGGCTATTCCTTAATTATATAGCAACTCAAGCCGGTTATCCGACATGAATCTGATTTGACTTGAGTTCCATCCTTTGAATCATTTAAATCGGGTCACTGTCCACAAAAATGTTAAACCATTAAACTCAACTTCCAAAATTAGATTAAAATCACAACTTCAGTGACTCCATTTCCAAAGATTTCTCTCAAGCCACAACTTCAATAACTCCATCTCCAAAGACTTGATTCAAACCAAGAATTTAGTGACACCATCACACCACTGCTGCCAACTCCTTCACACCATCACACCACTGCTGCCAACTCCTTCACAGCACTGCTGCCAATTCCATCACAGCACTGCTGCCAACTCCATCACACCACTGCTGCCAACTCCATCACACCACTGCTGCCAACTCCACCACACCACTGCTGCCAACTCCATCACACCACTGCTGCCAATTCCAATACAGCACTGCTGCCAACTCCATCACACCACTGCTGCCAACTCCACCACAACACTGCTACCAACTCCATCACACCACTGCTGCCAAATCCATCACAACACTGCTGCCAGCTCGTAACATTGCATTCTTTTATTTTGTTTCAGTTATGCTTATTGCCAATTTTTATGAAACGAATTTTAGTGATGCTAAGCTTATCATGATATGTTCCCACTGTATGCAGACTAATCCAGATGTGTGATGAAAACAAATTTCATTTATAAAATGCCTGTTTATACTGCAGAAAGCACCAGTAGATGTTGTGAGATGCGGCGCTCAGTTTGAGCGAGCACTTTGTGATCTGATCATCATGGTGTCTCCATTTGCACCCCACTTCGCATCGGAGCTCTGGAAGGGGGTGGCTAGTGCCCCCAACAACCGCAACAGCTATGACTGGGTGGGTAGTTTTCTGTAGTTTTCTTTTCGTTAGAACAGCTGTATGCAAATGTGGGTGTTTGATTTAGGATTCTACTAAGAGTGGCATTGACAATGCTTGTCCACACTTTTAGAATGATCTTATCTGTGAAAATAACTTTTAAACCTTGATTATTGCCACCACCTTTGCTACTTAAGACATCTTTGGCTACATAAATTTGGACTGATGAATTACTGCAGTTTTTTGTTCCAATTTATAGGTGGCCCCTCAATAGCGACTAGTTAGTCTTAGAGGAGTCTCCTCACCCTATTACCATTACCTTATACATCTTAATACACACCACATTCATAGTAAAATTACAAACTTATATTAGGTATTATTGTTTTGTTAACATGTATGTATGTGTGTATCTTTTGAAATGTTATATTGTTCAAATAAACACAAATCTTCTTCTTCTTCTTATAAGCATTTTTCCCATACATGATTAGTGTATGATTTCCACAGCACACTGTGCGTAGTGATGCCAAGGTAGATGTGGTTGGCTGACTTGGATCCATACTCATGCATTGCTTGCTGGTATAGAAAGTATCACAACTTTTTACAGCCATATATTATAGGAACCAACTATGTCATATGTGGACCTTGTTCCTGCCTATAGTTACTTTAGGCACACAATGAAAAACGTGCATAAATTTCTACGCAAGAAAGGTTATCGAAATCTCTGTGATGTTTGAGGGCATATTGGAAAAAAATTTCTAGGTCTAGGGCAGCAGTTTATTTGTGGACTGGACCCAATAACATGTTGTGTCTGTGACACACAGAAGAAATAGAGAAGAATTTTCCACATTTGTTGCACTGCTATCTGGATTCGGGCATATTGTAATTAAGAAAATTATCATAGCGCAATAACCCTGAACTGACAAAACAGGACAAAACTTTCCATGTTTTATGTCTCTAACATTGTTTTGGTTTCATACTGTAATGAACTCTATGATACATAGCATGAAGCATTGAGTTATGTTTGCAGGACGCTGAGGTGCTGGACCAGACTTGGCCAGTGGTGGACACTGATTACTGCTTACCAATGAAAGTAGAGGTGAGAACACATTCGCAGTGTAACACCAGTAACCTCGTAACACTAGTAACCACGTAACAACCAGTAACCACGTAACACCAGTAAACACGTAACACCAGTAACTACGTAACACCAGTAACTACGTAACACCAGTAAACACGTAACACCAGTAAACACGTAACACCAGTAAACACGTAACACCAGTAAACACGTAACACCAGTAACCACGTAACACCAGTAACCACGTAACACCAGTAACCACGTAACACCAGTAAACACGTAACACCAGTAAACACGTAACGCCTGTAAACACATAACACCAATAACCATGTAACACCAGTAACCGTGTAACACCAGTAACCACGTAACACCAGTAACCACGTAGCACCAGTAACCACATAACACCAGTAACTGTGCACTTGATGTGTCCTAGTCATATATGAATATCTGGCACAAGCTAGTTAAAGTGAAACCAAAGGCATTTTGGGCCTTTGCACCTATAAGAGTACTTGAAAACTAACCATTTGCAACTATAATCAAGAATATCACTTAAGTGGTTTACTAAATATACCTCGTTGAACAACAAAAAAAAAAAAATTTTGTGTGGTCAGGCACTTTAAACGCCTGATCGTAGATGTAGACATGCTGTTTGCGTCTAAAATCAACGTATTTGGCAAATTAGTCCATTCATTCATTGTTTACTAACCACCTCGCGTTCCGATGTGACAGTTCTCTTGGTCAAGTGTTTGCGTTGTGTCGAAGCCTTCGGCTGAGGTACATGCTGGAAGATTGTCCATCATTGATGTTTTGAAGGATCTTGACCCATTAGTTAATGAAATATATCAACTTCAAAACACAACTCCCAAAATGGGCCAGACAAAGTCTAGCATATCATGTGGGCTTCCAACCAGCCCGCCTACAATTCATTGCTTCACTACTGTCTGTTTTTCCAGAGGAAATAAAAAAGACAACTCTCTACACCTTGCTGAATCATGTTTACATCCGTTTGCTGCACAGTACAGCATTGTAACAGTTTTTGCTGCGTGTAAATCCAATATAAAAGCAAATAAAAATGTAACCACACACCTCAACCACATTAAATATACATGCTATATGCACAGCCTACGTCACAGCCGCGTCGGGGGTTAAGGGGCTGCTTGCTGCTGATTGGTCAAAATGGCTAACACTGATGAATATGTCAGCCTCCACAAAAAATTAAATTACACCAGAATTTTTAAAAGAAAAAACTTAGAACAGATTCCCAGTTAACCACTTGTGTGATATTCTTGATTGTAGTTGCAATTGGTTAGTTTTAGGAACTCTTATAGGTGCAAAGGCCCAAGACAATGCTCTTGGTTTCACTTTAATAGAATATATGAGTGTTGGAGACTGACAAGGGTAGTGTTGGAGACTGACAAGGGTAGTTAATGTAAATACTGCATAAAAACGTACAAAGTAAAATGTTTCTTTTATGTATTGGTAAAACAAACAGTGAAATATTTTGTTGTACTGCTGCAACAGGCATTTTTGTAATGGAGCCAACCAAATGTTATGTATTAATTTGTAATAAAAATTATCAAAGGACAAAACAATTTGTTTGCCCTCACAGGAATTACTCTTGACTAGCCCTTTACAAGGGCAACATCGGACAAACGTTTGTTTTAATTATGGAGGGGGTGATTGCTCCAAAGAATACCCAGAAGAATTGGGTTGACAACTGAGATTAAAATGGACCAAATTGAAGAATCCATGTTTGCTTTTGTGCCACCAAAATATATGCAATGTGTTTTGACATAAAATATTCACAAGTGATTATCTGCCACAGGTGGATGGCAAGGCTTGCTATGAGGTCAAGCTACCAATGCCAATAGGCGATATTGACCAGCTGACTAAGTCTCAGGCCATCTCCCTGGCTGAAGTCAGTCCCAACTACATGGACCACCTGGAGGGCAAGGCCATCACCACAGCCACCCTGGTGGTGGAGCAGGGGGTGAGGGTGGAGCTGAGATACGTGACGGAGGACAGCAAGAAGAGGAAGAGGAAGAAGATGAGGGCCAAGGGAACGGGGAAACCAAGGGAGGAGGCCCAGAGGGAGTCAGCCTAGTGACAGTGTCGTTGTGGGAAAACTACAAGGATGAACTTGTCTGTGATGGAATTATTCAAAATGTATACTCACAGATGAACCTGATCCTGTAATGCCATTGAAAATATTTCATACCAATGTCAAAAGACTTCAGGAAACAATGACTTGTGCTGCTTTTACATGTGTCTTTAGACTATTATTTTGTGCCATTTCTGCCCATTGATGAGAAACCAACACAAAAGCAACACATTCCATATTTCAAGGTAAAGGTGATCATCATCCTCCCTAGCCAGGGGTGGTAGTGGCATTACGGTATCCCTGGCAGATCAACCCATCTTCCCTAGCCAGGGGTGGTAGTGGCATTACGGTATCCCTTGCAGATCAACCCATCTTCCCTAGCCAGGGGTGGTAGTGGCATTACAGTATCCCTGGCAGATCAACCCATCTTCCCTAGCCAGGGGTGGTAGTGGCATTTTTCTCTTTGTTTGATGTGCTTTCTCTTTGTTTGATGTGCTTTCTCTTTGTTAGAGAACATTTATTATGGGAAAATGCATTACCTATTCTTAACGTTTGCCTCTGTGAATAATACATGTACAATCTGGTGGGGCATGTGTACACTAGTGTACACAGTACGGCAGGCATGCTAAAAATTTTAATTTTGTACATTATGTATGTATTGATTTCAAGCAGTACAACCTTCTCTTTTAGAATTGCCGTGTTTATTTCTGGGATTTACACTGCTCATTCTGGTACATCTTTTATTATATTACACTAGGGATAAATAAATTTATTGCACAAGCCATGTTGCTGATGCTTTGAATAGATGATTGATGCTGTTGTGGGATTAAAAATCTCAGATTTACCACTGGCTCAGCATCAAACCAAGGAGGTGCATTCAGTAAGTCATAGCCAGCCTTTTGACCCATGGTATACATTTTTGTAACTCATTCCTTCATGATTGAATTTATTTATAAATTATTCATAACATATTTATAACTTAAGTACAATGCAGTGGTCCTCTGTACCCAACCTGTCAATGTTATACAACTACATACACAAAAAGTTCTGGCCCTATGTCATTCATCTGTATTTTCTTTCTTCCAACTCTCTATAATTGCTATTACATGTGCTAACATATTTATGCTATTTTCAAACCATGTGTGTCATAAACACATAATTAATGACTTGATGCAGACTACAGGGCCACATTTCTCATGTCCTTAACCTTCTCCATAAAATGTTTGACCCGTTTCTCATCAAGGTCATTCTGCCAGTGACCTTCAACCTTAAGATGGGAACCAATAATAATTCCCTCCGCTGTTGCATAATGGGAAAGATTGTCCGCTGTGACTCCAGATCCCACAAGTACTGGTATTTTTATTGCATTCTGGACATCTGAAAAACACAAACTTAACATTATGTGTGTTGAAATAAACTATAATAAGATATAAATTTTAGCAGCGCTAACAGAATGCCATTATACAGAGGTTGATATTTTCTTGCCAACAATATATACTTAATCTCGACTAACCTGGCCAATATTCATACACCTGCAGAAAAGAATTACTTTAAGACAAAGTGTTCACAACTAACTACCAGAGTACCACAACTAAATACCAGAGTACCACAACTAACTACCAGAGTACCACAACTAACTTCCAGAGTACCACAATTAACTACCTGAGTACCACAACTAACTACCAGAGCATCACAACTAACTACCAGAGTACCACAACTAACTACCTGAATACCACAACTAACTACCTGAGTACCACAACTAACTACCTGAGTAACACAACTAACTACCAGAGTAACACAACTAACTACCAGAGTACCGCAACTAACTACCAGAGTACCACAACTAACTTCCAGAGTACCACAACTAACTACCTGAGTACCACAACTAACTGCCTCAGTACCACAACTAACTACCTGAGTAACAACTAACTACCAGAGTAACACAACTAACTACCAGAGTACCACAACTAACTACCTGAGTACCACAATTAACTACCTGAGTACCACAACTAACTTCCAGAGTACCACAACTAACTACCAGAGTACCACAACTAACTACCTGAGTAACACAACTAACTACCTGAGTACCACAACTAACTACCTCAGTACCACAACTAACTACCTCAGTACCACAACTAACTACATGAGTAACACAACTAACTACCTGAGTAACACAACTAACTACCTGAGTACCACAACTAACTACCTAAGTAACACAACTAACTACCAGAGTACCACAACTAACTACCAGAGTACCACAACTAACTTCCAGAGTACCACAACTAACTACCTGAGTAACACAACTAACTACCTCAGTACCACAACTAACTACCTCAGTACCACAACTAACTACCTCAGTACCACAACTAACTACCTGAGTAACACAACTAACTACCTGAGTCCCACAACTAACTACCTCAGTACCACAACTAACTACCTCAGTACCACAACTAACTACATGAGTAACACAACTAACTACCTGAGTAACACAACTCTCTATAATTGCTATTACATGTGCTAACATATTTATGCTATTTTCAAACCATGTGTGTCATAAACACATAATTAATTACTTGATGCAGACTACAGGGCCACATTTCTCATGTCCTTAACCTTCTCCATGAAATGTTTGACCCGTTTCTCATCAAGGTCATTCTGCCAGTGACCTTCAACCTTAAGATGGGAACCAATAATAATTCCCTCCGCTGTTGCATAATGGGAAAGATTGTCCGCTGTGACTCCAGATCCCACAAGTACTGGTATTTTTATTGCATTCTGGACATCTGAAAAACACAAACTTAACATTATGTGTGTTGAAATAAACTATAATAAGATATAAATTTTAGCAGCGCTAACAGAATGCCATTATACAGAGGTTGATATTTTCTTGCCAACAATATATACTTAATCTCGACTAACCTGGCCAATATTCATACACCTGCAGAAAAGAATTACTTTAAGACAAAGTGTTCACAACTAACTACCAGAGTACCACAACTAAATACCAGAGTACCACAACTAACTACCAGAGTACCACAACTAACTTCCAGAGTACCACAATTAACTACCTGAGTACCACAACTAACTACCAGAGCATCACAACTAACTACCAGAGTACCACAACTAACTTCCAGAGTACCACAACTAACTACCTGAATACCACAACTAACTACATGAGTACCACAACTAACTACCTGAGTAACACAACTAACTACCAGAGTAACACAACTAACTACCAGAGTACCGCAACTAACTACCTCAGTACCACAACTAACTACCTCAGTACCACAACTAACTACATGAGTAACACAACTAACTACCTGAGTAACACAACTAACTACCTGAGTACCACAACTAACTACCTAAGTAACACAACTAACTACCAGAGTACCACAACTAACTACCAGAGTACCACAACTAATTTCCAGAGTACCACAACTAACTACCTGAGTAACACAACTAACTACCTGAGTACCACAACTAACTTCCAGAGTACCACAACTAACTACCAGAGTACCACAACTAACTACCTGAGTAACACAACTAACTACCAGAGTACCACAACTAACTACCTGAGTCCCACAACTAACTACCTCAGTACCACAACTAACTACCTCAGTACCACAACTAACTACATGAGTAACACAACTAACTACCTGAGTAACACAACTAACTACCTGAGTACCACAACTAACTACCTGAGTAACACAACTAACTACCAGAGTACCACAACTAACTACCAGAGTACCACAACTAACTTCCAGAGTACCACAACTAACTACCTGAGTAACACAACTAACTACCTGAGTACTACAACTAACTACCAGAGTAACACACTACTCCCAGAGTACCACAACTAACTACCTGAGTACCACAACTAACTACCAGAGTACCACAACTAACTACCTGAGTACTACAACTAACTACCAGAGTACCACAACTAACTACCTGAGTAACACAACTAACTACCAGAGTACCACAACTAACTACCTCAGTACCACAACTAACTACATGAGTAACACAACTATCTACCTGAGTAACACAACTAACTACCTGAGTACCACAACTAACTACCAGAGTACCACAACTAACTACCAGAGTCCCACAACTAAATCTAACTGTTTAGAGAATGTGTGTTTTGCAGCTCCTACTTGTAACCAGGGATAAATCTGAATATATAGACTGAAGCACCGTGTATGACTCTTTGGGACGTGGTTGTTAATCCTGTTTCCCTCACCACAGACATCTTGAGGGTTGGTCTCGGCGCCTGTCGCTAGCCCAGTCACAATGACACCATCTGACTGGAACAGAGCCGCGGCCTGGGCCGTCTCTTGTAGACTAACATCACTTGTGATGGCGTGAGAACTGTGGCAGTGAAAGTGGTTTATTGTCAATACTTAGGAAAAAAATAGTGTATTATCCTGTCATTAAAGACAAATCTAAGCATTTTACAGTGCTACCTTGTCTCCACAGTGGGGTGTGCTACCTTGTCTCCACAGTGGGGTGTGCTACCTTGTCTCCACAGTGGGGTGTGCTACCTTGTCTCCACAGTGGGGTGTGCTACCTTGTCTCCACAGTGGGGTGTGCTACCTTGTCTCCACAGTGGGGTGTGCTACCTTGTCTCCACAGTGGGGTGTGCTACCTTGTCTCCACAGTGGGGTGTGCTACCTTGTCTCCACAGTGGGGTGTGCTACCTTGTCTCCACAGTGGGGTGTGCTACCTTGTCTCCACAGTGGGGTGTGCTACCTTGTCTCCACAGTGGGGTGTGCTACGTTTCCTCCACAGTGGGGTGTGCTACCTTGTATCCACAGTGGGGTGTGCTACGTTTCCTCCACAGTGGGGTGTGCTACCTTGTCTCCACAGTGGGGTGTGCTACCTTGTCTCCACAGTGGGGTGTGCTACCTTGTCTCCACAGTGGGGTGTGCTACCTCGTCTCCACAGTGGGGTGTGCTACCTCGTCTCCACAGTGGGGTGTGCTACCTCGTCTCCACAGTGGGGTGTGCTACCTCGTCTCCACAGTGGGGTGTGCTACCTCGTCTCCACAGTGGGGTGTGCTACCTTGTCTCCACAGTGGGGTGTGCTACCTTGTCTCCACAGTGGGGTGTGCTACCTTGTCTCCACAGTGGGGTGTGCTACCTTGTCTCCACAGTGGGGTGTGCTACCTTGTCTCCACAGTGGGGTGTGCTACCTTGTCTCCACAGTGGGGTGTGCTACCTTGTCTCCACAGTGGGGTGTGCTACGTTGCCTCCACAGTGGGGTGTGCTACCTTGTCTCCACAGTGGGGTGTGCTACCTTGTCTCCACAGTGGGGTGTGCTACCTTGTCTCCACAGTGGGGTGTGCTACCTTGTCTCCACAGTGGGGTGTGCTACCTTGTCTCCACAGTGGGGTGTGCTACCTTGTCTCCACAGTGGGGTGTGCTACCTTGTCTCCACAGTGGGGTGTGCTACCTTGTCTCCACAGTGGGGTGTGCTAGGTTTTGAATCCTCTTGCTGCCATTTCAAAACTTGGGCAATTTTGTTCACTCCACACTGCCCCAGTTCACTCAGTGGTATAAACAGGTACCTGACAGATTGTGATGGATACATACGAATAAATAGGCTTTGGGCCAGTTCATATACACACATGAAGATAGTATCTTACTTCATCGAATCTCCATGTGCATAGGTAAATCCCACTTTTCCTAATTGCAAATACGAACCACATAATACAGAACCGCATGTATTATAAGAAAAATTACTTTGTTTTTTGGAAGAGATTTTGTATTGCATAATAATCCAGTTTTTTTTAATCTTGCAATAACACCAATTGTTTCCAAAATATTTCTATATATGTTTAACAACAACCTACAATATATCACTATATGTTATATTTTGGATGCACTAGAAGGAATTGTAAAACAAAATGTCACTTAGTATTATAGGAGCTATAGTAGTTATAGCCACTCTATGTAGCCAATTCACAGGTAGTAAGTCTCAAATAACCTGTGTTTCTTCTTGATGTCTGTGAAGACGAGGATCTTCTCAGCCTCCAGGTAACTTCGGTATCTTAGCAATTCTGCACCACATGAGTGAATTGGGCCTTTATCAGCAATGTGTGAAAAAACAAATCCCTCTGCACGAATGAAGTTCAACCCTGAAAAATAATTAATCAGACATATTAGTTATAATAAATTTTTTCCATAGACTAGCACATATTTTCACATTCAAGTCAGGTTTGAAAACACAACTGTTTACTGCAGTGTGTGCACAATTCACCATTACAACATCTCGGCTGAACTAATTGATGTTTATATTTATCTTCTTAATCTTCAACCTAATTTATTTTACTCTACAGATGCTATCTATATATCATGTTGTTATTTTAGTATAATCTCTCATATGGTTCATAATTATATTTACATGCCCATCTTAATATCTTAGAAAAGATAGTTACGTATAATATTATCTACAATATTATCTACAATATTACAAGTATTGTTTTATTGTTTGTACAAATTATTGTGCTTTGATCAGAAAAGAAAAGCATTGTGAACGATATTGGATGTGGCATTATAAAATGATAAATATTATTAATAAACAGGTATCGTCAGTAAACACACTAAATGTGACAGGATAAGTTGCTGCGCCTCAGTGACAGTTCCTCAGAGATAGCCTTAAAGAACGCTGCAAAGCTACAAACCTGCTGCCTTTGCTACAGCCAATGCTTGATTATTTGCCCCTGCCAAGATCTGTACCCCCATGGGTAATGTGGGGTGTTGACTTCTAACAGCTGAACAGACTGAGGCCATGCAGGCAGTCGTCTCTGGTCCCATCAGATCATGGCGTATCCAGGGCACATCAAACATATTCTCCAGCATGATGGCGTCCTGCAAACAAATACGGTGGTCTCTGACAAAGGTTATGGTATTTAAAATGTCAAGTATGTTCTGTAATTAGACAAACAAATATGTCTACCACTTTCTTATCATGCTGACTATGAATGATGTCAAATTAAGGAAGATTAATAGCCAGGATTTTTTATCACCAACCTGATTTTGGTAAGATTTCAAAGGATTGCATTTTCACCGAGACTTTACCTGTAGATTTAGAGAGACACAGGATGAACTACATTATACTGGGTAACTGGCTCTAATTATATACGTACACAGGCACACAATTTCCTATGATTGAATATTGTTAGTCATAAATAAAGAACACAGTAATTAAATTTTAAATTGTATTAAAAATAAAAACATGTAAATACCCAATAGTATATAAATGTCCTTGCATCACATACATTTTTGAAGCACTATATATTAAAACTATTTTTAACAATACATGTTTGTTTAAAAAACAAAATCAGCCATTGGAGTAAACAAGCACTAATTTGATCATGAGTGCTATTTTACTAATTTTGTCCAATGGGAAATGTTTCAGTGAGTCTGCCAAACTGTGAATTCCATCTAGACAGTGCCAACCCATCAGACAAAAATAGCACCAACCAGACATTCTATGCATTGGCTGCCTTGGTTTCAACATCTGACTAAAGCCAATCAAGTAGTCTCAACAGAAGACAGCCACTCCAGGAGATTCAATCTTGGTCCATTCACCCAGGCAACAAAAACTTTTGATTTTTTATTCTTTTGAAGACAGCTGATTGGCAAACAATAACTTAGGAGCTGAGTTGAGGACGAGACTTGCCTATTAAAAAGTGAAGCGTTTTGATGTTGCTCATTACTCGCATGTAAGAAGGAAGGGAAATTACAATATCAATAATATCATTCAATGCATAGTAATTTCTCTATAAAGGTGCCAGTAGGAGATCAGCAGCTGAGGAATTAAAGATGCATAGAACCACCTGGAAAGATGTGAAGAAAGCAGCCAATAATAGGAGGTCATTGGAGAAGTGTCATTCTGGCCCTATGCTCTATTTAGAGAGAAGAGAATTAAGTAAGTTAAGTGTATTCAATAAGTTGCTAATCATGATACAATAATATACTAATATGTGTTTTTGTAGGACAGAAAGATGGGTGCATATATATATACAGTGAAACAGCAACATTACAGTTTGTTTTTCCTTACACCTGCTAATGAAGGACATACTTGGGGTATGCAATGATGGACATACCTGGGGTATGCAATGATGGACATACCTGGGGTATGCAATGATGGACATACCTGGGGAATGCAATAATGGACATACCTGGAGTATGCAATGATGGACATACCTGGGGTATGCAATGATGGACATACCTGGAGTATGCAATGATGGACATACCTGGGGTATGCAATGATGGACATACCTGGGGTATGCAATGATGGACATACCTGGGGTATGCAATGATGGACATACCTGGGGTATGCAATGATGGACATACCTGGAGTATGCAATGATGGACATACCTGGGGTATGCAATGACGAACATACATGGGGAATGCAATAATGGACATACCTGGAGTATGCAATGATGGACATACCTGGGGTATGCAATGATGGACATACCTGGGGTATGCAATGATGGACATACCTGGAGTATGCAATGATGGACATACATGGGGAATGCAATAATGGACATACCTGGAGTATGCAATGATGGACATACCTGGGTTATGCAATGACGGACATACCTGGGGTATGCAATGACGGACATACCTGGGGTATGCAATGACGGATATACCTGGGGTATGTAATGACGAACATACCTGGGGTATGCAATGACGGACATACCTGGGGTATGTAATGACGAACATACCTGGGGTATGCAATGACGAACATACATGGGGTATGTAATGATGAACATACCTGGGGTATGCAATGATGGACATACCTGGAGTATGCAATGATGGACATACCTGGAGTATGCAATGATGGACATACCTGGGGTATGCAGTGATGGACATACCTGGGGTATGCAATGATGGACATACCTGGAGTACGCAATGATGGACATACCTGGGGTATGCAATGATGGACATACCTGGGGTATGCAATGATGGACATACCTGGGGTATGCAATGATGGACATACCTGGGGTATGCAATGATGGACATACCTGGGGTATGCAATGATGGACATACCTGGGGTATGCAATGAAGGACATGCCTGGGGTATGCAATGATGGAGATAATAAATTTTCCTATTTGCAAATGCTGTCCACTATAATTATATGAGCCTCAGTCAATAATAAAATATACTGTGTTTCTTACACTCCACAGACAGCGACAATGTACATATCTGGCTTCTAATGTGTAGACCCGAAACAATAATGATGGGGATATATAGCTTAGTGCTAAGTATTGTACAGAATCAGATAGATGTTGTATCAAAGTAGACATCATGTTCAGTACTTTGACATAAGAGTTACTGACTAAACACAAAATATAACACATACGACACCAGCTTTATTGTAAATATCTGCTTCTGAACAAGCAACTTCTCTTATTCTCTCCAGGCCCATACAGCACATTGGTGAACCTGCAGCAGAAATGTACAGAAGTTCAATAATGCAAAAAAATCCCTAAGGTAGAAGTGCACATGAATGCAAAAGCTGATTTTAAACCTGCATATATAAGTCTTGTACGTTCAACCTCCATGCAGTGTACGTATAGTTATAGGTGACATTATAATGTGTCGTACGCTTCAAATATTTAGTGTGTTGCAAGAATTTAAATTTGTTTGCAATAACTTAGTAATAAATTAATATACATCTTTACATTGGCATGAACATATGTTGGTGAAAGATACATATAAAATGCTCTATAAATATACAGTGTTATAAAGAATTTCTTGATACTATTTCTTGATTGCATTACAACTGATAACTAAGCACAGTACAAACAAGTTCTAACTTTAAAACAAATGACATGTTGGCCAAATTATTCATTATTTAATGTCCTTATGCTATGCTTCTTAGGGAAACACAGTAACCAAAACATGGAACAATAGGCAAATTAAGCTGCCCGCATAGCCAATAGACTTTATGCACACTCACTCCCATCGTAGACTATAGCCAATAGACTTTATGCGCACTCACTCCCAACGTAGACCTACTTTATGTGCACTCACTCCCATCGTAGACTATAGCCAATAGACTTTATGCGCACTCACTCCCAACATAGACCTACTTTATGTGCACTCACTCCCATCGTAGACTATAGCCAATAGACTTTATGCGCACTCACTCCCATCGTAGACTATAGCCAATAGACTTTATGCACACTCACTCCCATTGTAGACTATAGCCAATAGACTTTATGCACACTCACTCCCATTGTAGACTATAGCCAATAGACTTTATGCGCACTCACTCCCATCGTAGACTATAGCCAATATACTTTATGCGCACTCACTCCCATCGTAGACTATAGCCAATAGACTTTATGCGCACTCACTCCCATCGTAGACTATAGCCAATAGACTTTATGCACACTCACTCCCATTGTAGACTATAGCCAATAGACTTTATGCACACTCACTCCCATTGTAGACTATAGCCAATAGACTTTATGCGCACTCACTCCCATCGTAGACTATAGCCAATATACTTTATGCGCACTCACTCCCATCGTAGACTATAGCCAATATACTTTATGCACACTCACTCCCATTGTAGACTATAGCCAATAGACTTTATGCGCACTCACTCCCATCGTAGACTATAGCCAATAGACTTTATGCGCACTCACTCCCAACGTAGACCTACTTTATGTGCACTCACTCCCATTGTAGACTATAGCCAATAGACTTTATGCGCACTCACTCCCATTGTAGACTATAGCCAATAGACTTTATGCGCACTCACTCCCAACGTAGACCTACTTTATGTGCACTCACTCCCATCGTAGACTATAGCCAATAGACTTTATGCGCACTCACTCCCATTGTAGACTATAGCCAATAGACTTTATGCGCACTCACTCCCAACGTAGACCTACTTTATGTGCACTCACTCCCATTGTAGACTATAGCCAATAGACTTTATGCGCACTCACTCCCATTGTAGACTATAGCCAATAGACTTTATGTGCACTCACTCCCAACGTAGACCTACTTTATGTGCACTCACTCCCATCGTAGACTATAGCCAATAGACTTTATGCGCACTCACTCCCATTGTAGACTATAGCCAATAGACTTTATGCGCACTCACTCCCAACGTAGACCTACTTTATGTGCACTCACTCCCATCGTAGACTATAGCCAATAGACTTTATGCGCACTCACTCCCATTGTAGACTATAGCCAATAGACTTTATGCGCACTCACTCCCAACGTAGACCTACTTTATGTGCACCCACTCCCATCATAGACTATAGCCAATAGTGAGTTAGAATTAGTTAACTGGCCTACATGTTCACATCATATTGCTGCATTCTTCCAGAACCAGGTCCAAGTGTTTTGGAGAAGTTTAATTATATTTCATGCCATTACTATTTTCACGAGTAGACCATTATGTAAGTCTACACAAAGTTAAAACTATCACATTTACAATATGTTTCAGTGTCTGGACAGATTCAAAGTTTTTTAAACCACAGACACAGCCACCGGCACAAGCAACGTTTTCACAACAATACAATTATTATGAATAATAAAGAGGTAACACAAGTCTAAGAAGCTTTACTTAAAACCCGAAGATACTCATACTGTGGCACTGACTAACTGGGCGATAACGTGACAGTTTATTTCAAAACGACTAAAACACTACTTAAAACTAGATGTCATGAAAATAAATGTTATTACCTGGTAATGCACGAACATGAACCATTCCAATAATAACATGCCTTAACCTTCCGAAAAGACTCAAGAAGTTATTCATGATTTATAGTAAACAAAACGCAAACAATGGCATCTGACGCACGTGTTATCGCACCGCGAATGGCCTTAACCCCAACGCGCGACCTCATCAAGTGACCAATCACAACTCAGAATTGCAAGTTAATGAGTTGTAACTGGGTCAATACATATGATGCGTGTTTATCAACAGTTCGCCAGTTGCTAGCATAATTTTTTCTCAGAAACTCCACAATTTGCATACCGCTTAATGTTCACCTTCTAGCATGTTATAGATGGTGACCTGAGCTTTCATTTGATATGTAGTTTTCATATGATTAGATAACGCGCTTAAAAGAAACGTAACTTTAAAATCATTTGATGAGCCGTGACAAGAATTTTCTTCAAAACGGGATTGGTCAAACTTGAGCGTGTTGCAACTGCTTCTGTTCGTGTTATCGTTATTGACTGCTACGGTGACAACGATTATTCGCATAGTTTGAATGTAAACAAACGCCACCAGTAAACAGGATTTAGGTATTGTGAATGCAGTTGGGTGTGCCACATAGTTTAACCGGGATAGCGCAGCTGCAATCGCTAGGGGTGCCTGGCGCAATAAACTCTTTCTAAATTTCTTTATTGGATTTCAATTTACTTTGACAGCGATTACATTAACTATTGAAGAAACAATCATCCACTGCAATATGAAAGTTAAATTTAGCTAATTTGCACCTCGTTAATTAAACTCGCGCCAGGAAACCCAAACATTCGCCTGCGCAAAGTAGGTGCGCGGGACATTGCAATTGGCGCGAACGTCGACTCCGAGGGAAGCGGTACGTGTGGGTCCTCTCGGGATTTTGTACAGATTTTATGCTTTTCGGTCGCACATAGTCGCGCAAGTAACCATAATAGTAGGGCTGACAACATTCTATATGTTTATGTAGTAAACTTGCTGGTATGAGTAAGAAAAATGGAAGAAATCAACTAATTTTGACAAGCCATCTGACTGACCTTTGTTGGAATTCGAGCTGTGTGGGAAGTGATTGTCAAGTCGTTCGTGATCGGGTCACCCGGTTGTGTAATTTGGCGGGTTTCTTCATAATTTCGATTTCCCGCAAAATTATTACACCGAATGAAAGCTGTTTTAAACGTTGATATTGGTGGATATTGATATACTTTCATTTGCTTGAATTGCTTAACGCAGCTTTTAGTACGTTCGAACAAAGTTGTACAATCTGTTGGCGCCGAATTCTGTATCGATCTAGATTCTAGTGACACACCTGGTGTCGATAAACCTATTGTATATTAAACGCATTTTCATTGCATTTTCAGAAACCCTCAGTGGAACATGTCTCGAAGAAGGTAATATATACTTATTACATTTGATGACTTAGTGACATGTATTTTGTTATGATTTTATACCATATATATACATGACAGATTGATATAATATGATATTGCCAACCGGACCAGTATTTTTCTCTTACTTATCAAATGATGCTTTAAATCGGTGTTTGTTATAACATGTTATGTAACTCATTTGCTGTTTAAATATAATGACGATGTATGCTTGCAGTGCACGGATACTCTGCAGAAAACGAAAATGTACTGCTGATGAAGATGAAATCATAACAGCCTTCAGTAAGAAGCAGAAAGTAGTACAACAGGTTTGTACGGTGCATGAAACACCATCTAGTCGTACAGTGAACCCGTGTAGTCACGCTCAGTAATTCATTTGTCAGAATCTGCATGTTGTACAGTGGGTTAAACATATGGTGCAGTAGAACAAGTAAATGTACCGGCAACGTAATACTTGAAAAATATATATATAACATTTTGTATCTTTGGCTGTTCCCTGATCTTTCGTAATATTAAACAGATGCATCTATGTTGTGGCATTGACGTTTGTAAGTGAATGTTCTCGTGGGCAACAATGTGTGTATGCCTGTCTTATACTTAAAGTGGGCTAGACTCAAATGGCTTCATGCATTAGAAGTAATACTGCTAAATCAATGTTCTCTTGGGAAACCAGATGCAGTGTATTGAAACGTAATGTTAAAAATTCTCATTTAGGGTAACAAAACTAAAACTTGAAGACAAAGTAATAAGCCAGGCTTTGTAGCATAACCGGTTGCATGTTCACTGATTAGTAAAAGTTTCAAGCTGTTACGTTAAAGGAAAGATCCACTGGATATGCATTAAATAAAGAATTCCATTAAATAAATGGGATCACATACATATTACTTTGTGTATATGTTGTGTCAGGATGCCTAATGTTTGATAGCATGATTGTTTGAAGCTCTGAATTCAGGAAATTGTTTGGCTTTCATAGATAAGTCCATTTGTCTGTTTGGTCACTTACCTTTGAGTCATTTATATTGTCATTTTGTGGCTATGGTTTCCAGGTCAGTATGAAGAACTTGTGTCCTGATTTGCTGTCCTTGTTACTTTTGCAACAAGTCTGTTGAGCTGGGCTCTAAGGCATATAACCCCACGTTTGTTATAATCACGTTTACATCAGTAAGTGTATAATATTTGACTCCAAAATCATTTTTACAGGACGAAGAACGGAATACAGAGGTAACAGAGCGATTACAACAGTTCCAAATACAGGTACAGTTTGTGTTACAATTTATTTTATTAAACTTAAATGATACTGATCAGGTTGATTCAGTTTGGGATTAGAACATATTACTGTATGCAAGATGTTACAAGTCAATGCAATTAATATTTGGTGTGCAGTATGTATCAGGCTATCACCAACATTTTGTTTTGCGTTTTATGCTTTGAAATATTTCTTCAGGGTCTATGCTGATGTATTTAATTTTTGTTTCCCTCGCCTGTCAAATAACATGCAGTGAGTATACAAACTTGCACTGATTTCAATCTCTATTTTAATTAAATACAGGAATTAAGTTTTGGTAATTAGCAAGTGTTGCAAGTTGTGCTAAAAACGTCCTTATTTGAGCTGCTATTATATACATCATTGTAAAACCCATCCCACCAAACACCACAGCTGTGCAAATCCATGGAACTGCTTTGATGACATTCTCCTGGACTCAAGGTGGAACTGTCATTGCTGAATACACAGTTGCTGTGCTAACTGTTAATCCTACCTGGGTGTTAGTTGTTTCACTTCTGTTGATTGTGGTTAGCAGCACAAAAACAGGTTAAATCCTTAAGATCCTGACTCAGGTGATGCTACAGCTGCTTGGGTTAGGCTTCTGTCATGGTATAAGTCATACTGCTGACCGTTTGATGTAGGAGTCATACTACATTGAGGGAATGTCCAGGGAAGCCATACTTCTGTCACCTGCTATGTGGTGTATGCAGTGACTGTGAAGTGACCATTATAGATTTCTAAATGTAACAATTTGACTCTAATTTTCAGTCTTACACTGCCAGTTTGACTGACTGTATCTTCTGCAGACATTGTTGATCGGTGGTGTTCACATACTTCGTTCTTGTGTTCTTTCTGTCTGATGTGTGTAGGTCACTAGGTTTAACATTATTCAAATTCGATACACAGTCTCCATCTGTTTCTGGCTTTGTTGAACTCTGCATAAATTTTTTTTTATTAATATATATGTAATGTATATAATATATATATATATATATATATATATATATATATATATATAATGTACGTACAGTTTGTTATTGTAGATTGCTTGTTTACTGTAGTCTTTCCCATTTTACAAAATTGGAGTTAGTGGAACTTTGCGAAGTGAAAACTAATCTGGGTGTGAAATCCTTCTAAGTGTCATACACCTTAAAAAAGATTTTTAAGTGCCTGGTCCCGTTTTTATGAGGCTGATGCCAGAGGTGACCCCATTTAGACCCATTCACTAAAGCACCAACAAGTGTCAGTCAGATTGACTTGCCAATTCCAGAAGTTTGATACATGAATCTATGACTAATTGACTCCTCAGACTGTCATGGGTGTCCAGACTGAACAATCTGAATCCCTCCAATTAAAGCAAATAGTGTTAACACCACAGAAGACAGTTTGGATGTTGCTGTCTTCATTGACCCTCAGATGAAAGCAGCTTCATCTTCTGATTACAATACTCATTAGGTGAAAGTCCCTTTGTGTGGCTGTCTGTAGTTACAACACTCTGGACTGGTCAGCAGTGGCTTGAATGAGGACAGTGGCCAGTCCACTATCCTTTGAATGTAGAGGGTGACACAGCTGGACAATGGCTGGTCAGTTAGGCTAGGGCAGCTTCACTTTGTAATTAGTTCTAATAGCTGGACTGGGGGCTGTCTGTAGGGATGCTCTCAAAAACTAGGTCTCTATGCCTTAGCACATGAATGAGATCATCCAACCCATTGTGGGTTTATGGTCATTCACCAGGAGGTGTTTGGTTTGAATTCAACAACTGAGTCGTTTTCTCATTGTAAAATTGTTTGCTACTCATCTGTCATGCCCAAAGAAAGATATGAATTCTCCAGATATTAATGAACATTTAAGTCTTTTTTACCTGTTTATTTTAGAAACATTGTTCAGGAATGACAATATTATCAGTTTATAAATAAGAAAACCATGACTAAAAACCTTTAAATACTTCTGTATATTGCAGCCACCTGTCTGTTTCATGTCTGAGATGGCCCCTAATTGTCATCCCTGCTGGGTTAGTAATTAGTTGAGGGGAAGTCAGATCTGTTGGTACATCCCCTCTTGTGACTGGGTAGCCTTTGTGTGCCCCTCTAAGGGCTGTTCTTTGGGAGTAATTCCCCCATGGACCTACATCAGGGCTCCTCTGCTGCTAGCCATGTACTTGGTACCTTTCCCAGGACATCATACAATGCACATATTGATAATTACAGAAGACATTGTTAGTGGCAGTATAGTCTTGTTGCATTTGTGAGTTGTATTTTATGTAGCTCTCTGTATTGATGTTTGTTTGAATGTTCTAGCTCTTTATTCAGTTTGTTGAGATGATTATGTAACAATCCCTTTCCATCCAACAAAACCCAGAGACATGTTTACAATGGGCATGAACGTGTAGACAATATGTGTGGAGGTAACTTGGAGAAACAGGCACAACCGTTGGGTAACTTGTGTGTTTCAAAGAATCACCAGGCATGTTTAATATAATCGTCTTCATCATTGGCAACTATCCTAGATATTTGCTATTGAGTCTGACAGCAGAAAACCCTATGGTGATTTGTGTAGCTGCTCCTTGAATCAGGTCAACGGGGTAGGGTACACTCCCACCCTGGCACTTCCTGCTGTCTATGACTGATAACTTCTGAGTTCTAATGTTATGCAGATCTTACAGGAATCTGTTGCATAGACCAGCTGTAAATTAGTCTCCAATTGCTTTGACCACTGTGATTTTTACCAAACAAGTCTTCTTTTATAGCCACAGCTGGCCAGTGGAATTATATTTCACACCATTGTCACAGAAGGGATGAGTTGCATATTTCCTGTTACAACTGAACAGGTTGAACACTAAACATAAAAAACCAATGAAGCATGAATATAAGAAATGTGTATATGATTTGTAACTCTCTAATGGTATATCAGTCGGCACTATGTCCCACTAAACAAATCTTCACATTTTTGGTGTATGTATTGTCTTGCAACCAAACTATGTTGACTTGTTTGTTTACCTTGTGTACCATTTTGCATTTCAGAATGAGTGGGTGCCCATATCACGTGACACGTCAATATCAACATGTCTTATTGTTCCAACACGAGAAGAATCGCCAAGTATCAACCCTCACCAAAATAACACAACACCGAAAGAACTTTTAGCGACAACTGGGTCGACGTTTCGGTTTCGCAATTATTTAACAACGCCAGTGTCTTATAGGGATTCTCCATTACCCACATTACACTGGGCGGACTCACAGGAAGTGTGGCAACTCATGCTTAAAAAGGACGAGATGTATGTTCGCAATGCACACCTGTTCACACGACATCCTGGATTACAAACACGAATGAGATCGATCCTCCTCGATTGGTTAATAGAGGTAAGTTCACTGAGCCAAAATGAGTTAGAAAAAGTGTTTAAAATGATGTCAGAAGTCATTGTATTGTAAGTGTATCCGTGTCTGACCCTATGTCTGACTTATACCTGCCGTGGTATGGTTGGATTAATTGATAATGGTAAATGACAGTTATACGAAATGATCTTATTTAATTGAGCGTTTTGTAAACATGTCAGACAGGTATTTCACACACATAAGTTTTTTATACTACAGCTTTGTTTACCTATTTATTGCACACCGTTTACGGTTCATTAGTCATCGTTTATTGGGCATGCATGGCTGAGCTAAAGTTGTTTGACAGTTGGATGCTATTGGTTTATGGTGACTAAGTCTTGCAATCTCTCCCCTGGCGCCAGTCAGTCTGCCCCAATATGTGTCAAATTAAAGGATTTAACACAAGGCTGGATACAAGGAATTAGCCAATGCTAGTTTGCACAACTGGACAGTGTGACACAGCGTGGTTACTTGTTAACAAGCTCTTTAATGCTGGCTTATTCTGAATGAATAGTCCTAGAACTTGAGCCTGTTGTGTCAAAAAGGTTTTCTGCTTTCCAAATTGTAAGATTTGTGTGTGTAAGCGAATGGCTTAACACTGATTTTTTTCACCAACATTTGTTAATTATTCTTAAGAGTGTACCACTAAACTATACTAATGGTTAGTAGAAGCCAACCAGTATATTATGTAATTGAATGCCAATCAATCAAATGTTGTTATAAGATATTTTAAGTTGAAATTTGGGTTGAAATATGCAACATGGAATATTGATTGATGTCAGTGTAGGTTTTATCTAAAAACTTATAATTAATATTAATTATAGTGATAAACTGATATGGTGAAGTCCTGCTTTTTTATTGGAAATATTCATTGGTACTTGGATAATGTGAAGTAATTTCTCACTCCACTGAAATGTAATCAGCACCGTTCACAGCAGTTTGATATCATTTAAAAAGCTTTGAAATATTGGTTTGCATAATGACATTTGAAAGATGCAACAAACCCCATTTAGTCCAAGGTGGTATAGTGATAGGTAATATGAATAATTAATAAAAAAAAACATGAGGGATGGTCACGTTACCTCCATTGTAAACACAACATACCTCCAGTGTAAACATAACACATCATGATAGGGCTTAACATTTGAAAACAACAGGTGATTGATGATGTGTTGCAATTCAAAACTGTTTCACCAATTGCAATGAATGGGGTTTACTAAAGCAAGCATTTATTTCATTGTATAAAAGTCATAGCGGCAGCAAGTACCAATTAAACTTTTCATTAAGAATCCAAATGGGGAAATGGTGGCACCACCACATTGTAAAAAACAATAAATCGCTCGCCTAAATTAATTTGGCATATTTAGGCGAGCGATTTATCGCTCTCCTGTTGTTTTCAAACGTGAAACCCTGTAGTGAATATAATATGAACACTTGCAGGCAGCGAGCGATTTTAGCAATTGACGCAAGCAATAAATCGCTCCCTAGATTATTGATTTGCGCGAGCGATAGGGAGCAAGAGCGATCGCTCGCCTCAAAAATTATGCCATGTAATTATCAAGAACATGGTTTCTTCATGCACAAGATTACTGTCTTTGAAGTGTGTTCGTATGAATGAGTTCAAGTACTACTCCTATAAACATTGCAAAACACTTCAACAACTTGTTAGTAATACATGAATAATTAATTTAAAAAACATTAGGGATGGTCAGGTACCTCCAGTGTAAACATAACATATCATAACACGATTACTAAGAATATGTTTTTTTACACACAAGATTACTGTGTTTGAAGTGTGTTCTTATGAATGAGTTCAGGTACTAGGTTCTTCAAGTCCCAGCCTTGCACCTGGTAGGATTATGGTACAACACACAGGTATAAATAAGGAATTACTGCAAAACAGGATGTGCTGCTTTGCTGGAGCGTGGCTTGTTCCATTATATCGCTGACAACTTCACATTCCAATCACATTCATAACTGGTCGTCTTTGAAGACGGATCATTGACATGTCAACATGTCTTTGTGGCCACGCTTAATAAAGCCTGTTGCTTTGTGGGTGTGTGTGGACTTGGGTGGGTGTGTGTAATGTTGACTTTTTACAGCGGCTTTTGTCCAGTTCCATTTAGCTATTGAACAAATAATGCTGCATAGTGTGAAGTTAAGACGCACATGTTATTGATGTATTTTTGAGAAGATTGGATATTTTGTCTGTTACAACAAACACGTTGGTGGTCTTTGCTGTCAAAAAAAAAAGAAAATCTGCTAATTAGTAGTTTGAGTAAAACTTAAAAAAGTCTTATAAACATTTATAAAAAATATGTTGCAAGTAATTCATTGCATATTCTTCAAGCTTGCATTACCATGCAAGTTTCCCTTAAAGTATGTTTCTGCATAATTATCCTATGTACAGGTTTAAATAATATTGTTGTACCACAGAATATGCACACAACTTTTATTTATATCATTCTTATTAATGTTGTTATTGTGGCAATCATTCTAGTTCTTATAACTTATAATTACATAAACTGATCCCTTTTTGTAGACAGTGTGTGCAGCTGTAACACTGCCAAGTGCCTGTTCTTGTTTGCAGATTGCAGGTGTAGCATATGTTGATATGGCTTGAGCAGTTCACAGTTGGCATTGAGGTGTCACTGGGTGTATTACAGTGTATACATGTGTAGACCTGATAGCCAGTCTGTGTGGGCAGTGTAGTCTATGGGTCAACACTTTGCTTTGGTCAGGACACTGCCAGTAGCAGAAAAGTGTTCCTTTAGGCTTTTAGAGGGCCCTCTTGTAAATATCTGGGGATATTTCTGTAGTATTTTTAATGTGCTATATGGCTGACCTCTTTCATCTCTCAGTTCAATTTAAATTTAATTCAAGGTGTATTCGTAGTTTTTATGCTGTATACTGCACCCATATTAATCAACTACAATACCATATTTTATTTGTTTATACAGAGAACCTTTACAGGGCTAAGGCCAACATGATCATTTGGTCCACATACTTTAAACATGCCTCACACAAGCAAGTTTCATTTCTGGGTAGAAGTTTTGTCTTCATGTTACACACATACATATGCCACTGCATAAATGAAAGTGGTTATAGCCATATTCTTGTCTAGTTTGGCACTTCTGCCTTCTGGTCTGCAGTTTGAGTAAAATTAAGCCTTTTTTAAGTCCTCCACAGAAAAAACCATCCAGTATCTGAATGCTGTTAGTTGTTAGAGTCATCTGGTTCGTTTCACTTCCGTTCCCGTGAACTGATGTCTGGAGGTTGAGCTTTCTGGATTGTTGTTGTACAGGCCAGAATGTGGTGACAAACAAACCATTATCATTCACAACATGTTGCTGCAGGTAGGGGAGGTCTACCGACTGCACCGAGAAACGTTTTACCTCGCTGCCGAATTCATCGACAGATATCTCACAAAAACACGCAATATACAGAAACAGCAACTCCAGCTGATTGGAGTGACAGCGCTCTTTGTTGCGGCCAAGCTGGAGGTGAGGATCGCAGTAGGTAGCTTCAGTAGCAGTCTGGTAGAGGGGTAGCTGCATTGGTCCAGTAGCTGTGTAGCTGCAGTGGTCCAGTAGTGGTTTAGCTGCATTGGTCCAGTAGCGCGGTAGCTGGATTGGTCCGGTAGTGAGTTAGCTGCATTGGCCCGTTAATCAAACTGGTGCTCATTTCTTGAGTATTTCATAATTACTGTATGTACACAGTGCTTTGGAAAGAAACTAGCATTGGAGTTAATAGTGGTAATTGTATTTTGGTTCACTTTGTTTACATTATACTGTGATTGTTTTGTAGCATGGGATTATCAAATGCATTATGGTTTCTCTCATATCAAATATGCGTGGAGCTTGTTATTTATTGTTGTTTTGTGTGAAGAATGCTAAATTGTTGGTAAATTTTGATTAGTGACTCACCTGTTTTAAAAAGAAAAATGCACAGCATATATGTGCTGATTCCTGGTGGAATCTGTTGTATTCTTCCGTTATTTGCTCACTTCACAGTGACAAATCATAGCAATGTATAAATAACATGTTATTATAACATGTTATTATAACATGTATTGCTTGCAGTGTTGTAGCAATGTGATATGCACAGAAAAGTTTCGTGTTTTCAGAAAATAACCTGAAGCAGGTGGATGTTGCAAATCTGGCAAGAGTGACATGACATAGTATCTCGCTTCAGTGTCCAAACCTGTAATATCAAGTCACTCATATTAATGGCATAAACGAGACTGATTATGGTACTGTCATTTGCAGGAGATTTACCCGCCGAAGCTGACCGAGTTTGCCTACGTGACAGATGGTGCCTGCACAGATGATGAGATCCTTGAACAAGAACTCATCATGTTGAAGGTATACACATGAGAAAATGTGACGGTGTAATGCCATGAAGTGTCTGCTACAAAGATGTGCTGAATCAGGCATTCCGAAACTTCTAAAACCTCCAGCTTTGTGTTTCGATTGTGATGTGCCACTCTAATATAATGTTGCCTATTTCAAACACTCCTGTAGTCCCCACAGTAATATTGCTACAACTGGGCAAACTATCGCTGAATTGATTTTATTAAAAGTTTGTACAGATTATTCATATCTTTTTTACTTTATGTGTTTTCTCCATCCTTCATTAATTACAACTTTGGTACACACAAATTAAAGGTATGTATTCGACCTATTAAGTGTACATTCCCTAATTAGCGTACACCCCTTTTAATTAGCAGGATTCATAATTGTAATTTGACTAGTGTGAAACAATTGAAAAGTGTTGCCATCTGGTGTTAGACAGTTGGCATCAATGTTCAGTTCTTTGCTAGTCACCAAATGACACCACTAGCATTAAACAGTTCCCTTATTGTCTACAGAAATAAATGTTGGTGTACGTTTATAAGAACAGATTCCTTGACATTTTTTATGGACCAATTTTTTTTAGGCGTACTGTGTGTTTATTAAGTTAAATACGGTAACTTGTCTTGTGAAAGACCACTCAAAGCGCTTTGTAACCCCCCCCCAAGCAAACCTTTTCTTCACCAGCTCAACTTGGTGATGTAAGTAATGCCAACATGTCTTCATGCATACTGTGTGTGATATATCGCACAAACTGCCAATTTTAGATGTTTGTACATTCACATGACATTTTGCTGTGGCAGGAACTGAACTGGGACCTCTCACCCATCACAGTCAGCTCATGGCTCAACATCTACATGCAGTTAGCTAATGTTGACAACATGCAGGACACGGCCGACAGCTTTGTCTTCCCCAAGTACTCCGTGCACGAGTATATACAGATCAGTCGGGTGAGCATTAAAGCTGTGCAGATCGCAGAGTATATACAGATCAGTCGGGTAATCATTAAAGCTGTGCAAGTCACAAGGTATATACGGTGAAGGAAAGGTTTTGAAACATCACGTTATGTAGAAAATAATAAAGGCAACTAAAAATAACTGTTTGGTGACACCTTCTAAGAATACCTTATATCCTATCCCTAGGGCAACCTTAGGCATAAAAAAGTTATCGGAAAGAAATGTGATGACAATTATAATATATTATAATAAATAGTATCTGATGCATCCATGAGTTTGGACTATATAATGGAATTAAGACAACCTGTGTTAATGAATTTTGAAGCATTTGAGTAAATGACTTATGTACCTTGCAACTGTTAAAAAGTGGAACAGTATGGGCATTTATAATTAGCTACATTTGTAGAATGTACATTTGTGTATCGGTTAAAGCCAGAATCACCAGTTTGCGAAGGACACCATAAAAGCACTATATCAGTTGTTGCCACTGTAGTCTTGGTGTTTGCCTCAACATCAAGCCTGTTGTGTTGTAGTTGCTGGACATTTGTGTTCTGGACATTGACTACCTACAGTTTCCCTACAGCATCATGGCGGCATCCGCCTTCTATCACATGTCGTCCACACAGCATGCTCTTGCAACATTAGGTAAGTGACACGTTTCCTTTATTACCAGTGGTTCTCTGCCGGGAACTGTAGTATATATCTCGCCACTTGCACGCACGCATGCATGTGCACATACACATACAACATCAAATGGACTGGCATCTATTAAACGTTCACATTTAATTGTATGTTGTATAATTGTATGTATGGTAGAATAAAGTTTCCCTATAAGAAAATGGCCTTCCCTATTCATACTATCAGTTTAATTGTGTTATGTTCCTATTACCAATTGTCTAGCTTGTATAATTTCTTAACATAAAAAAGTACATCATCTGTCTGCAGGTTTACAGTGGGCTGATGTTGCCCAGTGCATTCAGTGGATGGCACCGTTTGCTATGGCGCTGCGGGAACTTGGCCCTGTTGAGCTCAAGTTCTTCAGTCAGGTGGCCGCTGAGAACACGCACAACATCCAGACGCATGTAGTTGACCTTGGCCTGCTGGTGAGTGGACGTGTTGTCTTCCTACAATCACAGACTTTTGACCCAGCTTGTAATGGGTACACGACTGTCAATCATTGTTATGAATTGGTGTTCACAGTGTGTGTGGTTTGTGTTCACAATGTGTGATTGATGTTCTCAGTGTGTGTGGTTTGTGTTCGCAGTGTGTGTGGTTGATGTTCGCAGTGTGTGTGGTTGATGTTCGCAGTGTGTGTGGTTGATGTTCGCAGTGTGTGGTTGATGTTCGCAGTGTGTGTGTGGTTTGTGTTCGCAGTGTGTGTGGTTGATGTTCGCAGTGTGTGTGTGTGGTTTGTGTTCACAGTGTGTGATTGATGTTCGCAGTGTGTGGTTGATGTTCGCAGTGTGTGTGTGTGGTTTGTGTTCGCAGTGTGTGGTTGATGTTCGCAGTGTGTGTGTGTGTGTGTGTGGTTGATGTGGGGGCAATGGATGGATGTAGATTGGGATTACTCAACTATTTTAGCTTGACCAGTGTTGAAATGAATTGCTTGATGTTGTGATTACCATAAGGTAGACCTGTTAATTGTAAACTGGAATGCTGTATTTTCTACCTGTGAGGTAGTTATTTGCTATGGTGCCTTCATTTTGGTGATCGTTGCAATGATTTTGCACCTGGGTGGGAAAGAGCTTACTTGAATACACAGGTTCAGCAGTGTTACTTATTGTAATATACGTTTACTGTTACTGTAACAGCGATCATGTTCTTAAATTGTGATTAATTATTATTTTATTATAAGCAGAAAAATACCTGAGAGAACTTTGACTGTGTAAAGCAAATGTTTTTTTACTGTACTCGATTAATGACAATGTCCAATTTTATCCACATGGCACATTGCATCAAGAAGGGAAATATGTGAAAGTCTCCTTTGGCTTAGACTTAAAGCAGCACTGTTGTCTCTGTCCGCAGGAGAAGGTGCAGGCCAGACAGGCCCAGATGCAGTTGTCCGTGGCCCGTTCCAGCCCAGAGCTGTCGACACAGTTCCCTGGCATCATCACACCGCCACAGAGCATCAAACGGGCCTGCATCAAGCAGCGGACAGAAGAGGTCAGCGACTGTGAAGACACAGCATAGTCATGGCAACATCTGGACATTGGTCATCACTTAGATGCGGTTGCAAGCACAGATGTGATGTGGAAGCACAGTGGTGCTGGAAGGCTTGTGGTGTTTGTACACAGGCTGTACAATGTCAGCATGTGTCAGGTGATGTTTGTACACATGTTGTACAATGCTGGCATGTGTTGGTTGGTGTATGTATGTATATGTTTGTCTCTTACTTGAACATACAACTTGTGCGAAATGGCTAGATAAATTGTTCAATCTGTGCAAAATTGTTGACATTGTTGCCGTTAAATAATGATGCAGGCATTAGTACATACCCTGCCAGCCAGGTGTTTTACTGCGTCAGGTTTTGGGTGAGATGTGTGTGAAGTCTTCAATTAGAGAATTTTTTATAGCCTTGAAAAGGTAATTAAAATGGGATTTTCAAAGAAAGGCTTTGCTTCAACAAAGATGGAATGTATTTAGAAAAGTCGACCAAACTTTTGTTATTTTGTATTGAATTTGTCATGGACAAAGGTCTTAAATTTTGAACTATTGATCTTAAAAAGATCTTAGATCTATCTAACCAGCCCAAGGCCGCAGACACCTTGGTATGACGCTAAGCAACAATACATTTGTATTTATACAAGAAGCCAGCAGTTCACAACATGTCTCTGTTGCGTCGGCAACATGAACTAATCTAACAGGGCATCTGCCGCAAGGCACATTTAGGCATTCTGCCAGGTCACGTGGCTTTTAATGTTATGTATGATATTTACTTAGGAATAAAAATATTTTTATATCTGTTCGGTGTCAATGGTGAAGAAAAGCTGTTGGAATGTGTGGTCATGTGACTGGCTTGTGGGAAGAAAACACAAATAACTAGCATTTGAGGGACCATTTTGAATGGTCTTTGAATTAGTAACCGTGGTGGAGCAGCACCGGTCTCACGCCATGCCACTGTGTGGAACACAGCTAATCTAGGAAAGATCTGACTACAGAAAATTGGGATGAGTCACAAGTGTACATACTAACTTTAACTTATCCGATTTAGCTGCAAATGGCGATCGTTGATTTCAGGTCTGTCACCCATTTCTAGTTAGATTTATTTAATTATATTTATTGGCCATTTTGTCAGTAATCAGTCCTAGAATGGTCGTTCTCTGTGCGACTGGCAGTGCTGCTTCATAGGCTGCTGTGCACACAGAGTGAGTGCGAGTGTCAGATGAACTTATGTGAAGAGGTGGTTAACAGTATACATTATACAGCAAACATGTCTCGTTTATCCATACTTCGATAATCCGTTTTTTCTCTGTAATCTGCTTGCCTTTATGTGGTAACAATCTCGACACACTGTACGTTGCTTCATTAATGTGTAAATTGCTTCAGTGATCTGTTTCTGTTTCCACACACTATTTTGGGCAACCAGCTGGCTAGTTGACTCTGCAGGATGATTCACTTTTTAAAGCCAGTTTGTTTTAGATCACTCAAAACGTCAAACATCAGGCAACTAATGGTGTCGGTGATTGCTTTTACATCAGAGCCACACTATCCTTGGGAACCAAAGTGCAGATAAACGAGACATGATTGTATTACTGTGTCATACTGGGTCATAACAAAAAGTATTGATTTATGAGGTTCGTAATTTTGGTTTATTGTGTTTGTTTCCTTGGGTATTGGTTTTTATCATGTTACATACTCTTTACAATATTTTAACCGCAAACAAATGCCACAGTTGTAATGTCTTGTAATCATTACAGTTGTACAAAGCATTCACAGTGAATTGCTCAAGCTATCTAATAGCATTACTTATGTTATGCACTATTTATGAATGGGTCTTATTTTAGCCAAATTGTGTAAGTCACTGCTCCAGATTGGTTATTGCTTTTATTAACCAATGCAGAATGCTCACATTTTAACATGGCACAGAAGTATGGCTCTTACTGTGCTAATCTGAACCAAAATTTAGTATAATTTGTTACGCATTAACTTTGATTAGCTCACTGTACAATAAAAACTGTATTTATGCAATAATTTATGCTAGATGATGAGATTGTAGTTGGCTTGATCTGCTAGGCATGTTAACTTGTTTAGATACCAACTGTTAATCTATAATGTTAACTAGTTTAGATCCCAGCTGTTCATCTATAATGTTAACTAGTTTAAATCCCAGCTGTTCATCTATAATGTTAACTAGTTTAAATCCCAACTGTTCATCTATAATGTTAACTAGTTTAAATCCCAACTGTTCATCTATAATGTTAACTAGTTTAGATCCCAACTGTTCATCTATAATATTAACTTGTTTAGATCCCAACTGTTCATCTATAAAGCATACCATATTTGATGTGAAGTAATAGGTTTGATGTATGGACGGCATGATTCAAAATATGGAGGAATGTTGATGAATTAAGATAATGAAATTAATAATGAAATGTTGCTCAGTGTTAATGATTTTCACGAGCAATGCATTTACTGTTTCCTCCGTTGTCGACCTTTGTACATAGTAGCGACAGTGAAGCGATTGATGTGGTGTTTTCTTGATGTTCATATTGATAGTTCCCGGTTGTTGCGGTCAATAAAACACCGTTGCTTCAGTTTGGGAACTTATCATTTAATACCAACATTGTTCTGCATATGTTGTAAATAGTGATTTATTGCAGTGGGTCGTTTTAGCAGCTCACAATAGAATCAGTAACGATGTAATGTTTGTGTTTGCGTGTGTGCTTAAAATAACATGATTGGACTGTTTTGTCCAGATTTGGTCAAATTTGAAAATAAGGATGTTCAGGAAAGTCATGTGACTGCCAAATACTTGTACCCAACTACACATGCATTATCAAAGCTGAAGCAAATATCGTGGCGATATTTCCCCAAGGTCATATGAATATCATAATACTGAGAAAAACCATGTAGACGATGAGTGTTAATGAGTATTTCCAATAAAACTTTATATATATATATATAAAATTAATTTTAGTTGTGTTCAATACTGTTTATATACAATATATACTGCACAATTTCATGGTCATTTTTGTAATAAAAATATCATGATATAAATTTAAAGGAGTGGTATCTAGAATATTACTGAATATGAGAAAAAAATTAATTACTATTAAGTATATTAATTTAGTGGTAATTACATTTTTGTTACATAAAATGAGCAGGGTTTTACTGTGATTTGGCTAAAGACAATCTAATACAATTGTTATTTAGTCAAATTGATACTTTGCCCACATGTGCCAAAAAGGTGCTTTATAAAATTTTTTTTTAATTCTTTAACATGATTGCTAAAAAATAATGTTTTTAATTAATTAAACAATATCTAAATTATCAACGAATAAATGAAAAGTAGATGTAAGTCTTATAACATATATAATGTATTTCATATGTCTAGTTATCTTCTGTTCATTGTTACTCATCTGGCTCACACAATCCAATTTATGTCTACCAATTCTTTGCATATTTAGGCTGTCTCAACTGATCCATTTAAATGTAATTTTCTTTTTATATTCTTAAGTTAGGAAGTTAGATAGTTATCGTAAAATTATGCTATATCGAAAAACTATGTAAACCAGGACTTGACTGGTCGCTGGAAGTGACCAATCAATTTCACTTTACCTGATTCTACAAATATTATTAGCCAATACTAATAAAACAAAAGTTAAAACACATTTAAATGTTTAAAACAATTGCAGTAACGGATGGCAACACCTTTCGACAATGAACTGGTTACGCATATCAACAGATGTGTGTGATAATGTATGTAGTCTTGACTATAACTTGACAATAAATTAAGGAACTTGCAACACTTTGTCAACAAGATTAATTTTTTATTTGATAGAAATTATGCTGTATATAAAATAATATGCAAATTAGACAGTTAATTGTCCATTTCTTGAGCAAGATCCACGATCTGAAACCTACAGAGGAGTCAGAAACGTTCCTCGCAACCATCAAGAGAGGTCAAAGGTGAGTATTAAAAAGGGTTAACAATTCAATTATGATTACTAACAAAATACAGGCAATATCAATAATATAGGAACTCTATTCGATGAATCATAATATGCTAACATAGTATGTGCATACAGTAAACAGAAATAAACATAATTTATTTATCTCGACAGAACAAAAACAATGCTAACTGCTAGCACATCTCATGACGGCAATCTTCATAGGTGTCTAGATGCAACAAGTCTTGTACAAATTTATGCCATGCAGCTGTCATAGGGTTCCCATGTATTGCTGCAGTTACTGGATGCTAGTGCTAGAAACCTTTAACCACCTCCTGGAAAAGACTCCCTGCAAATGTTAATATCATACTTAAAACTGCATCTTCAACTTATTTAGCCTATCTCGAATCCGGTTCATTTATGTAACATATATGTGTGAATAGTTTAAGTAATATCTGCAGTCGGTTTAATAAAAAGTGCATATTTTTGCTAAAATCATCAAAACAATTTACTTTAGTCGTTCGTTAGGTCTGATAAGGCGGCTATCTGAAACAGTAAACATTTTATGGGGTCAAGGCATCATGGGCATGACCTCAATCCTAACCCCGATCACATGACAAAGTTATGAAATTTCAAAATTTGTGAGTTTCAGCATTTCCATTTTCACTTCAATAAATTCTGTATCCAGAATTAAATAATTTAATAGTATGTATAATTTCACAAAAACTATATACAAAAGTTGCACAAACGAGCCAGCTTGTCGTAGTGGATACTAGGTAAGTTTGAATTTTCACAAAATTAATTTGAAATGAGACGAGCAAAAAAATTTATTTGAGGAGGGACCTTTAATTGAGGAACCTTTAATTGAGGAGGGACCTTTAAGGCTTTCACTTATTGATTAAAGACTGATGTAGTTTCCCACATTGGGGGCAGCACAATGCATATGGGAAGCTTCCACACACTACTAACACACTAAGGGCACCCTATCATAGGTTGACAGTTGTGTTATACTTTCATGTACCGGTGATGGACTGGAATATGCAAATGCGTGGCACAACCTAACCAAGCAAAATACAAGAAAATTCTGCAAAGCATACAAACAATACAAAACATACAAACACATTGCCATCTAGTGATCTATATAAATCATTGATCTCACATTGACACACATATACAATGGTTATTTAAAGTTTTATAAATACAATAGTAAAACACATACTTAGCAACAACACAAGTATGTTGTATTCATATTTTACATGCTTAGAATAGATACACATGATTATTAACATCAAGTTTCTTAATCGCATGTGTTACTTCCTTGTATATGGCACAAGTAAGTTGGATTCCTACATTATTTTATATGCTTTGAATAAACCCACATGCTACATTAACATCAAGCTTCTTAATCGCATGTTTCTTCTATATATTACTAATATTAAGAAGACTGCACTTTGTAAGTGTTAGTAGCATATATTTTAGCTATATAATTTTCGTTGGTTTTGTTTAAAAAAATACTTTTTTTGGCAATATACAGTTGCAAAAATGTTCATGGGCACCATATATAATGGCCATTGTGAGGCACAAGCTACAGTTGCATGCGCCTGCCCGCCCGCACGCACGCACACACACACACACACTGATCATGTAAAATTAAACCATAGAATGTTTAGACAACATTCACCGACCCAGCTACAACATTTCACTGTACATATGACTCAAGTCCTTTAATGTCCAGTTCTACGATCTTCAGTACGACTACGGGGACTTTTTCTAGATCTGCCTGCATGACGCTGTCTGTTCTGTCGGTTGCTTGGGGCATTATCATACATGTGCGGTGTACCCCTTCGTACGTGCAGTGTGTCATCGTAGATGTTAGTTCCGCTCTCACTTGGTAAATAGTCATAACCATCTTCATCTCGATAACCGTCTTCATCTGCTGAGCTTTCTGCAGTAGGATGACGAGTACTTCTTCTACACCTGCGTGCCTGGCGTTGCATGCTATATGGGTTACTTGGGGCATAATCGTCTTCATCATGTCTGAGTTGTGGGTAGTAAATCGGTTCGTCGCAGTAAAGTGGGTCAGTTGGCATCCGATGTCTTGGTACATCACAACCCCCATAAATCGGGTCAGTTGGCATCCGATGTCTTGGTACATCACAACCCCCATAAATCGGGTCAGTTGGCATCCGATGTCTTGGTACATCACAACCCCCATAAATCGGGTCAGTTGGCATCCGATGTCTTGGTACATCACAACCCCCATAAACCGGGTCAGTTGGCATCCGATGTCTTGGTACATCACAACCCCCATAAATCGGGTCAGTTGGCATCTGATGTCTTGGCACATCATAATGCCCATAAACTGGGTCAGTTGGCATTTGATTTCTTGGCACATCAAAATGCCCGTAAACCGGGTCAGTTGGCATCCAATGTCTTGGTACATCACACCCTCCATAAATTGGGTCGCTTGGCATCTGATGTCTTGGTACATCGTATCCTCCTTCTGCATCTCGCGTGTCCACACGCAGTCTGGGTTGTGGGTAATCTGACATGGGGTTTCCAGATGTGTCATAGCATACGACCTCATCTACTCTCGTGGTAAACGAGACATAGTGGTGAGTGTCACGACGGGAACGGAAGCCCCTTGTTCCCCTCATCTCTCTCTCGTCATCTGTGAATAACACTGTGCGTCGCATGTGCTGATCATATACGGTTCCTCTCTGCAGAAAGCCCATTGACTCATCTTCTGTGTCAATCATCTTTGTGATTCTCTTCAATTGCTCTCTGTTTGAACTCACAGAATCATTTGTAGATTCCCCAAGTTTCATTTCTGGGTTGTATGGCTCCCTAAAATAAAAAGGCAGTACACTACTTATAGTGTGTACTTATGTGCGTCTTACTCAGAAAATTAAACAATGTGTATATGATCTCTGTGAATGTAGTTTGAATAAAGGTGTTGGCTATTATCTACTGATTGTGTTAATATTAGCAATTTACAATAAAATTGATATATATCTGATAATGGCAGGCTACATATAGATGACCAATCGATGGGCTCTCGATAAGTCAATGTCTTCTTTGTCCGCCTGCCATCTGAACAGATTGGTGCTTTGGATGGCAATCATGTTCAATTCAAGAACATTTATTTAAAAAATCAGTTTCATAAACATGTAATATATAAACAGACTCAATTGATAAGTGAAAAGTTTGAAAGGAGTAACACTGAAGTAAAATACTACTCCCAATAGTTGTTTTACTCCCTTTCTGTGGGAACAATTGAATATTGGTAAAAACTAACCATTTGCAACTATAATCAAGAATATCACGTAAGTGGTTTACTGGGAATCTGTTCTAAAAGTGCAGAATTCTGGTCTAATGTAATTTTTCGTGAAGGCCGACATATTCATCAGTGTTTGCAATTTTGACCAATCAGCAGCGAGCAGCCCCTTAACCCCCGACACAGCTTTGACGTAGGCTGTGCATATCGCGTGTATTTTTAATGTGGTTGAGATGTGCAGTTACTTTTTTATTTGTTTTTATATTGGATTTATTGTGCAGCATTCGGAGGTAAACATGAATCAGTGAAGTATGGAGAGTTGTCTTTTTTATTTCCTCTCGAAAAACAGACAGTAGTGAAGCAATGAATTCACATTTGCGGGCGGGTTGGTTGGAAGCCCAAGCGATATGCTAGACTTTGTTCGGTCCATTCTGAAGAGTCATGTTTTGAAGTTGATATATTTTCATCAACTAATCAGAAAAGAGCATTAAAGCCTGAAGCAGTACCTACAATCTCCCAGCATGTACATCAGCCAAAGGCTGTTTACTCGAGAGAACTATCGAATAGGAACACGAGGCGGTTAGTAAACAATGAATTAATGGATTATCTTGTCAAATAAGTTGAATTTAGATGCAAACAGCATGTCCAAACTTATTGGCAAGTATTTGACTAAAATCGGCTACAATCAGGCATTTAAAGTTGGAGTTATGGGAAACTTCTGAATATATATGGTGCTGCCCATGCAAAAAAGATTTTCGGTGTTCAACAAGGTATATTTAGTTAACCACTTCCATGATATTCTTGATTATAAACACAAATGGTTAGTTTTCAATGCTTTTATAGGCAGACCTGTTAAGTCTCCTGCTCTTGGGACCCATCTCCCGTTTTCCCATGCGGGAAATCAAATCTCCCATTTTCATGATTCCACTAATTTTTTTATGCTTCATAACATTCCCCCCCCAATTTTTTTGACCACATGCCACTTTTATAAATAAATATTTCCCCATTTCCATTATGACAGAAACTTTCCGAAATAGCAACACTGTTAATTTTCGTGTCGTTACATATTTCTGAATTCTCTCACCACTGGAATCATGCCATCTACATTTTAATCAGATGGAAATGATCATGTGGTCTGCAGACATCGAATCAAATTAAGTGTTTACGTGAATAATCGTGAATTTTATCCGACGAATTCGTCATTTGGTGGCTTGACTCGTGATTCTGCAATAGCGCACAAATCTCCAGTTTTGTAATTTCAGAAACTTGACATGTCTGCTTATAATTGCAAAGGCCCCAAGAATGCCTTTGGTTTCACTTTAAGTTAATAGTTGTGTCCCATATATTCAGTGGCATGGCCCTTCTATTAGCTGATGCTCGGATTAAGGAAAACTGATTTTGTCTACGTGTGTCTTGTTTATTTGTATGCATTACAAATAACCTTTGAATGTTAGATGACAATCCAATGCTATGAGCTTTGAACGCAAGTAATATTGTTCTAAATTGTATCAATTCGGTAAACCTCTAAATGCATGATTTGTAAAACAATGGCGTTGTGTGGTTGTATTACTGTGCATTGTGCATAAGCTGAATTACCTTCTTTTGTAACATTTATACAATATAAATTTATAGAATACCTTATACCCTATATCTCCATGCAGTACAGTACAACTCAGAGTGGAATATAACATGGACATTCTTAAATCTTGTCTTGTTACATCACATTGCATGGGCATACAACTCAGAGTGGAATATAACATGGACATTCTTAAATCTTGTCTTGTTACATCACATTGCATGGGCACATTTCAGTTACAGTAATGGAAAGTGAAGTGAGCCAATGTTATTTCAATTACCTCTTCTGCAGACAGTCAAGTACTTCAGGGAACGATGGACGCCGACAGTATGGATTCGCCATGAGAGCTTTGATCAACGCATCCAGCCAGTCAGGGCAGTGCGGTGATTGTGGCAGTGTGTGGCGTTGTCTCTGTACTACTATGATCTGGTGCGGATAAATGCCAAAATGTAATAGTTACCAAAATGTGAGATGCATATCTGAGATCATCATAATGGTATTCCTACAAAAATTTTATAAAACCCTTGTGGGGTGGGGGGGAGCCATTCTGCAATCGTGCATTACAGATTGGCCTTGTGTGGTTGGTTCCCCCACCTTTGTTGATATTTTGTCAGCTGAGTATATAGACTAGGTCACAACTGTTTTCATTCGAGCCACGGTTTCCATGTCATTAACTCTTTTGTAGGTAGCTTTGTCCCGCATAAAACCATTTATTGATCTTAGTATGTATGGTTTAATAATTTAATACCGGAGCACATATTGCATTTCCTAAGATGTCACATATATCAAATTACTTATTTATTGATGTACAGTTTGATGATAAACTGAATGGATGAATGTTCAGTCATTGAACTCTGCACACCAGAATGAACACCCAGAATGAACACCCAGAACAGGTTCAAAGAGTAACTCTAATTCTCTTTACCAATAATAGGATATTGTAAAGAACAGTTGCTAGATAGAATACAGCGCTGTACCTCGTTGTGCTTGACGTGACAGTACGGCACCAGGTGTGTGCGTGGAGGGTTGTCTAGTTGACACAGCGCATTCTCAGTCTCCCAGATAAGTACGCCAAAGCTGTACACATCCGTCTTCTGTGTCATGAGCCGGACTCGTTCGTCTCCTTCGGTAACCTACCCCATGAGAAGATATAAATCAGATGAGAAGTGAGATGTACTCGTCCATGACCATACTTTATGTAAACAGATGATATAAGTTTGTGTATTTTTCTTAATTTCATGTAAAAAATGTTTAACTAGTAATGTTATGTGTTAATGCACTTCACATGTTTGGTGCATGTTTGAGCAGATCATTCTGTCAGGGTTTTTTACCAGTAATGGGAAGCGGGGATCAAGGTTATCGAAATAGCCAGAGGATGGCAATTAACACACTAGTTCAACAGCTATGTAGAGAGGGAGGAAGTCGATCGTGAGGTTGGGAGGGCTGACATGTTAAAAAAAAATATTTTTGGTAGCAAACATCATTTAAACTAGAAGTGAAGGGGAGTTACTTAAACGTGTCACACAGGATGAGAGGCCTCAAGTACATAAATGTAGTAAATAGTAAAAATAAAATCACAAATACATAGCAGATACTGAATTAGTGCTTGGGAGAGATCAAATAGGAAGAGGGGGAGGGGAAGTCATTTTATATATTAAAAATCTATTCAGGCTTACAAAATAAAATTAGAAAGGGAAGCAAATTGAGATGGTGCAACATAGTTACAGGAAATTCAACATTAACTTTACCGAAGTCCAAATATAAACGAAGAGGATAACAGAAAAATACAAAACACTATAAAGGAAGTGAGTAAAGGGGAATGTATCATAATGGAACATTTTAGCTACGGACACATACAATAGAAATATCTACAGTACAGGGGTGAGGAAAAACAATTTTTTTAGTACAGGATAGCTTCCTAACTCAAAACATGCTAAAAAAACAGGGCAGAGAATGTATTAAATGTTCAGAAAAATGTCATTCATTTTAGGGTAACAGTGATCATAATCAAATACATTTTGACATCAAAGTCAAATTAGAAAGGAAAAATAAAAGGAAATACAGGAGAAAATTCTACAAAGGTAAACATAAAAATTGGAGAAAATACTTAGCAAAGCTAGATCGTAATAACTTGCTAAGGAATAAAATGATATTAAATAAACATTCTAAAATATGAAATTGAGATTATCATTGATCAGTCTATCCCCTTGAGAAACAAGGAAAACGGTCTAGAAAGACTTGTAAAAAGTAGTTATTGGAAAATAGTGTACAAGCAAACTATGTGGAGGCGTACCAGAAAGGATGAAGACTACACAAATTATGAGGCACTTGAAATTAGGAAATCTAAAAGAAGCTATGTGTCAAAATCAGCATGTAACATAAAAAATGACAGCAAGAGTTTTTATGCATATGTCAGAAGTAAACAAAACAATGAGACACGGTTCGACAACTAGAAGACAGTGCTATAAATATATCACAGGGTTTTTTAATTGTGGCATACCTAAATGGATACTTCCGTTCAGTGTTTACCAGAGAGGATATTAGTGCATTACCAATTCCAGATGTTAAATTCCAGGAGGCTAAATCAGACTATTTAGGGTAGTTAATTGTAACTTCAGAAACAGTAGCTAAGTAAATAAAGGCAACGAAGGATAATAAATCACCTGGAGTGGATGAAATTCCACCAAAATTAACTACTAGTGGAAATGGTAGAACAAAATAGCATACCACTCGCAAGAATGTTCAAGTTGTCATTAAAAGAGGTAATGGTTTCTTTACTTTAGTTATGAAGAACACCTTAAAGAATGTGGTTAACAACACTAGAGACAAGAAGGTTAAGAGGAGATCAAATTGAAGTTTTAAGATATTGAATGGGTATGAAAATATTGATAGAAATATTGTTTTCTCACTTAATATAGTAGAACTATAGGACACAAGATGTCATTAGTGAAGGACCAGTGTAGATTGAATATCAGAAAGTACTCATTCTCACAGAGGACAATAAATGAATGGAAGAGATTTTCCATAGATTGTGTCAATGTTAGCAGCGTGAATATGCTTAAAAACAAATTTGAGAAATATCTCAGGAGGGCAGGAGGGAGGTTACACATAAACGAAAAATTGTTGGACCCTCGACAAGCCAATGGTTTTTTGTCCACTTATCATCTGGGCCTTTGCCTTGGATGGCAATCTTGTTAAATCTTGTTAAATGTGATGTCAATGCTGCTACAATCTGTGATTATAGGTAAGTTTCTGATAGAGCACACAATGGAAGCAAACCATCGTATTGAGTTCTTCGGCACGACCTTGAATGGCTGCTCCATAACTTGTGATACATCGTCATCGTAGATGTCAAGGTGAATCAGTGTAGCCCGAGCTAGCTGGCCAATTACAGCCTAGAACCAGACAAAATGTTCATACATTTCTGTATATAGGCATGCCAGCAAGACAGTAAGTTTTGTAAATGGTCTTCACCACGTAGATGTGGACCTTTACACCTGTCGCAACACCAGCATCATTATAAAATATTTTTACATTAAGTTGTATACCGGGTAGTTTAATATATGGATTCTTCAAATTGTTTTCGAGTCAAAAGGGCTAAAGGTATATAACTAATTTCATCGGTCTACAGTCTGAAGAAATCAGAAACTACTTCATGATGTTTCATTTGTTTCATCAGTTTTTCATGTGTACCACTATAACCAATCAGTGCACTGGTAAACGTAGAAGTGATGTATGCCAAAAATTACTCTGGAATGGATTTGTCATGCAGCGTATCTGGATATGCACTGGTGGTGCACTTTTTGTCCATCCAGTGGTAAACATATCACAAGTCACACATATATGGTATTTCTGATGAAAATGTACATTTGTTAGCAAATTTGTTTTAAAAAGAAACTCATGGACAGCCCAAACTTTCTTGAAAAGCTAGCCAAAAATTTTCTTAAAAACGGTGTCCTCGATAACATCAAACAGGACATCTACGCGTTATGCGCTGTCGACATTGGCCACACAAAAGACACGATACGAAATTTGGAGAGGCATGTTGTCGACTTGGAACGGGCCAACAAGGAGCTACGGGACGAGTGACACACAAGAACAGTACAGCCGTCGGAACTGCCTCTTGGTGCACGGTGTCTCCGGGAGTAGGCAGTCCTGTCGGTGTGCAATGGGAAACTTGGCCTGCAGCTAATGAGTGACTGCATCGAGCGTAGCCACCGCCTTGGCTACAGACACAACAACAGAAACTCGAATGGAAAGCCACGGCCGATTATCGTGAAACTGAAATCTTACAATGCAAGGCGATCGATCTTCAGTGCAAAGCACAAACTAAAAGGTACAAGACTGGTGTTTACAGAGAATTTGACAAAGCAGCGAATGGAACTATTACAGAAAGCGCGCACAGTTGTTGGGGTCAAATCAACATGGACGATTGACGGATGGATTATATGCCTACCGACCAGCGGCAGAAAGGAAACTATCGTGAACAAGAGAGATCTTGATAACTTACGTGAACTGTGTCAACAGTGAATAGGAAACCCCACATGAAACTGTACATAGAAAACAGTATTCACACACTTGTGTGTTAGATGTGACTACTTAGATGTGACTACCGAAAAAGGTACATGTTTTAACATAGACGGTATTATAGAAGACACTGATGGAGGATGTAAGACAAACTATCTAGGTAATGTACAAGACTGTTTAAGAAAGTGTAATTATCACACAGACTCTGAACTCTACAACCTACAGTGTAATTGTGACACAAACAGTAAGTTCTCTACATTGACAGTAAATTATAGAAGTTTATAATTTTTTTTGACAAACTTGAATACAGCGTAAAATCACTAAATGTTAACTTCGACTGTATAGGAATAACCGAAACTTGGATAAAGCCGGTGGAAATAATTACTCTTTATTTTATATATAAATGATATTGAAAATGTATAAGATATCCTAAATCCTATACTGTTTGCAGATGACACAAGTCTCTTTCATACTCATACATGCTTCAACACTCTCATCGAAGAGTTAAACATAGAAATAAAAAAATCTCAACATGGTTCCATACCAACAAACTTTCCTTAAACACCAAAAAGTCAAATTTTATTATATTCACACCAAAAGCAACAAAATACAATATCAACAGTGCCTTAATACAAGTAGATGGAAACAAATTAAAGCATGCCAAATTCACAAAATTCCTAGGAATATTTATAGATGAGCACTTAAGTTGGGCAACACATATTGACAACCTATCAAAACAAGTAGCACGGAATATGGGAATGCTTAACAAATTAAAAAATTTTCTACCTATGTATATAATGAGAACTATTTATTGTTCATTGATCTTATGACATTTACAATATTGCACTCTGTTGTGGGAAAATTCATATAGTACAAACTTAAACAAACTAAGAATACTACAGAAGAAAGCTATTAGGATATTCTCATTACATCGCAAACACTGATCCTCTATTCTCAAAGTTAAAACTATTAAAATTGGATGATCTATATAAACATCAACTAGGTATTTTTATATAAAGCAGCAAATAACAAACTCCCAGATTCTATGTCATCAATGCTTACGAGAATAGAAAACAAACAGCAGGAAATGTACAATAAATTATTCAGGACCAGTATTCTGGAATGCATTACCTAGTAAATTAACACAGCTTGTGTCCATTAACCAATACTGAAAGAACTGTTACTCTCTAAATATCAATGCCTTTACAGTAAACACTGCAAATAAGAAACTTTGTATTTGTACAAAATGTACTCTATATCTACATTTATTTTCACATGGTGGAGAAGACCACGTGTTTCATGCTTATGTAATATTTAATGTAGTCAGGATCATGTATTACTTAATGTATTCATGCTCACATTTAATGAATAAATGTGTAGTTAGTGTATTATTTGTTCATATAATTCAAAGTACAAATTATATGTTGATATTTAAGCAACATTTTTGAGACTCAATTTGTATTTATATAACATAAACTCTACATCTACCTTTATTTTAACATGGCAGAGTCAACCATGAATTGATGTTCGTGTAGAATTTAATGTATGCATGGTTCATGCATTACTTAATGTGTTCATGTTCACATTGTAATGTATTCATGTGCAATAATTAGTTAGGTTATTAGTGTAGTATTTGTTCATAAAATTCTAATTACAATTTGTATATTCATATTTAAGCAATTTTTTTTTTTACATTATATTGTATTTCACTTGCAATAATGTTGCTTAGTATATGTTTTTGGCTTAAGCCTAGGGAAACAAAATATGTTGATTTATATCTGGGTGGTCCTCGTCAGAAGCCCCGCCGGGTTTCTAGAGGATCTCCTTCGTTGCTCTTGTATAATCTGTGACTCAAATCATATTGTAAGTATGTTAAAATGTATGTGTAGTCAAAATAAATTTATTCATTCATTCATTCATTCATATGATATAATTGTGAATGCTGTAAGTTTGTTACTCACTCTGCCATTGGGTGTGACATAAATGAACTTTGCCTGGAGACACCCATGGATGAAGTTACGTTCGTGCAAGTAGGCCATGCCTTCCGCAATCTGTCTGTAGTACGAAAAGCGATCTTCCACATAGCTTGATTGGAGCATGAGTTCCAGGAGCGTCATCGTTGATGTGCAATCCATAAGCATGTAAAGCTTGCGTTCACTCTCAGTCACAAACCGCACTACAGTCGCCACATTGGGATGCTGCATATAGAAACAACTTTCATTTCAGTACAATAATTGATGACCCTGCAAAGAAATATAATTACACTTTGATGGATCATATTCAGATAAGTTGCAACATGGAAGCACGAGTATGTTGTACGCATGTTTTTATTTTCATAGTTAGCAGCAGTTAATTCATAAGGTTGTCCATAAAATGAATTTGCTTTCGTTGTTTATATCCGCCACCAGTGTGACGTCACCTTTCTCTTGGTGTTAAGGCGTGACAAACTAGAAAACTAAGTTCTACTCTGGATGCTTTCAGCAAACAGTTCGCACAAACACAACAATGAGAGATCATTGAGAAGGACTCCATGCTCAGATGACTGATCTGGTGAACGCCAGAGGAAACCCCATATGTCATCACATTAAGTAAGGTAAGCTCTTTATTTGTCGGTACCTTTAACTGGCGTAGCCGGTGTTTCTCCTCTTCACACGTGTCTTTCAACATCAGTGACTTCATCTATAAGTCAGGAAACAAGAAGAAAACATTAACAATGTATATTACCAGACGTGTCATGATCACTTTTGTAAATAGTATGTATTCACAGTTAATCCACATTAATCCTATTCACTATAAATATGCCCAACTGACTATCAACACCGTAATGCTTTAGACCTGACACGTGACATCAACACCAGACATTGTCTGCCATTCTCATTCACTGACAACGACATTATGTCAGCACCATTATGCAAGTTCTACCCTTCAAATAAATATGGTGGAAAACACAATTATAGCTGAAGCACTGTTCTGTTCAGCTCCCATGACACCGTGAAGAGGCACAGCTGTGTGCAAGCTGGTTTACGTGTGTGTGCACACAATTAGTCCTGCAATGACAATGTTCAAACACATCAGCACACAAATATCGTAGAAAGGCTAACATAAAATAAAGTGAGACGCCCCGATCATGGGGTCGTAGATGAAACCCTAAAAGCGTGGTGCTCGATATGCTAAATGTCTAGGAGTAGTAGTAGCGTAACATAACATAACATAACATAACATAACATAACATAACATAAAAATATACATACTAACGGTGAATTATAATAAGATAAAGTTATTCTAAATTATAATTCTTAAAGTGCCAATAATAATTCATCTCATTGATTACACATATCACATCATTGCTTATGTGATATCTGCAACAGCATGCCATCACTAGTAAGTTAAACATGATTAAGTTGAGAAAACAAGAAAACAGACGTGTTACCAGTATGTCGTTGTATTTGCCCGGCCACCGCACTGGGTCATCTTCTGCCTTAAGTTCCACCTCTGTACAAGCAACCGTGTGATTCTAAAGAATACATTAAACACACTGTTCAACAAGAGTCATATATACAACACACACACTTTAAATCAAACAATGCTTTGTTGTCCATGTTTTGTTCAATGAGTTGGTAGTTTGGACACTTTGCCCTCTGCTACTTCGACCAAATAATATGACGCATTATGCTGATTAACACATTTTCAGTAGTCTTGGACATTATAAGCAACCATGAGAACAGATTACTAATGGTGATTACTACTGGAGAAAATAATATCCATATTTATTAAATTCATACATCCAAATATTAAACAATATACTCACATCACTCCCGATACAGTATGCGTCAAAGAGATCTTCCATATCATCAGGGGTCTTCCACATGTCTGTCACAAATCACAGTGATTGTGATATACATCATTAAATCTATCGACCATAATGCACTGAGATTGGTTAACATTCGAGTGCCTAACTAAATATGACAGTTGACTGCCTAAACTGTTATTACACACAGGTAAGCTGTTTAAATCTAAGCTTACTTGAAAGCCCATTCCTTTGAGTTTTGTCTGGAATTCCATATTGCATTTAATAACTGAGGAAATTAAAAACTGCACTGTGAATTTCTTCCACATTCCCGACGCCTGAATGTTACCCCCATGAAGTACTTTACCCCCATGAAGTACGTTATCCCCATGAAGTACATTGCCCCCATGAAGTATGTTACCTCTAGATGGAGTATTGCATTAACCTAACATAAAGTACACATCATGGTTGTAACAATCAAATGAAATTAATATATTCTGCCGTACGTAAAATTTTGCAAGTCAGTTATACCATAAATATGAGATAAATGTGTTAGTAGAGGTGCCAATGACTTGTGAATAAGTTAACTACGTTTAACAAAACTGTCATCTCAAACAACAAGTTCCAGATGGCAAGTAGACAAGGAAGCCATTGGCTTATCGAGAGTCCAACAATTTTCTCATGTATGTGTAGCCCGCCCTTATCAAATATCTGTCAATTTTATTTTTAAACATATTCACACTACTAGCATTAACACAATCATTTGGCAGTTTTTTTCCATTCATTCATTTATCACCTTCTGTGAGAAAGAGTACTTTATCATGTCCAACCTACACTGCTCCTTAACTAATGCTGCTTTGTGTCCTCTGGTTCTACTGCCTTCTTTAAGTTTAAAGAATATATTCCTGTCAACATCCTCATAACCATTCACTATTTTAAACACTTCTATACGGTCTCCTCTTAGTCTCCTGGTCTCTAGTGTTGTCAAACCACATTGTAATAAGCAACTTTCGTAACTAAGGTCTCTCAATTCTGGAATCATTTTAGTTGCTCTTCGTTGTATTCTTTCTAGCTTGTCTATGTCCTTTTTACGATATGGCCTCCATGCTTGAATACAATATTCCAAATGTGGCCTAACTATTGCTTTGTACAGGGGTACAATGAGATGTTTCTCCTTATACGTAATAGTTCTCCTAATTACCACTAGAATTTTATTTCCTTTCGAAGCAGCAATCCTACATTGCTCATTGCTCTGAAACTTTAATGTCAGCACTAAATGTTACTCCTAAGTCCTTTTCTTGTGTGGTTCTACCTAGTACAGCATCCCCCATTTTATATTCTTCGTCCATGTTTCCATGTCCTATGTGTATACATTTACACTTCCCAAAATTAAATAACATTTGCCATTTTTCTGACCATTTAACTAATTTATCTATCTATCTACACAGTAGTAACCTTTCTGAATACTTTTGTGTCATCTGCAAATTTGAGTACTTTGCTAGATACGTCATCTTCCAAACCATTTATATATATATATTTAAGTATAGGGCCTAATACTGATCCCTGTGGTACCCCACTCAGAACAGATTTCCAGTTTGTTATGGCACATCACAGATTATTACAACACAGGGGAGGCACTAAATTGTGTGTACAGCAAAAATGTACTAATATGTTGCAATATGACAATATATTCATTATATAATTCAGTACATCATCTGCATAGATAATTTGCTTATTATTTAATGCTGTCTCGTCACCAGGCATATTGATGAAATGGCTGCAACCATACTTTCCCGTAACTGCATAAACACCTTGACACCTCATTTTGTCTGATAATATATGTAAACATATGCCTAATTATATCAACTAATCATATGAATAAGCATACGTGAATTAGTGTCATAGAAGCGATTGCCAGTTAAATAAAATATTCTTGTTTATGTGCATACAATGTAACATAAGTGTTGCACGTGCGATGTTAAGGCAGATTAGTTGTGTTCACCTTCACGATGCGTGACATCCTCCATGTCTACTAGTGCACACTGTAATACAAAGTACACTTTCCTAGGTATGTGTGATGCTGATATTGACTTAGAGCATGTTTTCACATTACAACATTTGTTCAACTCATATTATATATTGGGTTGGTAATTGGGCAACCCTGCAATATATTGTCAATTCTACATTAACAATGGTATGTGTCCCTAATAAATTACTTAAAAACAAGTTTTTTATTAAAACAATTTGATTTTTCTCTATGAAGGATGAATCATTTATAAGATTCTGTTAAAGTTAAATGACATCTTCATTGAGAAAAAAAATATTTTAAAGGGGTTATCTGTACATTGCATCCAAAAAGAATACCTTTGCCACTGAAAGTATGGCATTTACTAAACTTATTTTCCATAATTTATTACCAAAATTAGCTACATTAATACTTACCATTTCTGGTGTGTCTGGCTGACCTGTCAACATCCTCCGAAGGGCAGACATCCTTTGCAAAGCCACCGTTCTTTGCACAGAAGTTGTCCTTTGCAGAGTGGACATGTGAGCTGTCCGGAAATAACATTATTTATCATTGTCATTACGCTGATATTTTAAATAAAAATAACAATAGCAATAACCTAACAGTGAACACCACTTCTAAAACCACTAACTATAAGTACTGTTGATACTATAACTACTGTTGATACTACATTACACAGAATTACAAACAAAATTGTTTTAAAAACAGACATAGCTCAACATGATATGGTTTACCTCATCGATGTGGTTATAACAAGATATCTATTTACATTATGACTCACTGAAAACCTCATATCTATTATAACCCAGTTTAAAGTGGGTATAACAAGATATCTATTTATATTATGACTCACTGAAAAACTCATATCTATTAATCCAGTTTAAATGGGGTATAACAAGACATCTATTTACATTATAACTCACCTCATATATATTAACCCAGTTTAAAGTGGGTATAAGAAGACATATATTTACATTATGACTCACTGTAAACCTCATATCTATTAACCCAGTGTAAAGTTAAACAAATTACATCAGAAAAGGTTGTCCATGTAAGCGAGAACATATCCAACCAGTTTAATACTTGGATTCATTGGTCTAATTGAGACTAGGGGTATTCTCAACAAATGCAATTTAAAAGTATGCTCATAAATCATTTGTAGCAACACAACCATTATGTCATGTGAAACCAGAATTCAAAATCAGTGAAACAGCAAACTTAAACTATCCAATCTGACATATCTATCTACACAACAACCACCCTACTTGGCTAGTTTCCTGCATCTTTCAAATTAGGCAGCTCAGACCATCCATTTCACAGCAATTTATTGCTCCTAAAACTAAACTTAACTTGGGCAAATGTGCTTTCTATGTTGCTGCACATAATGTCTGGAATGAACTCCCCGTCACTTTGAAAGCATCTAAAACTATAGCTACCTTCCAAAAAAACACATATTTATTCCAAACTGCACTTTAACCATAAATCTTCAGTGGTCCCTCGTTCTGACAGTGAGTTTTGCGCATTCCTGCTGATGTGCCTCAACATACGTACCTGTCTCTGATGACGTGTCTGTCAGTTCCTGTTGAAACTTACGAAAACTGTCCAACAGTTGAACAATGGATGGACGGCTCTGGTCATTATACAGAAATGACTCCATCAAAGCCGCGAACATCGACTCAGGTTCACCAGGCTTTCTCTCTGGCCAGATTCGGAACTTCAAGATCTGAAATGGAAACACAGCAGTACATTTACAAGCGATATCAACAACCAAATAATACTCACCAATTGCTAATAATAAATACAACAATGTTATTTAAACTAACATAACAGTATTCTACACGCCTGTGTTAATATTATTTCAATACAATGCAAGGTAGAATTGTTATAAGAAGACGTTACACCCTGTGAAACAGTTGTCGTTGTACTGCTGTTTCATCATCAAGGATCATTCACATAAAGATTTTCCATTACATGATGGAACATGGGTGTGATGGAACATGGGTGTGATGGAACATGGGTGTGATGGAACATGGGTGTGATGGTTACAGCTGTACCTGCTGATATTTCTTGCCAACAGAAATGTTCTCGAGTTCTTGGTATGGGTGCACACCATGTGACAGTATTTCGTGAACTGTCTGACTGGCTGAGAACACTTCAGTTTTCAAAGTGTATGCACTCCTGATTATTGACTCGGGTGCCGTCCAAACAACAGCCACTTTTTCTTCTTTACTTCCTGAATGAACAAACCAACTAATTGTATACCACAATCTATAACCCAGTCTACATGGTGGTTTAATGAAGTCCAGATATTTCCAACCCATGACAGCAGTTGATTATATTAATTTCCAATACATTTCACCATGTTGTCATTCATATGATAGCATCCAAGAAAAGGTCAAAATCCCCTTGAAATGTAATTAAATTTGGCACACATGTCACGACTGCTGTGAATCTTATTATATGGCAGCGTTCTTACTGAAAGAAACAGTTTCCAACTGGCATAAGACATACTGGTTTGTATGTACACGTATGCACATGTCACACATCTGTGCACTCACACATTAGTGTTATTAAATGGTTAAGCTATATTTATCTATGCCACCTACCATGATACTGAACCATGTCATTGGTACCTCTGGTGCCAATACATGCTTGACTGAAGTCAGCTAGTTTGGCCACTACTTTGTCACGTTGTCTTGTCAGAAGGAATGCATGTGCACAGATGTGTCGAATTAGAACATTGCGTTTGTTGCAGAAGTCGACAGCACTGAGAACGTCTACGGCCAGTCCAAGACGTTCTTGTAGTGGAACCTCAATTTCATGGTTGACAGAGCTGACGAGGTACTCAGACACGCTCCTCTCTGGTGTTGCACAAGAGAACAGGAAGTATGGTAGTTGGGTGTTCTCAGTCGCACCATACGCGAGTAACTTGATCACGTTTGGAGAGTCGCGTTTCATTTGCAAGTGTTTCAGCAGCTGGATTTCATTCATTAGCATGTCATGCACATTGCTTGTTTTCATCAACATGTCATCCACATCACTGACTTTCGTAAGTCTAGGAAACTTGCAATGCACCCTTTGACCGTGGTTTAGTTTGCCTTTAAGTAATACGTATTTGTTGCTCCGCAACGCGCCAATCTGCACTGGTTCCGGCTCCAGTGTTAAGCAAAGTGTGCTGGCCTGGTTTCTAATTGTTGTCCTGCTTGCTTCAACAATGCATGACAGCGTTCTTGGTAGAAAGTCGCCTTTCTGGTCTCGCTGAAGGCTGCACTTTGCAACATCACAAACGTGGACTGATGGGTGGTAAAGAAGCGAACGTACGATTTCTGTGACAACATTCATTTTCAATTTCTGTTCACGAAACTTATGTATCATTCGTCGGAAGCGGCTGTTTTCATGTGTCACAGCTTTGATAACGTCTAAAAATAGAAGTTAGTTATATGTTAAGCACAATTTTAACTAAACACAATCTTTACAATACCAACAGATTAATAAGCTGCGTAATATATACCTCTTTAAAATATGACTCTTCATTTGCGAAAAAGAACTGCAAGAAATGTTGTTTTATAAAAATTAAACAAACTACATTTGTTGTTGCAGGCAACACACTTATGTTTTGTGAACATCCGGGGACCCCAGATAGGGATTCCCTCATGGCAATCCCACTCAGGAATCAAGCAAAATGGAGTCGTAGTGGTACAGGCACGTGTGTGTGTGTGTGTGTGTGTGTGTGTGTGTGTGTGTGTGTGTGTGTGTGTGTGTGTGTGTGTGTGTGTGTGTGTGTGTGTGTGTGTGTGTGTGTGTGTGTGTGTGTGTGTGTGTGTGTGTGTGTGTGTGTGTGTGTGTGTGTGTGTGTGTGTGTGTGTGTGTGTATCAACGCATACATGCGTGCATGAGTTATAATGGGTATTTCAGTTATCCTAGTTCGACTTATCCAAGTTGTACTGTATCTGGCTATATTTGATTTCAGACATAAACTACCTTCATTGGTGCATGTCTCACACAGATTGCAGTATCCGTAGAGCAGAGAGAAACTGCTCCAGAGTGTGTTTCTCTCTTTATCAACAATGATCTTCGTCAGTCGATCCAGCAAACCACTTAGATGCGGCTGCATGCAAACCTACAATACCATCATGACAACATTTATTGAATTTCTGCAAGACCAAGGTCACTTTCAGTTGTCAAAAAAGGCACTAACTTCCAAAAAGGACAACTCGCTTATTATTTATTTAATACAATTATTATTTAGTTACAATTGTAAGAATGGTCCATCTGTGGCTCAGTGTAAAATAATCATTGCTGTTTATCAAGGCCATCAGCTGTATTAGTACCAGTAGTTCCGGGGGGAGGGGGGTAAACTGGTTCTTAATTTGGGCATACATTTTGAAAGCTCAGCTTCCTTACAAAATTGATAACTAATCACACACTAACACAACATTCCGAAACATATTTACATTTTAATATATAACACTTGTATAGCGCGTTTTAAAGCTTTCCATAATGTAATATTTATTGACTTAGACAAAATGCAAAACAAGACAAGTTTTGTTCGTACAACATTCCGCACTAAGCTGAACCTTAACAACACCGTACTCGTATATCTGATATTGTTTTCAATTCAACCAAATGTAGCTGCATACCAAAGAGAAGGAATGTGTTAAATGAAGATAATAACAACTTGGCTGCAACAGGAATGGAATTCTCACACCTACGGGGGCTACACGGACAAGGATACCTGGCATGATGTTATTGGGACGTAAATGTTTAGCACAAACACACGGTTGCATAAACCACAATGAAAGGTTAATGTGGTCTGAAGAACACAAGTGGACACTGTATTAGGCACATAATGGGTTTAGCTTGTAGGGAGAGAATGAGCCTCCACTCCTTGCAGAGAAGGGGAATTGTCAAAATGTAGACAAAGGATGGTCTAGTGAATGTTCTCATATTGTGGTAAACAAACACAACAAACGGTAGCACTGCCAAGTCACATGGGGGACAGACTGCCAAGTCACATGGGGGACAGACTGCCAAGTCACATGGGGGACAGACTGCGAAGTCACATGGGGGACAGACTGGAAAAGGGCGGTAGATACAACTGTTTCACGGAATTTGACCTAGGAATATGGATAAACAGTTTCACTGGCAATATCAAAATTATGGTAGAAAATGACGACTGGGACAACAGAAGGACTATTAGAAATGTCAGTTTGTATCTTATCCATGAACACCTAATTGTGCTACCATAATTAACATGCATATTGAAAACTTTGAGAAGTAACTATATTTTGTTTGGCTTGACAAAGTTGCTACAATCAAAGCATTTCATAACTTGGTGCTTTATATTTGTGTTTCTTGCTTTCTTGGCACTTACAGAAACTTCCCTAAAGGAGAAGAAACATACTTATAAGTGGAATAAATGTGGCAATGTTTTCTCTGATTACCATTACCAAGCAGCATAGTTTGAACTTACCAATGTGACAAGGTAGTGGAAGATGACATGCCGGTGAAACTTATCAGGCAGACATTCTGTGATAGAAGAATCTATTGCTCTCTCTATTTCCTGACGTTGAGGCTGCGGAAGGTTTTTGCCTGTCAGAACATCCAGTTGCCCAACCACAGTGCTCAGAGTTTTCTTCTTCTTTTTTGGAGAATTTTCATCTACTGAAGTGGGAAGTCTTTCTGTGAAGAATTTGCCAATGACATATGTATGTGCCTTCACTTGTTCAGGATCGACATGGTAGATCTGCTGGGTGTCATCAGCCAGAGCCTCTAGCGCATCATGTGCCTGCTGCCTATGTTCCAGCACATCTTTGACCTGCTGAGGCAAGACACTGCCACTTACAATGGCGAGGTACAACATGGAGACCGTGATGCGATACACTTCCAAGTACAACATAACAATGGTTATATCTTTCACTTTTGGGTCATCACGCTTTGGTCGGAGAACAAGTTCCATGGCTACCAGATGTTTTCCAAAGTTTTTGTCTGTGATGGAAGTATAGTGATTAAGGAGATCCTTCACCTTTTCCAAGGCCTGCAATTTGATGGCATTGTCGCGAGACCATGCATACAATTTGGCCAGACCTGCCAAGTCTTTATTCCTACAAGCGTATGGAATGACGTATTTGGATACGTATAGCTTGCCATAATGAGCATGCAGTTCCTCCAGCCGATGATTCTCTTTAAGTGACTGTAGAAATTCGTTTGCAGATTTGCCATCAACTGAAATAATGGAAGCAATTGTAGACTTAATGTTTAAACTGATTTGTGTGTAAATATGCACTGGTGCCTTCTGCTAAATTAGCCTTTGTTTGTTACAAAAATATTCTTTTGGGACTTGGCTTGGGAAATTACCCATTTATGGAAAATGGTGCCTTTCAAAGGTACCCATTGTTGACTTTTTGTCCAATAAATTGCCTTTCAATGGAGAAATAATAATCATACATGTTAAGTCTCCTGCATTCAATAGGAGACTCCTGGAAATCCACCAAATCTCCTGGAAAGGAGAACCAATCTCCTGGATTTTCAGTGAAACCAGAACAAATTTTTTTCTATGTTATTTTCCGAACTCAGCATGGCCTAATTGGGTTTTATTTCTGACTGACTCAAGTATGTTTTTCTCAGTCAACAGAAAATGGTCAATACCGGTTCTGATTGGCTTGATTTTCCGAGACTACCCGATTTACGTATAAAACCCCGATTTTCTGAGACCCTCCGATTTAAGTATAAATCTCCTGGATTGGCATTTCTGAAACTTAACAAGTATGATGATAATTCTTGACCACTGGAACATGGTACCCTTTTATCACTGAAAGCTTCATATTTAGGACCTAGGCCCCAGGAAATTACGCTTTTGTTGAACAATGTAGATGTTGACTCCAGGAAATTACATTTTAATGGAACATTAAAAGTGGTCGTTCAAGACCTTGCCATCAAGTTAAAAATACAAAAATGCCCTGACATGACATGGTCACTAACAAAGTTCAAACTCATTCGTTTCATGGTTTCAGCACTTACACAAAACTTACACAAAACTTACACAAAACAATATATGCTATCAAAATACATAGCAGTCTGTAATATTGCAAATTGTTACTTTTGTAACTCTTAATCTCAATGTCTACCTGCTCATGATGTTTTTATCATTGTATCAGCTTCCATAGCTTAGTTTTTAATCTCAATGTCTACCTGCTCATGATGTTTTTATCATTGTATCAGCTTCCATAGCTTAGTTTTTAATCTCAATGTCTACCTGCTCATGATGTTTTTATCATTGTATTAGCTTCCATAGCTTAGTTTTTAATCTCAATGTCTACCTGCTCATGATGTTTTTATCATTGTATTAGCTTCCATAGCTTAGTTTTTTAGGTGCATTTAGATGGTTTTAATTGCTGTTGTAAATATGCATATAGATTTATATGTTTTTAGGTATACGTATGTACTTCTGTTGTTTTTAAATAAAATAAAATAAAATAAAAAGCCATATTCTCATTTCTTGACAATAACCATACTTGTATGTATATGAAATTGTATGTAAATATATGTATTTATATTATGTGTTTTATTATTTAAGTATGTATTTATATATATTTAGGTATGTACTTATATTTGTGTCTACATAATTTGAAAAAGATTTAATTTGTGGAAGAGTGGCGTCACGGTAGTGACCAGACTGGTTTTAGTGGCAGTCTCCCTCACTAACATATTTGTTTAATTTACTTATTTTGTTTTTCTGCTGTCAACTTTAATTCCCTGATTAGTATTCGATATTATTGTACATGTTTTTTGTAAAAGCAAATGCTTCTATCTCTCACACTATAAAACTGCTCAGTCATACCTGGATTTGCTGCTTCAATCTCATCGAGAACCATCATATTGGCAGTTTTAATAAACCTCTTGTTATCAACAGCTCCATAGTTAGGCGGAATAGGCCTGTAGTCAGACAGGTCAGTCCTCATAGAGGTTCTATCCTATAACAAGTAATAGGCCTGTAGTCAGACAGGTCAGTCCTCATAGAGGTTCTATCCTATAACAAGTAATAGGCCTGTAGTCAGACAGGTCAGTCCTCATAGAGGTTCTATCCTATAACAAGTAATAGGCCTGTAGTCAGACAGGTCAGTCCTCATAGAGGTTCTATCCTATAACAAGTAATAGGCCTGTAGTCAGACAGGTCAGTCCTCATAGAGGTTCTATCCTATAACAAGTAATACAAGTACTTATATTCCTTAGTCTATACAACCAATAAACATGTATAACAGACATTTAACAAGATTTGCCATCCAAGCCAAAGGCAACCTTGTTTTTAAGCATATTCACACTGTTACCATTTACACCATCTGTAGACAATTCCATTCATTAATTGTCTTCTGTGAGAACGAGTACTTCCTGACATCCAATCTACACCGATCCTTCATTAATTTTACTTCATGTCCTCTAGTTCTACTATCTTTTTTGAGTGAAGAAAACATATTTCTATCAATATTTTCATACCCTTTCAATATCTTAAAAACTTCAATCTGATCTCCTTTTAACCTCCTTGTCTCTAGAGTTGTTAAACCACATTCTTTCAGGCTTTCTTCATAACTAAGGTCTCTAAGTTCTGGAATCATTTTAGTTGCTCTTCTCTGTATGCGTTCTAGCATATCTATATCCTTCTTACGATATGGTCTCCACGCTTGTATACAGTATCCTAAATGAGGTATAACTACTGCTTTATACAGAGGTATAATTAGTTTTTTCCTTGTATGTTATGTTTCTCCTAATCAACCCAAGAATTTTATTACCATTTGAAGCTGCAATACCACACTGTTCTAAAATGTTCATATCAGCACTTATTGTTACTCCTAAATCATTTTCTTTTACAGTAGTACCTAAAACAGTAACATGTAGCATGACCAACGAAGCCTATATATATATATATATATATATATATATATATATATATATATATATATATATATATATATATATATATATATATATATATATATATATATATATATATATATATATATATATATATATATATATATATATATATATATATATATAGCATAGCAGTAGTTAGATTTAGGGTGATGATTCTGGTGATAAGAGTGTCTACAAAAACTCACTAAAATTAACTGAATTTCCTGAGGAAGTTAGCAAATATGCTGTTAGTTGTTAATGCAGTGCTTACAGTAGATGTCTTTTGCCGCACAACAGCTGGGTTAAATCCTCCAGGGGAATCAAACTGAAGAATGGATGGGGTTCCTGAAATGCACCCAAATTTAATAATTAAGATGACTACAAATTACTCCCCCGTGCTTTCACTATCACAAACACTGAAAACGTGTTGAATTCCAGTTGTTATGCCAGATACGATAATGGAATATTCTCAACATATTTGTTTGAATTAAATGACATCATGAACTTATCTACCGATTGAACAAATTAAATGACATCATACAACTTATCTACAAATTGAACAAATTATCTACGTATTGTATAACTGCTAGCAGCGTGAATATGTTTAAAAACAAGTTGGACACATATCTCAGGAGGGCGGGTTACACGTAGACGAACACTGATGGACTCTCAATAAGCCAATTATTTGCATATGAAGTAACACCTGCACTAAATACCTGCACTAAATACCTGCTCTAAAGTTTCTTTTCATTAAATAAAATGCACATTTGAATGGTAACGGAACATATTCCAGAATGATGAAACAAGAAATGAAAAAACAAACCCCGTGTTGATGGTTTACTCGATACCACTGATGGCGTCATTGAGGCTCTACAGACAGAGTACAACATTTAACATTGTATATCATGTCACGTTTAATCAGAGGTTCATAATCAATCACAACATAGATTTTAGTGGACTAGAATGACAAATTGTAAATAATTTTAGTAGTTTCAAATAGTACTAAAATTAAATACACCAATGAGTTACATACTTATATTCAGTTCACTATAACAAATGCTCACATTGATCAAAGCCAAAGGCAAGCGGAATCTAATAGAGCTACGACTGAAACTAATTTGTCAATTATACAAACCCTGTGTGTTGTTCATGCCTTGGCTCAGTCATATTCTCCAGTGAAATTGTAGAATCAAATGCGCCATCTATGAGAAAATTTACATATAAATATAAAAAAATTACATTATGATTGGAACATGCTTAAAGAAGAAACGCGTCAACAAACACACAAACATATTTCAACAGAGATGGTGTAGAATGAACAAATCAGAGAGAGTAAACGCCTACTCCTATTTGAATTTAGCAAATATTATACACTGTAAAAAAGAACCAGTCCTTTGTGAAAGCTCTGCACACTGGAACGAACCACACCTGTATAAAGAATGTTACGTAATATATATATTGACAATGATCTCAATGAATTAAAATAAAATGCCAATCACCAATTAGTATTAATGAGCTTACAACTTTTATTGTCCGCTTGTATCCCACTAGACGATGTCTTTGAACGTAGAATGACGCCGCTTCTCTGCTGCGATGAATTTGCACCAATTTGGTTTGCAGATGCCGAAGGACAAATGTTTGATCGCAGTCTGGCAGCACCTAGATCACATTCAAAATGGTCACCATAGTTTGTCAGCTATCCATTACAAAACATTTCACTGGACATACAAATTACTGCTCGGCCACAGTTTGTATATTGCAAACATTGTACATCGTATAATGAATGGTTGTCTAATGACTGTGAAAGCTCTCCATGTTGGATTATCACACATGCAAAAATGCACGATTTCGGTTTTGGTTTTGCCTATTGCATTAAATATCAGATATAACATGTACTGACATGTTATGTTGAAGTTTTCGCACAAACAACTTCTGCAAAAAGAATGTTGTGTAATATGTTGACATTTATCCCAATAGTAGGTATCTGAAAAGCCGATCACCAAATAATATTAACAAGCTTACTACTGTCACTGTCCACTTTATACACAGTTGGTAACCATTTCAGAGCATGACGACCATTCCTACACATTGACGTCTCATAAATATTCCTGTGACTGGGCAATATGTGAGAAAACCTTTTTGACTTGCTACTACCACACAGTGTTTTACTGGTCAATGTTGTAAATGTTTTTCTCACTTCAATATTGCACAAAATAAGTTTCTTTTATTAGCAATGCTTGATATATCTGTTATATGCACCAACTTTGATGTAGACATAACACGCTAGTAAATCAAGGATCAGGTTTACCCACCAGTGCCAGTGCTTCGTGGTTCCCCCGTCGCTGCTCTGATATGCTTTTGGTTGTCTAAGGATTGTCGAATACGTCTCACCCCGACCTGTACATTGTGGCCATTAGAACAGTCGATGATTTCCGCACACATATTTGTCCAGTCTCTCCATCCTTTTGGATTCTCGCCTATTTTGAGGAAAATGATCTTATCTTTCCTGTCTGCAAACAGAGTCTGGTAGAACTTGGTGACGATGGCTGGGCACAGACAACAGATGGTGAACGTGCAATTTGTCACGGCAATCTTGATGTTCTGACGGGGGTCTCCAGCCGCTGGGAAATGTCGGTGTGGGTGTACGTAACTGTTGATCATAACAGCAATATCATCATCATTCAACATATGTTTTACTTGATTTGAATAAAAAGTGCACACATTCTATCATTTACCAGTAGGTGTAAAATATGTTCCATGGCTTCAACATTAGTGAAATATTGAAAGAACATACCAGTACCAAGTTCAAGCGTCACAACAAACGTCAAAACATATCGGGCATTTTAGTTCTCGAAAGGACGTTCGTACTGCTAGGCTTTCCATATCGATGTTTGCTATCAAAATTTTCACCTTGGGCTTAGTTACAAAAACCACTCTACCTTCCTTTTCCCCAGAACTACTCTTTTCAAAAAGTACCCCATTTCATTCAACAAACCTGATATGCTGGAAGTTTAGTTCGGAAATAAGTGTGTTGTCTATCCACGATTGATATGCTATCTTCTCATCCGGGCTGCAATACTCGCTTGCTTCTGGGATAAAAACATCCGCTTCTTGGATTAATGCCATGCCTACAAGACACCAGATGCATCTACATTATATGGGAAGGCAATGTTACTTGAGCCATTTTTCATTCTTTTTGACATCTAGGACACAATAATAGTCCTAAATCAAAATTGCTTTACTCAGATAAACTATGATCATCATTTTAGACCAAGATCATATCTAGTTTGCATAGATAAGTATATGCAGCTATTTCAAACAGGGTTGGCAGACTGACTCAACTAACACTTGGTGTGGGGTAAGTTGAGTCACAATGGATAAATGCTAAATATTTGTATAATTTACGTAGCTATTCTACTAAAACTTCATTAAACAATGGGTACAATATGTATCTAACAAGTCAACACGCTTAATTAATCGCAATCACAACCAGTGTCAATTGTAGCTACGACACACCAATTTGCTCAGAAAGATGTATTCCATGATGTAGTTTGGAGTAAAACAACACTTGCCTTCGTTCTTAAATCACTTCTCAACTAACACCCCCCCGGGCAGCTCAACTAGCCCCGTTTCAACGATCAAGCTTTTAAAATTAACTTCTCATTAATGCATGAACTGGTGTAAAATAGTATTCTTCCCTGGCTGGGCATATCAAAACCGTTTGTAACTGCACAGACAATAAAGTCTAGTCACATACATTGATTGTTTACACACCAACAGATATTAATCGCAAACACTAAGAGAACATTTACAATCTTGGGTGAATGAATCGATCCCTTTGTCTTTGATAATTTTGATTGTTTGATTGTTTGGATGTCAGTTCTCTGTCTTCTGTACTTTAGGGTTGGGAGAACTAACTCTTCCAGTCTGCAGCTGTGTGGTAGACCTTTCGTTTCTGGTACTAGGCGTATGGCCCTTCATTGAACTGAATTGCTCAATTAGGTCTTTTTTCAAGATGCATATTCGAGGTGTGGCCTCAACGTTGCTTTGAACAGCATCAGCTAGGTCTTTGTTGAGATGACGGAAAGTTAGTAATCATGAACTAGGACGTTAGTCTAAATTATTTATGCCGATGAACGACATTTTTTACCTCATTTGTTCTATGCCGATGCATTCATTCAATCATTCCACACCATTCCACGTACAAAAAAACATATATTCTTTTTAAAAAAACATGTTTGTGCGCACTTTTTCGGTCCAATTAGCGCCGCAACGCGCAACGCCACGCGACAAGCGTCTTCTTCTGTGAGCACCAGCAGTTTACATTTTCGCTCACCGCGGATACTATCTGCAGCGCTATTTGGACCGCAAAACTACATCACTTTTTTGTACGTAGAATGATGTGGAATGATTGAATAAATGCATTCGATAAAAAATAGATCATTCATAATAATGCTTGTTATAACAAAATAAATGTGTAATAGTGTAGACTGGAGCATGAATAGAGACAAATCGTGTTTCAATACACATTTGATGCCCTAGGGCTAGGCTAAGGCCTAATGCGTAAGAATGTTTACGGTTTTAGAACATGTATTCTTAACATTGACAATGACATGATAAAATGCATATACATACAATTGTTGATATTGTTAATGGGCCCATGTGGACTAGCAGGGCTGAATTACTGTATGTTGTAAGAATAAGATGGTGACGTTATATCTTTTTTATATATTTATTTAATTATTTCTTATACTTTTAACTTATTTTATTTTTATCTAATTATATTTACTTTTTTAAAAGCTATGCATTTTGTTATACCTATTCGTATGTACTGATTGTTCATGAGTGTTTTTACCTTAAATAAATGTATTCGTATTCGTAATACCGTTGTCATACCCTTACATGACTTGGAAAAGACGCCCAAATAACTGATTTGGCTGATGCCCACCATGTGGCGCCTCTGTTACCACTGCGCCCGCTCGGTCGACAGCTCTCTCCGTGAGACCCGCTAGGTGGGTGTAACTATTTTGATTCACTGATAATCTCCAGGCAAATACCCGCTCCGTTATATCGTCGTTCAACTCATTTGTAATAGTGACTACAATGTTTTACAACAACAATAGACACCATTTCAAAAACGCCTTTATCACCTAGAACCCGAGCTCAAACAGAGTGGCTTATCTAAAATATCGAAAAGGGTAACATGTAGTGGCCCAACATAATTATTAGGTACAGCAACAAATTAAATACAAACCATGAAAAACGTGGGCGCCCAGTTTTCCAAATGTATGAATGATATGCCCTATAGACGCACGCACGCACGCACGCACGCACGCACGCACGCACGCACGCACGTCCCAGAACTACATCACTGTGATTCTCATCAGTGTCGATAGGAGACGTCACGATCGACTGTGGATTCTTAGGGCGATAGTCTGCTTTTCACAGAGAATAATCGTGTTTACCATTGTCTTCCACACTGGTTTGCATGACGACAACTACCGAACACTCGCTATAACAAATGCACTGACAACAAGAATCTATTTGCATTTAGTAATGTTTAGGGGCCTACTACGCAGATAAGGCGGTATGGGGGGAGGGCGCAACTGGGCCAACACAGACATTACAGACAAAATTAC